>VZTY01035493.1:120788-234397 GCA_013400935.1 Turnix velox | reverse complement strand
ATAGAAAACTTCTCCAGTGAGTGATTCCTTGGAGAAAGACAGCCCAGACTGAAAAATGGATTTCTAAAGTGCTCAGTTCCTACCATTGTGGAGCCTAATGATATGGACATTTGACAACACAATCTTTTCTGACCTCAAGACTGTATGTGTGAGCTGTGAAAAGAAACTATTCTTCTTTCTTTAATGCTGAAGGTTTATGACAGAATAAAGTACAGTATGTGCTTAGTGAATATTTTTTTCTCCCCACACTTACAACTTTATGCCCCAACATCATTATGTGTAGAAAAAGAGTAAACTTTTTATTATCAACTCACTGAGAAGGAAAATTGTGTGATACCTAGCTGTTCCCCCAGTGTGGACATGGTGTGGATACTCTTATTTCAACAAAGAAAGACATTGGACTGGGATCTTCATCTGTGGCATTCCATGTACATATCCCCAGCCAAGCCTGCATTAACTGCAGGGTGTCTGTCCCTGACCCTTGAATTTATCTATTTCATTCAACTCATTTTATCTACCTGAACAAAGGGGATTTTCAGGTAACTGCCAAGCCAGAAGCCCAATTCTCAATCAACAGAGGGACCTGACTTTTCAGCATATTGCCAGTTTTTAGTCAAGCAGTTAAAGTTCATCCAATTATTATGGAACCAATCTTGCTTTTACCACCAAAGACAGAAAACCTCCCACTTGAGTGGGAATGCAGTGAATCATGAATTGAGCCAAACATGGAGCAGGATTTTCTTTTGGAGGAAGCAGAGAGCTGCATCACAGTGGCAGAAATCTTCCTCTCAAGTCATCAGGAATCTCTGGAGGCACAGGAGGAACTGTGATTTCTGGTGCATGTCTGTTATCTCACACAATGTGGCAAGAAGAGTTACCTGCCCACAGCTATACTGACTTCTCACAATGAAATTATTTAATGTACAAGGCATTCAGTACCTGCAACAACAATGAAATGGCATGCATTCAAGATATGTAAATTAAATTACTTCCTTTTGCACACAGAATTTCAGTCTTTTAGAGAGATAATGACTTGCAATACATTTTGAGAAGAATCACACAATGATAATCTTATTTACTTTACACTTTAATTTCCTAACGTGCTAGTGTGCATGAAGGACTTATTTGTGCAATTGTCAGTTATCGAAGAAATGTCAGACTATGGTTAATTTAATATTGCTGCCCCTTTGGTTGAGCAAATGCCCGAAGTTCAGGACCTAGCAGAGCTGCCCGCATTAAGAAGAGAAATCTGATGTGCACAGGGTAGATTCTTGCTGTAATGTTATTATATTTATACAGACATATACACATATAAAAGGAAAACAGACAAAATATGAAAAGTGAATTGTTCAAGAATTTTTTTTATTAAATTGATTCCTTTCTTTCCAGGATGAAATATCCTATTTGCAATCACTTCAGGTTGAATCACAAAATATTATATTTGCAATCACATTGAGCTGAATGGCATTGTCTGATTGATCTGAAATGTTTTACTTCAAGTAAGAACTATATGCTGTATTTCTCCATTGTGGTGCACTGTCTCCTGGGAGCCACACTTCCACTGCTCTGGCTCTTAAAAGAGCTCTAAGTCTCATGACAGATATAACCATTCTCTGATGGAGCAGTGCAGTGCCTCCTAAGAGACACACATTGAGATTGCAGGGGGACTATCCTGCCTCCAGAGTGCCCTGGAGAGGTCCAGTTCCCACACCCTGTGACACATCACCCTCAACAGGGAAGCACCATCCCTGGTGGGACAATCTGAAGCACTGTTTCCAGTCAGTTCTGTATCAAAAACTTCAGCATGGCAATGTTATGTCTTATTCAAAAAGTCCAAAATGAAATGGTTTTACCACCGCTCTTTAAAATAATTTTTTAGGTAAGTGTCTCTCCTGAAATATGCCAGCATGTGGTGGTTTTGTCCCAGTGGATGACTAAAGTAAATGCATCAATATAGGAATTCTCCCAGGAGCAAAATAATTTCTTCTACTTTGCTAGATGGAAAAGCATACATAAATTTTTTTTGTCCTCTGCCTCATAAACAGCAACTACTATTTTCTTCATTATTTTTATTTTCTCCATTTTGAAATGGGCATCTCAATGGAACACTGCATCCTGGAAGCACCGCAGAAAGTGATGCAACTGCTCCTTTGTTCCTTCCTCTCAGGTCCTTAAGACTGGGCTGCCCTTGTCAAAGGCAATAGCTTTCCTTTTCTTGTAAGCCATGGCTGGGATAGGAGCCTACCTCCCTGCCTCAGCCACCATGACAAGGTTAGAGCCATCACTCAGCCAGTCCGGGATCACGTCCTCCCGCTGCACCAGGCGGGTCAGCTGCTGCTATTTCAAGCCTGGTGACATTTTGAAGCTGGGTGGCATTTGGGTCCTTTTGTAGGTCTAACATTAGAGTTTCCTCACACATACAGAAACTGCAAATCGCCTTGTCCTCCCTGGGATATTTTTCTCATATCACCTCCACCGTTATTTAGGATCAAGTAAGAATACATCATTTTTTCCATCTTGCAAAGGCCAGTCATAACATTGTGCTGAGAGCAGCAGAAAATACCCTTCAGAATAAAAACATAAAATCTTATTAATGGCTTCTAAAATGTTCTGCTGCAGCCTGCCCTGGTTTCCTTTTTTTGAGACTACCATAAACAACTGTCCAGCTCTGTAGCAGAGCAATGACAGAAACTAAACCACTGCTTTAAAAAGTAATAAAATTTCAGTCCTGTTTAGATTAACAGTCAGGCTTTAAAATTTCTTTTACTGACATAATTTCTTTCAACATAATTTTTTCTTTCAACTGTAAGTACAGTTCATGTATGAAAGTGCCATGCACATTCTCTGATCAGCAGTGTCCACATTATCAGACAGAATGGAGGTGCAGGGTGTGGATGGACAGACACAAAAAACAAACATCACAATCTAGTAGCCTTCTCTTCCAGCTGACCTCTGAAATGGACAGTACCTTCCTTTCAGTGAGCAAAATATATGGTCTTAGGAGCTTTGTCAGCAGCTCCCATCAAGTGCTGTAGTTAGACAAATATCCTCAGCAGAAATGTGCCCTATTCATCATCTGCAATATTCACACATAGTTTTTTCTTTCATTGCAGAGATGAAATGTCACACGAATTACTTTGGAAGTACTCCATGATCATGCACCCTGTCCATTCCTCTGTTTTTTTACATCTCCCCTGGTCCATAGTGGTCCAAGCGGTGCTCTGATACTCTTCAGCCAATCATACCAACAGGACAAGAATGGTCCAAATCTGTAGGATCAGAAATTCATGTCTTCTAAGAAACACATGAGATGAACAGACTGTTTGTTCACTTTAGTCTCTTCCTTAAAGCTGTGCTCCAGAATGTGGAGGCTGCAAAACTGCCGAAGGTAAAAGAATTTTGCGTCAGCTGACAGCTGATGAACTTCTTATTCAGAGACATGGCCAAGATCTGTGGGGGCTTAAGCTGTAGAGCAAGTCAGATGGAGCCAAGTAAATAGATGGTGGAGTGAGGCTGGGTGTCTGGGTAAAGATTAGCTAGAGAAAGAGTGGTGGAGACTGCTTTGCTTCACTTTTGTCTGCAAGTGCTACTGGGGGGTTAGCATTTCTTCCATGTCTCTCAGGACAAAAGTTCTGCATAAAGCACTGTCGAGCACAGGTCCAGCACATGGTGGACCTCCCTCTGTCCACCTTTCATGAGCTGGTTCACCAAGACAGTGCTGTGTTGCATCTACACTATGTAATCAGCAGCAAAATCTCACCCTGATGTTCACTCAGGGCCTGTTTGGGTACCACAAGCTGAAGTCCAAACATCTCTACAACTAGGTCTGCCTATTACTCTGCAGTCCTTCAGCTGTTACTGTTATGTTCTGCACAGGCAGTGCCTGGGCATCAGTATGGGAAAAGGTCCTCAGTGCATGATTACAGTAAAAGGGTCACAATCTCAGTTGCCACCTACAACCAATGGACCAACATCATACAGACTTAATCGACTAAGGACTTAGTAAACTAAGACTTCATCTTGCACATACTACTCTAGGAATCACTCCACAGCCCTAAATATCATCTACAAAGCAAGCTCTTGGCCTCATGTCTTCCTTCCTCCTTTTCAGTTTCTGTTGCTTCTTCTCATGTACAACTCAAAGAATGAGTAAATAAATAAATAAATAAAATTTAAGCATAATCTTTCTCTCCTTCTCAATTGTGCAAGCCACTTGTCTGGTCCTAGTCTTCTGCCTCAGGTGTGCAACCTTTGTTACCCTTTTTTTCTCAGATTTTGATAAATATTTCCATTTTAAAAAGCAAAAGGGCAAAAACTCTGAAAATAAAATTTAAACTGAAAGGAGACAGCAAATCCCAATGTAACACATTGTTATGTGAGTACACAGACAAAGCTCACATTGCATGAAGACAGCGAAACATCAGTTTAACAGGACACCTGAGAGAAATTCTTCCTATGTTCTAATGCACAATGAAGAATAGTGGAAGAGTCACAGCACAGCCTGAAAACTTGTAGGAACTGGACTTTGTCCCAATTTTCCATAATTCAGGCATTCCATTTCCTGCAGAAGTAGCCTTGCTTTACTTGATGAAAATATGCTTGAGCTTTGAGCTACACATCACACATCAAAACTAGAATTTGACATTAAAAACAGCTGTTTATACTGCACTATCAATGAAGGCTGGATTTTTGTATGTTTGTTTTAATTTGTTTGTATTGACTGACCTTGAATCAAAATCGTTGGCAGTTCTTTTGGAAGAAATGAAAAATGAGCACAAAGTTAACATATTTAGTACTACTTCCTTTTAGTTCTGTAGGAGGAAAAACCACATGCTTCAGCCCACACTTCCCATGCAGTTAATTACTTGGGTATTTTGCATAGGAAGGAAAATCATAAATCAGGGGAAAAACAATGCTATATATAATTAATGAAATTGAGATCTTCCTCTCTATGGGACCCAAAACAATAGGAAACAATGGCTTCTCATAGCAGGTGACCACTGAGCCCTCTGATGAGAGAAGAAAAAGGAGGAGGCATGAAGAAATGTCCAATTTTCCTCCAGGTGACTCTCATGACCGGAATGTCAGTGTGTGTGAAAATGATGCTCTCCCATCTCTATCTGCCCTGCATAAAGAGAGGTCTCCTAACTCCCTTCCAGTAGCTCAAGACTGGCCTAATGGAGAGATTTTCTCTAAGTGGATTTAAATTCACTTCCTCTTTACAGGTTTTATGTTCTCAGTTTTAGATCTTTGGGCATTGTTGGAAAGAAAAAGGCCTTGGTGGCAGCAGTGTCAGGTCAATGACATTCCCTTTTCCTGGGCAGCATGTCAGAGAAAGCAGAGAAGAATTACTTTCCTTTTTAAAAAAATTTCCTATCCATTTTTCAAGAGCAAATAATTGACTCAGATAAAGATTTTTTTAAAAAAACCTCTTAATGCTTAATAAAAAATTAACAAAATATGAGAATATGAGGAACTTCTGCAAAAAAATGAGACAGTCGAAATTTTCTGAATGTTTCCACTTTGTAGGATTTCAAAATGGAACATTTACTTTCACATTTCCCTGGAATTTCCAAAAATCATAGTGCTTTCTATCTTTTTCTCTTTTATTTACTGAAATACCTCTCCCAAGGGAAATGCAAATCAACACTAAGATTTCATTAAATGTTTCAGTTAAAATTTTCTCAAGGGAAAAAACAGGAGAAAATTAAACTTGAAAAAGGTCACAAGGCAGTAATGCTTTATAAATAAAGCATTTTCCAAAGTGATTTCTTTTAATAGGAGCAATATCAGGAGACATTTGACCTTGACTATTCACAATGAAATTTAAAATGCATCTGAAACAGAATTAACTAAATTACATTACTTTAAAAAACAACAATCACAAAGCTACATGATATTAACTAAAACAGATTTTCATTATAAAATTCAACCAAAATAATCACATTACTTACTATTTAAGTGGTCCAAGAAGATCAAGAAAGATTTTCACAGTAATTGTACTATAACATTATCCATTTTTCCCCCCTTTCGCACAGTGAAAATCAATAGATACTTTAAAAACTGGCAGCAATAGCAGAGTTGTTATCAAATCAGTCAAGATATGAAAAGATTTTCTGTTTTGTAATGCACTGTATTGCTTTTGCTGAGTCACGGATATTTGAGCAGAAAGATAAGAAGTGTCATTAGACCTGTATGGACAATGTTACCTTACCACAGAATTGAAGTCCAGCTAGTTGAGGGAGAAACAGTGGTGCTGGTGGTTCCCATGATGATATTTGTGCAGTGAGAAATGGTTGCCTATCTGACCATGTGAGTTACTTGGTGGGAAACCACTGAGATCTTTATTAGTTTCAATTTTATTCAGCTCATGTATCAAAATTAATAGAATTCACATCAGTGCAAGCTGTAGCTACAGCACCTCTCCCCTAGAGCTTTGGCATGTTAAGAGCTGTTTAATCTATGAAGTTACAGGTCACCTGAGATGTAGGTTTATGATCCTTACAGAGGAACAGCTACTTTCTTAGCTTCCAGCAGCTATACTACTTGCCCAAAATTTGCTGTTTCGATTGATCCTGTAAGTCGAACAGAGCTATATTTTGGGAACAAGGCAGTACTTTCCAGTCCAAGAGCAGGAACCAGACTTGCCACCATCACATCCTGCATTTAATTTGGTGCCCACAGTCTGCCAGCCTGCATGCTTGGAGCATCAGATAGGATGGCCCATGCAACACTGTCCAGCTTGTATCTGCTTTACTTTGGAATGAGTTCTGCTTCATCTTAAATGAAGACAAGTCACCTTGTTAGCTTCACAATCAGTTTAAACTCTCTGTACTTCTTTCTCAAAGGCAGAGATCTGACATTCTTTTGATAATATATAATTATTTACTTATTTGAAACATTTATTGTTAAATTGCAGAGACTTTTCCACTAACATAAAATGAGTTACTTGGACAGTTGTAATTCAGGAAGAACAAAAATGGAGAAATGCCTGTGGCTATGACATTTTTTGGCATAACTTCTTTTTCTCCTCTGAGGAACCAGACTAAAGTCTCCATTTTGCTCCATTAAGGAGTGTGCTGTTGATTTTGCCAGGTATAATATCGAGGTCCTGGTATGTTGTTGCTCAAAGAACTTTTTGCTCAAAGAGTTGAAGGGCATCTGGATTATTAAATTTTGTGACAGATGAACTAGAAGCATGACCAAGTTGCCACAGACAGAGAAAGTAAGGCTTTGAATGATAGCTTGAAAACTGTTCTTATGGAAAAACATTTCTGTGTGTTGGTGTACCTGCTGCTGAGCCTGATGAAAGAATTGCAAGCCACATTTGATTTGACTGAAAGCACTCTGCATTGTGTTTTATATCATATAGCAAAAGATCTTATATCCCAAATGCCACCTTCAACCCTTACTGTCCCATACCAGCAGATGAGCACGCAGCAGGAGGAGATGGCGCCAGGTAGGATTATTAAAAATCCTGCTTTCCTTTGTTATTAATGGGAGGGGTGGGATGTTACAAGTCCTTCTAAAGATTGGTTGACTCAGATAAAGATCTGGCACCATCATCTACAAGCTGGCAGTGGAATTTCACATGTGATACCCAGTAAATCTGTGTCCTAAGCTGTGTGTGTCACCACTGCTTGTACTGATGCTTTAAGTTGAAAGATAAGATATGACGTCCACAAAAAAAGAGCCTATGGTCTCTTACTGAAAGGATGACTATTTTGAGGAACAGTTACCTTTGTTCCCTGAGGCTTTCTGTGTTTCACTCCCTCTGAGACTCAGTATCTTGAGTTTGTATTTAATTTGAAAGATTTGCATCGTGATCAAATGAATCTCATCTGCTGTCACTCCCAATACAAACAACTTCTTTATTTTTCCCAATAAGGGCAAAGTTTAAGTCTGTCAGAATGTCCTTTTCTTTCATCTTACAACCTATGTTAACAAAAGATTACTTTCTGGAAGCTTTTTTTGACTGAAAAAGAAAAAAAAAAATAAATCCTGCATAAATTTTGTGACTGATGGGAAACTATTAAAGGTATCTTTTTACCAACTATCATTTCAGGCCTCAGGTTACAGAAGTTTTTGCTAATTTTTATTAAAACCGCATGCATTACCACAGCCATGGTTAGCTTCTAACAGCAAAAATGGCAACAGGAAAATTTATCTGGCAAATACTGTAGCACAGGGCTCATCCCCCACCTGTGCCTTCCTGCTAAAGAATTGCTTAACTTCTCTGCTAATAAAATCACTCTGCTCCCAAGAAGAATTATTTCTATTCTGTAGCAAGCAAGAAAATTTAGTTCATATAGGTACTTTTTTATGTCTTGTCATAAGAAAGAGAAATCATAGGCACTGAACTAGTGACATTAAAATAGACTCAGAAAATTCCTTTTTTTCTGCTGACTTTCTTTTTTCACACTTTATGTAGTCTCTGTTTTAGTACCATGGAATCACAGAGCATCCACAAAATGACAACCAATGTGATTAAAAATCAAAGGCATAGAGTGCTTTATCTAATTATCTCTGCCTCATAATATCAGATTATGCCAATTGCCCTTTATAACTGCAAATACATTGAAAATAAATACTAACAAGTGGAAATACACTGTAAAGAAATGCTGACAACAGTGATATAAATGCAGAGAAGGAGACATGGACTCCAGGCTCTTTGCCTTTCAATGCTTATTTTTAGCAGCTACATTTCAATTCCATTTGTTTAAGAGATCCCAGTTGTGCCACTGACTGTAACCAGAGCATAACTGCCAGAAAGCCTCTACACACCAACATGGGGAGGCTAAAATTCAATGTTTATCTTCTTGAAATATGTCCAGTCCCCAAAGATATGTGAGGTGAATCCAGCTCCTACAAATGAAATGGTTTTTCTTTTCCCTTTTGTGACCTCATTCAGTAATAATGTCAAGCTGAAATGTGTTTCTTTCAGCTTTTCCTGGGGTTATGGTACATTTTGAATCCCAGTGGCACTTCTTTAAACACACAGAGTGATTTTGTTAATGTTTCACTGTATCTGGAGTAATAGAGAAAGTGGGGCTATACCTTACATCTCAGAAAAAGGAGGCTTCTTCCTTGAAACAAGTAAATTCTTGCCAACAGGAGTGTGTCTCTTCTTTGATTATCATGGGAGTCTAGATACCAGGAGACTAGATACCCACTTCCAGCTACGTGAGTTGGAGCCCACAGCAGCTACCTCAGTTGTGTCCACTAAGAACCAGTACAAGACTCAAGCTCTCCAGAGGTACAGCTGTGCTCTCTTTGCAGTCAATTACCTTGGAGGACATGATTAAAATAAATCAAATTCTGCCCAGTTCTGCTATCAGTAACAGTACACAGCAAAACAAACCCTTCACATGGATTTGAATGCCTTGTGCATTCTTTACACCCAATATAATGTCAGCAAGAATTTGTCTATTAGTGCACCGTGGAATCATTGTACTTTCATATTTATACAATTGCAGGACAGCTGAAATGAACTGGCTGGATTCTGTTGTAAATATAGAAGCTTAAATCCTCTAGAAAACCCCTGAACTTTACATTTGAGAATAACTACCTTCTGAGCATTGAAGTTCTGCATTTGAAGTTGCCTGCAAGACAAATTTGCAGTTCCAATTAAGGCTGCTGACAGCGAGAGTATTACTAAGTAATAATAACACAATTAGCACAAAAAAAAGCTGACTCCAGATGGTTTTAAAATAAATTGGAACATTAGTAGAGAAAGTAGAGATTACTCTCGATGCAAAGAAAAGAAAACCAAAACCACCAAAAAAACCCCAAAACCTACACGTTACATCTGTAACTGTAAAGTAGGAAAAAAAATGAAAGGAAGATGTATCAAAAGACAAAAATAATTGTCTGAGAAAAGCAAGATGCATTACTGTAACAAAACCTACCACTGATATTCTTAGAATCATAGAATAGTTTGGGTTGGAAGGGACCTTAAAGATCATCGAGTTCCAACCCCCCTGCCATAGGCAGGGACACCNAAAATTCCTTCTCCTGCCTTTCTGTAGGACCCCCTCAGGTATTGATAAGTTACTATGAGGTCCCCTCTGAGCCTTCTCTTCTCCAGGCTGAACAACCCCAACTCCTTCAGCCTGTCCTCATAGGGCAATAATAACTATATGCCCCAAATGAGATCTATTTTGAAAAACAGTCTTCCACTTAAATCTGCTGATTGGCAGCATAAGAAGAGAGAAAATAAGAGAGCTAGGCTGATTAAAGTGCAGATTTTTTTTGTAATGGTTTCTGTGAAGGACATTAATTACTGTTTTGGCTATTAATTATGTGTTTAGTTTAGCCCTCCCTTATTCAACTTGTTAGAAATGAGATTCAGCATTAACAATCAGACATTCTTGTTTTTCTCTCTTTCTCTCAAACTTTGAACAGATGTATAAAAGTCAACAATAAACAGAATCAGAGAACTGGGAAAAAAATGCTTTGAAGGAATCACTCTGGTCAAGCCAAGTAACATATGAAATGTCTTCAAGGATGGGTACTCCACAGGATCCCCAAAGCAAGCGGGGGGATTATCAAACTCTGCAGATATCAAACTCCGTACATCAAGAGGAAGCTGAAATTTATATACTCCAAAAATTAATGTAAACAGAAATCAGGAAACAGTCCTAAACATCTAAAAGTATTTCATCTTTCACCTTTGGGATGATTTCTTTAGAGTCTGCAGATGCAGACTATTTTTAGCTTTTTAGAAAAAGTATTTCAAAGTGCTCATAATTCCTTACTGTGTTCTATTTAGCTTTCCAGATCTGTGTCTGGATTAATAAAAAAATGAGAAGTAGGGATAACATTATTATTTTTGGAAATATGTATAGACCAGAAGGTAGGATCACTGTTGTGGTACCAAACCTCAGCAATACACTTACAACCAATTTTCTAGCAGATGATGAAAAATATGTTAATCAGTGACATGTTGGATTTTGACTAAATGCCACTTGGCTGCAAGTAAAATGTTGCTGAATGAGTTGAGTTAATTCAAGCTTATAAATATTTGCATAATCTTATGAGAGCATGCAAACACTTCACCTGCCATGTGTTTACTTTAGCCTTCCCTTATTCAGCTTGCTAAAAACAAGCATTAAGAATCAGTCGTTCTTCTTTCTCCCTCTTACTTGTTTATTTTTTTTCTATTAATAGTTCTTTTATTTCTCCTGTTCAACAACATTAAGTCCTGCACTGCACTGAAAAAATTTGCACTCCTTTAACTGGAACAGATTGACTAGTAAAGTTCACTAATATCTTTTGTTTTACATCAGACTAATTTATATCTCATGGAAATGCTTTAGTTCAGCTAAGAAACATCCAAGAAAACAAGTCTAGATTGAGTTAAATCAATGGGAATAGCTGCATTCAATCTAGTTTATATTGCTGAGTCAGAATTTGTGCCACTATCAGAGGAAGGGAACTTTTTTTTTTCCTAAGTAAAAAGCCTGAGTAACTGATTCATTAAGGAGACAAAATGAAAGCTGCCCAAGTAGTTGTTTTTACTAGCCAGTTCTCTGCATTAAAACATGCAGTTCTCATCTATATTTAAAAAATGGTGTTTTTTCCTAGTGATATCTCTAACTGAAGTAGACCATCATAGCCCAAAAGACCAAACATAAGTGACTTTAGCTTTCACATAGTTCAACACCAGTGCTATAACGTAGCCAGTACGTCCACGAATTACACAAGATTAAAGATTTTTAAAATTAATTTGTTTATTACTAGGAGAATATACAGAAATACATACTAGGTCTTGGGTATGCAGTCATACTCTCCAGGCAGCTAGAACACCTTATGTGCATACCAATAAATATTTTCAAACTGACATCATAAATATTTTCAAGGTCATCAGTACTTGTGTTTGCATTGAAGTCCTTGCTTAGAGTTATAGTGCTATGTTTTGAAGGGTTTCCTCCAGTTCTCCAGCTTCCTGCACATTGGTGCAATCTTGGTGCAATTACTGCAGATTTCTTTCAGAGGCACCAACTTGGAAGTTCTGTTCAGGGGATGCCCCCCCCCCCGTGGTAAGGCACTAGGGTCCAAAGCAGCACTATTTAGCTTCAAGATACATGCAGGAGGGCAATGTTTCTTCCAAGATACCGGACAAAAATGTAATCTTAAGGGAAAACCCAGAGCCACCAGAAATGTGGATGTGACTACTCATCACCAGTTGCCACATCCTCTTGACCAATTCATGCTGTGTTGAACCATGTGTAGGCACAGCATCTGAAGGTTTCTCAGTTATTAAGACTAGCAACCTAGGCATTTGTGGTCCTGTAAAAACCACAGCTGCCAACTACACGGCCATCAGTTTTTTGAAGCAGGAAGGTAGTAGAACAGTCTCTGAAGAATTCAAGGAGGGTTGTCAGAAGCAGACTACATACATGTCTCCAGCTGAACATGAGCTCACTGAAATATCATGTCAGTCCCTCCTGATCCCTGTCTGTTACAGCATTCAGTATCCTTGCCTATGGGTTGAACTGGACATAAAATGGAAACTGTCTTTTTTCTATTTTGCCACTCATTTTAAAGACCTGCTGTTTCAATAAGGTCCTGAGAAGCCACAAGACTTAGGAGGTGACTTTTATCTTTAAAGGACTGTGATCAAGATGTTACTCTGATTTCTCAGAGAGGTCATGGACATAGATCTGTCACTGAATAGAGACATAAGTCCCATTCCTCTACCTCATCAAAGGACCTTAGCACAGAGGCCAGAATTATCTAGGAAAAATTTTGCTCACTGAAAAATTACATCATGTTTTCTATTTTGTCTGAAAAGTGTCTAAGATTCTCTTTGATGTAGCTATTTGATGATAGCCTTTACATTCAGGTGTAGAATATTTCAGTCTGTAGGGAGAAAGATGCTCAAAATCCACTAGTAATTTTTATTGCTTCAGTTTTCAAAACTGCAAAACTTTCAATAATCATTGAAAGTTAGAACTATTTTCATATATACAATAGTTTATATCTGCATTAAAATTATAATATGGGCTGGCAAATGTAGATTAAAAGTTAACTTTTCATTTTCATTTAGTTCAAAGTCTATTCTTAAGCTATTGAGGTATTTGTTTTCAGGCATTTAGCTGAAACAGATTTCAAATGGTTTATTGTCATTTAAGTTTCATGGCAAAATTTAATGTGATGATAATGCTTTCAGAGACTTAATAAACGCCTTAGATTGCTAAAGAATCTGTAATACTCTCATTACCAAGATCTTTTGTTTCTCTAGTAAAGTACTGTCTGGGACCTTGAAACACAAAGTGGTGATATTAAAAACCAATGCTACCTTGCCAAGGATACAGTAAGGATGTTTTGAAGGAAAACCTGATGTCTTTAGCATTCATTTCTTTTTTAAGTAACTGCTGCCAAGCCTGGTATTTGCAAAATATCCCTCCTGAGATGTGATGTTTCATCCCAACAAAAAGAAGACTGCTATTTTCATTCTCAGACAGAAATGTAATTGCATTATCATAAAAGTCACATTGCTGTTGGCTGGATTGCAAACAGCCATGGATGTCCTCTTGACCCCAAGGGTGGCACATAATGTAAAAGATTTCCATATAACTAAGACAGTTCCCTCTGCTCATGTCTGCAGGATGACAGTAGTAAAAATGCCACCATAATTTCACTCTAACATCAGTGAAATAATAATTCCAGATGTCTTAAAATGTAAATTTTGTTTAAACAACACAGTAAAATAGATTAAAAAGTTAATAATGAAACAAAGAGACAGTTCATGATCTTGGTTACCAGTGTGAAAATGTAGACTTGCTCTAGTAAAACCAGTGGAAGTATTTCACTGTCTGCTGCTGCGGCTGGAATCAGAAGAGGAAGTCTCAGGAGAGACTCAGTGACAGAGCTGGAAGGTAAATGCAGAACCCATATCACACCCTGTGACTCTGGGGCAAAATGTATCATAAATACCTCACTAAATGCAGCAGGAGAGAAGAAAGACCTCTAAGAAAATGGAAAATGTACATAGAAAATGTATCGTACTAGTCCATGGCAGTCAGGGAAAAAGCTGGTACAGCCAGTGTTCATGATGGATTTCTGGCAGTAACTCTAGTTTGGATTTAACTAGATATAACCTAGGTCTTTCCTTCATCAGAGAGATTGGGTTTTTCAGCAGCAGCACCAAACACACTCCCTGAACACCTGCAACACACTTCATGCCCCACTAATAAATCACAAAAGGATCTGGTAGTCTCTGGGATGTTTTACTAGTTTCTAACAACTCCCTTTCCAAATCCCTCCTTGATTTTGCCACAGGAAAATGAGTTCTAGGTGTCTGTAAGCCCTTGCCCTCAGATGCAGTATCCAGTTTTGCGACATCCTCCGTGACTTGATTTCAGTTCCCTCAAGGAAGAGCCCTGCAGCTCTGACCTGAAGCACAACTTTTTCCTAACAGGAAGCAAGGAGAAGTTCTGCAGCCCCCTCTGTGCAACCACAGGCAGCTCTCATAAAATCATAGAGTGGTCTGGGTTGAAAGAGACCTTAAAGATCATCTGCTACCAGTTGTCACAAGTAGGGACACCTCCTACTAGACCAGGTTGCTCAAAGTCACTCTTAGTCTGGCCTTGAAAACTTCTAGAGAGCAGGGAACACACAGTTTGTCTGGGCAACCTGTTCCAGTGTCTCACCAGTTCACAGCAAAGAATTTCTTGCTAATATCTAAAATCTTCCCTCTTCCAGTTTAAAACTGTTAAACCCTTGTTGTATCACTACACTCCCTGATAGAGTCTCTCCCCATCTCTCCCATAGATTCCCTTCAGGCACTGCTGTAAGGTCACCCTGGAAGTTTCCCTTCTCCAGGTTGAGCACCTCCAGCCTATCCTCACAGGAGAGGTGCTCCAGAATTCTGATCATCTTCCTGGACCTCCTCTGGACCTACTCCAGTATGTCCTTCTTCTTTTGGGGACCCCAAGCTGGACACAGTACTTCTGTACTCATGCTACTGCAGCTGAGGTTCAGAAGTCATTACTACAGAAACCTGTCAGGCATCTTAGGGATTTAAATCAGGAAGACACTGATACCTCTGCCATGGTGGCAGAACTTCATCCACAGGTGATGTCCTACACTGCACCAAGTGGATCCCATCCTTTCTGTTCTCAAATGGCAACATGCAGACAGTTCTGCTAACTGACACATACTTTCCTCTGAGGCTGCTAATAGATGTATTTCTGTCTCTGACTTCTGCAAGAGTGGAAATTAGTTTATTTTCCAGGCCAGACACCAGAGGATTACAATTTATCAACAGACTACAGGGTCACTCACTCCATATAATTTAATTTAGACAATCTTTTACCACACTATACCCAACAATTGCTTAACCAAAACACTTTTTGTGTTGAACAGGCTTTGTTCTGTGATTTCTTTTTAGTCCAAAGAACCAATGCCCTTTTCCAGTTTAGGTTCAGGTAATGTCCTTACTGTGGTGCCCAACGCCCTGGCTTGGCTTCTTCCCTCCTTATGTGATGAGAACCAAAGCATCCCACTCTCAAGCTTTCTTCTCCTTATGAGGGCTGCTGCCCTGAACCTGGAGCAGGAATAGCACTGGAGCAGCCAGAGGTGGGTAAAACCCTGCTTGAGGAAATCACCTTCTCACACCAAAACTTTTGCTACTTGGGCTTTTGCTACTTGGGCAGGATGGTGCAAGCAGCACTGACTTCCGTTTCAAACAATTAAAAGCAAATTCCAGAACATTTACATGTATTCAAACACTTTTTCTCTGCAGTGTCTTCAAGGGCTTGTTTTGTGTTGTGGCTGATACTAGGGTACTTTTGTTGTATCATAGGAGGCCAAATGTCCCCATGTACCTCAGTGGCCCACCTAGTCAGCACAGGTGACACATCCCACAACTAAGATGGCACAAAGAAATACCATCACTAGCAGCCTCTCTTTGTTTCCACATGTACAGGGGCAGGCTTCTCACAAAGTTTACAACATGGCTGATACTGTGGTCTCCAGCAGTTCTGCTCCTGTCAGAAATGACCAGCACTTCCACCCAAAAGTCTGATATCTCAACACAATCAAAATTTCTCAGAGCTCAGTGGGTGTCTTAAATCCCTACTTGCTTTACTCAGGTAGGTGGTAACATTGCTTTTAACACCTATAGTGCTACAAGGAATGTAAGCAGGATTCAACTTCATGCGAGCAAAAATATGAACTACTTCAAATCTTCTCCTTTTTATACATGGCTCTCAGATTAGATGGGAATTTGTGAGCTATATTTAAGAAGCAGTGCCTCTGCTATAACAATATTTCTGCCAGTGAAACCATCTTTTGGCTTGCCGCAGCATTTATACATTTATCAGCTAAATTTCTTTCCAGTTGGGACAAAAAATAGATTTTGATTTGGAGCTTCAGAGTATTTTAAATGACAGGGTGATTCCCTAGAATATACAGATAAGCAATTGCCACCTCTAAATCACACACTGTATGTTACTGCTGCCATGAATAATGCATCTCTCACTCAGCATTATGAGACAGAAAAATGGTACATCACAGTCTGGACTGGCTGCCCTGAAGATATTGGAATCCTTGGGACAAGGGGAAATATCTAATGACAATCCTCACCCAGATGTCCATCACAGATCACCATGTGTCCATCTGGAGAAGAGAAGGCTCAGAGGGGACCTCATAGTAACTTATCAATACCTGAGGGGGTCCTACAGAAAGGCAGGGGAAGGACTTTTTAATATGACATTGGATGGGAGGACTAGAAACAATGGATGTAAATTGGAGGGGGGGAGATTTAGACTTCACATAAGAAAGAAATTCTTTACAGTGAGGGTGGTGAACCACTGGAATGTGTTGCCCAGAGAGGTTGTGGATGCCCCTTCTCTGGAGGTGTTCAAGACCAGGCTGGACAAGGCACTGAGCAGCCTGATCTAGTGGGAGGCGTCCCTGCCTATGGCAGGGGGGTTGGAACTCAATGATCTTTAAGGTCCAACCCAAACTATTCTATGATTCTATGATTCTATGTCCATAGCAAGGACTAACATGGTTTGTCTTCAGTGAAGAGGTCGGAGTTTGTAGAATAACTATACACTGTCTTTTATAATCACTGAAAAGAAATAAGCAATTTCAGAATGAAGTTTCTGTGGACAGTTTAATATTCACTTTATGATCAGACAGGGCAATGAATCCTTCTACTTACTCTGAAAATGTGCTTCTGACAATCACAGCTGGAGATGGCTCTGAGGAAAAAGCTTACACTGCTTTTCGATACCATTTTTTTCCTAAATTGCTCACTATTCCAGCCTTCCTCAGAGAACTCAGGGGAGTATCCTAGAGCAAATGAGCCAAGATTTGATCCATTCTTGAGAAGAATATGTAGGTAAGAAACACTGTAGATCCCACACAGGCAAAGATGTCAATCACACAGACTGTTTTTTGAGCTTTGTACAATGCTTCAAACCTTTACTATGCTTCAAATTCTTACTATTTCCCATAGGCATTTTAAAAACAAACAGAAAAATAATTGCCTGAGGAGCTAAATGGATTTCTACACAGATCTCAAAAACAAGGTCTGTTTTTGATCCATCACTACTGAGGCCCTTGAGCATGAGTGAGATCCTCAGCCACTGTAAATGGACTTGGAGATACAGATATCCCTATTGTGTGATCTGTATGAATATCTTCGTGTCACTATGTCCATGGATGTCCCCATGTCATGACCTGCACAGATGTCCCCATACAGTGGTCTGATGGCAGTTTAGTTCTCCAGAGAGAGCAGGTTGTCAGGTCCTGCTCATCAGAATGATTTGGCACTCAGGTTCTTCACTGATAAAGAATTCAATACCTTCAAGGAAAATGCAAGGTGATGCAGCAATGAGATGAGGCACAATGGTTTTAAACTAGTTCAGGGCAGGATGAGATTAGACATTAGGAATTTCTTCACCATGAGAGTGAGGAGGCACAGGAACAGTTTTCCCAGAGAGATGGTGGAGGCCCCATCCCTGGGGGCATTCAAGTAGGCTCTGAGCAACCTGAACTATCACAAGATGCTACTGTTCACTGCAGGGGGGTTGAAGTAGGTGACATTTGAAGGTCCATTCCAACTCAATGCTTTCTATGAATCCAAATTATCAACTTTTGCCTGTAGATGGAAAAGGGACAAATGGTTATCTAGAGAACAGTATTCACTGACATCTATATCATTCTGCAGTCTACTGCTTCCTGATGTAATACCAGTAAGGAGGAAGAGAAAAGCATCTTTTTCTTGGCAGAAGGTCAGAGGACCCTATTGAGAAAAACACTGTCATAAAGAAAGTATTTTACAGTCAAGTAGCCAATTATGCCAAAAGGGAAACATAAGTGTTTAAATGGCAGAATAATTAGAACTATAATAATTATAGCCTTTAGTAGAAATTCTGAACTATGAAAGTATGTGAAAAACTCATTTTTTAACAGATTAGCATAGTGCTATGAATCAGATCAGATTAAAAAATAACCTTTGCCATCTAAACAATAGGTCATTTTTGAACAGAATGACAGTGCAGGTAACATGAAAGGTCAGAATTCTGGTGCTGTCTTAAAGAAGTTCTGGTACAAGTCTATAGGTACTAATATTCTACATACGAGAACTAAGATAAAAAGTTCCCAAAGAAGCAAAAGGGAGCTGGACACCCAAATCCTACAGGAACGTCACATCACTAAACACCAAAGACTAGATTTCGAAAGGCAGTCAGCTATATTTATCAGTCTCATCTGCCAGCCTTCTTTGGAAACTCCACACTATTCAACTTTCCAATAAAGCATACAAAGGAGGACACACATGTTCTGCAAATTGAGGATCTTATCACAACAGACACGTTCTTCTGTCTTCCTGCTGCTCTTTCATTGTTTCATTCACTTGTATTTCCACATCTCCCTCACAAAAAGCCATTCAGAGGGGCACAAACGTACTGTGTGCTCCAACCGAGGACTATGGGAGGCATATTCAGTAAGGTAAACCTGCAGAAGCCACCTAAGGCACTGGTCCTCAGCTGCTTCTCTAAACTGATGCAAACACAAAGGTGGTGGTACCACATCAGAAATACCTTCTAGAAAAACAACAACAAAAAAAAGAAATAAACCTTCCTCAGATTGTATTTCGAAGAAGTAACACAACTGCCCAGGTAAAAAAGTCAATCTCAGTCAAAAGTTTTCAATTGATAGGGTGAGGTTTCTAGAGTTTCTTTCTAGAGTTTACCTAGTTAAAGCATCTCCTGCATCTTCCTTTTCTGAACATATTCCACTAGTGGATGACAGAAGCATTACCTGCTCAAGGCTCACTCTGTTGATACTATAACAATATATAACATCACATAACCACACTGATGCTATTAGCAGGGCTGCCTCACATTATTTATTCAGCCCACTAACCATGAAGTGACACCATTTTGAGAGTGCAGGTGCTGTAAGTTTGGCACTGTCCTTATTTGTCTTCTTAAACAGTTACTGATGAATCTAAATTGATACCACTGCCAGTCCTGCACCTTACCAGCCAGACACATAAAAGCTGGTATCAGTTTAATTAACATTTAGAATCATAGAATAGTTCAGGTTGGGAGGGACCTTAAAGACCATCAAGTTCCAAACCCCCTGCCATAAGCAGGGACACCTCCCACTGGATCAGGCTGCTCAGTGCCTTGTCCAGCTGGGCCTTTGCCACAGCAAGTCCCCTGAAAGCAGCAGTAATGGAAATGTTGTGCAGACAGCAAACATCCAGATGTTAGAAGGATCACATTCTTGCCTTTTCTTGAGGTTATAAGGATGGCACTCACAGTCCCTGTGCTTCATGAATCTCTGTCCTCACTCTGGGTGCTCCCCTTGAGTCTGCCATCACTAGCATGGGGGTAATGGCCTCTCCAACCTCCTCTCTGGTGCCCACAGATAGATAAGAGGGACAATCTGTGACAATTCTCCAGCCACCATTGTGTGGGACCAGAGGCCAACAACCATTATAGAATCATAGAATCCTCCAGCACAGAAGAGACCTTTGAGATAATTGAGTCTAACTGAGAACATAACATTCAGGTAACAACCAGTAAACAATGTTTAAAAGATGCGTAAACAACTTCTAAATACCTCCAGGGATGGTTACTCCACTACTTCTCTTGGTAGCCTGTTCTAATGCTTGACAGTGGTTTTTTGTGAAGACATCTTTTCTAACATCCAATTTAAACCTTCCCTGCATATATGCTGAAGTAATTTCCTCTTGTCCTATTACCTGATACTTGGTAGAAGAGACTGACTCCCACCTTGCTACAACCTCCTTTCAGGCAACTGTAGAGAGCAATAACACACCCATCCAGTCTTCCTTCCTTCACACTAAACAGCCCCAACTCCCTCACCCTCTCCTCATAAGACTTGTGCTCCAGACCCCTCCCTAGCTTTGTTGTCCCTTCTCTGGATACACTCAAGAATATCAAAATGTTCCTTGTAGTGAGAGTCCCAAAACTGAACACAGTAGTCATAATGTTGGCGCCAAATGCTTGGAGTGATGATGTTACATTAATCTGAGAGTGTCAAGCCAGGTGGGCACATTGAGAGGAGCTGGAAGGATCACCCTGCATCTGTTTCTCCCTGCACCAGATGTCTTCTCCAGCACTGCCTCCTGTAGCTTTTCAGCAGTGACTGCTGGCCAGTTTCTGCATGTTTGCTGTTGGGCCCTGTGACAGTTGAAGTAAACTGGGAATTCTCAATTCCCAGAGCACTGGAACAGGGTTCCCAGCATGGTGGTAGAGTCTCCATCTTTAGAGACATTCAAAACCTACCTGAGTGTGATCTCCAGAACCTAACCTCGGTGATCCTGCATTGGCAGAGGGTTGGATTAGGTGGTCTCCAGAGGTACCTTCCAACCTCTGTCATTCTGTGATTCTGTGAATTGTTGAGGACAAAGCATTCAGCTATTTCTGTTTAGATTGTATTTTAAGCTAATAGCATAGCATTATGCATATAGCATATGAATAAAATTATTTTCACTGTTTCATGTTCCTGGCCCACAGGAACATGAAACCACAGTGAAAATGAAACCATTTTTAAACCACAGTGAACCAAACAGAAAGACACAGTTGGAGAAAACTCTGAATTTAAAAGGTAATTCAGGTAGACTGTTCCTACCAGGCCCAGTGATTTGATATAAATCAATGCAGCTATTACTGTAGGCACACATAATAGAGTCTGCTTTATATTTTTCCAAATCAGAAAGGAAAAAAAATATTGTAATGCTCTAACAAAATGCAATGGCATGCCCTTGACCTTTTCCCCTATAAGCTTCCTTATTGCAAGGATTGTTTACAGCAGGGGCCAAAACAACAAGCAGGGGCAGTGATTTTTAAGATTTGACCATAGTTCAATAGCCATTGGCACTGTGGTTTTCATCAGCGACCCTCTGAGGTGTAGTAAGTAGCCCACAGAGAGAGCTGGAAACCACATCAGCAATGTTTTCAATTACACAGTACAGTGAGGACTGTGCGTGGTCATCTGGGAGACACATTATGAGCTGCCAGCAATTCACTAGTTTAGAAACCACAGAAGTAGTTTGTGGCATAGTGTTTTCCTGCAGCCTTGAAACCTTTCAGTAAATAAATAGCATTTTCTTTTATGGATACACCTTACAAAATATTTCCACGAGAACCATGTATATGGGTTTTACAACATATGCAGTAATAGCACTTCAGGGAGTCACCACTTAAACATCAAGAGATTTTTGACACAGGAAACAAGGTTTTAGGCACACATAATGGAAGTCTATATATTCTTCTTATATATTCTTCTATATATTCTTCTTATCAGACATACTTTTTGCCCATGATATTACCAGTAGGTGCTAAGAGAGTACCAGTATATCTATTATATGAAGTATAATTAGTGTGTTTTAGGGGATGACGGAAAATTTTACTTTAGTGTGAGTTGTCATTTTCCCCTGTACTCTGAAAATTCAGTGGTTTGGGAGAGATGTTTTAGTGAAGTGCCAAATGCAACACAGCTATGTCAGCACTGTGGTTTCAATCCATGCTGCCAGACTCCTTAAAATATTTTACCTAGAAGTTTTTTTTTCCACCTAGCTCCAACACACAAATAGAGGCAAAGATCCTTTAGCATAAATTGCAAAGAAAAAATATCATTGTTTAACAGCTTGCCTGAAAATCCTTTGCAAATGCCAAAAGACCTCATAATATCAGGGGAATTTTTATGCTGTTCATAATTTTTTATAGAATAAAGTAAAGAGGCTCTGCAGGGAAGTGCTGCTGATTTACTCATAACTGGCACAGTACCACTAAGTGTAGGACATTTAGTATTTTCTGCCTCTCTTTTGGTTTAGTTATTGACTTAATTTTAAAAAAGCTGTGAAAACAAAGGCTACATGAGATTAGAAAGCATTTTCCTTTTAAAATAAAAGAATTAGCTACTAGTATTTAGTTCTCATGAGGACCTTCAGAGACACAGGACTGAATTTGATTGCCTGGTTCCCAAAGGAGGCTTAAAACCCCTTGGTTTGTTCTTTGGCTCTCTGGATGGACTTAGTGCACGGCTGCTCAGTTTTCTAGTGAAAGCTGGTTAATGAAAGATGAAAAACTATAATGTGCTTAGCTGGGAAATATAATTGGCTTTAAGAAAGGGGTGTTTCTACCATCCATTTCCACTCACCAAGAAAATGCCTTTGAGATGAGAGACTGGGTGAATGTGGGATCTGCTGGGCAACAGCTGTGGGAGTTGTGGAGATGTGGGAAAGGGAATTTGGTGAGGAACCTGGGGCTTTTCATCAACTTCATTTTATTCTGTCCTTGAGTGTAAAAACTGAAATATTTCAAGATTCAAAACTCCACAATGCCACCAAAACTAAAGACAACTTGTTGTTATTTTATTTTTTACCAGTTTTTCTCCTGTTTTGTGAATTCTATTTCCCTGTACATCCAGTTGCTCTATATCTAAAGAAATGTTTACAATTATGAGACTTGTAAGTATGCAAGGAAATAGTTCAGCATTTGTGGAATGCAGGATTTTATGCATACAAGATATGTGTTCCTACAAACTCATTGTGAGTGTGCCAACAGTGTTAGCAGGCCCTTGTTGTGGGGGAGGTTAATTTTCAGCCCAAAAATAGAGGTTCACCATGTTGGAAGGAATCAACAATTTCCTTGTTAAAACCTTGACTTTTTTCAGTTTGTACTGCTGTTTTGCTCAGCCTCCAGTGCTACACACAACATAGTCAGGCTAGCTCCATCAGCACTTTGAGAAGATATAGTTGCATCCCTTGAAATCAAAATGCTCCTTAGAGGCCATGAAGCAAACAGCCTGCACAAAGTTAAAGCTGTTGTGTACAGCCCTCATCCAGCCTCAGGCCTAATAATAAACTCAACCTCAACAGGAGCCTTTTCTTGACAACATGGTATTTACAGAGCAAAAATAATCATGCTCACTCCCAGAAACAGAAGTCTGTTGAAAAACAGATTAGAAATTGCTGCTGTAAAATGCAAAGGCATTGTCCAAGACTTGCAAGTACAAATTCATGGAAGATCTGCTATTTTCATCTTTGTTAAATGCTTTGTAGGATTTGCTCATTCCTCAGGTCTTCTCTGGATACAAGAAGACACAAGGCAAACACAAACCACAAAGCTCTGGATGGCACACAGATGCACTTGATATTGATTAGATGTCAGATTTTACAGGTGAGTTTCCTATACATTTTCTGTGGCCAAATGTTCCTGAGGGCATTTTGACACACAGCAATAGCAATAGTTCACTGTGGTGACCAGTACCTCTGGTCTGGTTGGTGCAGCAAAATCCAGAAGAAAGCCTGAGGAGTTACCTTCTCGTTATTTACTGAAATGGCGCATCACCCAGTAATTCTCCTTTTTGACTTCTCTTCCTAACATGGGATTTCTCTAGTTTCTCTTTCTCAAGTCATGCCCTCAAAGCTTTCCACTTTCTGGGTTTCCAGGAGAAAGAAAGCTGCTGAGAAAGGGGATCTATGGCTAACCCAGAAAAGCAGCCACCCAATCTCACCGTACCAGTGAATTATATGATTGAGAGGGGTATATCCCCTTTCTCACAGGAAGAACAGGTACAAATGGCTATTCTGGTGTTTTTCAAAAGGAAAATCATGGAAAGGAATAGGCAAACCTCAACTTATTTTTAATGCCTTCTTTAATAAGTACTAAATATTCTGAGCACACCAGGGGAAGCAGAAGGAGTGGTATATGGACCCTATATTTAGACTCTGAAACATTATTTCCAGAGAATCCACCAATGTGTTATGGCTTTCCAAATGGTAAGACAGCCATTAGACTCATTTATTTCTCCAAGCCTGTCTGAAATTCAATAATTGTCTTCATCTGCCTGACTTTTCACTACCTACCATTAATCTGGCTGTGTTGAGGCTTCTCAACCAGCTATAGCCCACTGTGCAACCGCCTTGTGACCAGCGATATATAAGGCTTTGATATGATGGCAGCTGCATAAATCTGTCTCATTTCCCAGATACAGTATGAAAGGGGTAACTGCTCCACTGTCTCTGAAGGCAGCAGCCCACATTCAACCCTTCTGTTTCACAGGAGGAGATTTTAGGTAATATTTTCAAAGCTCAGCTTTCAAATACATAAATCATGGGAACGCATTGGCAGCAATGCAATTTTCCTCTACAGACAGCTCACCATGAACTGAAAGAGCTGAATCTGCTGTGGGTACCTGTGCAACAACATGCCCTTACATGGGGTTTGTAGCTCATCAGATCATGCTGGTCTCACTCTGAAGTTATATGAGTTGTCCAACTGGACTGCATAGTGAGTGCAAGTTACTATGCATTAGTTCCTGTGGGAACAGCAGAACTTCACCCTCAGATATTGGTCTCCAAATAATTATGTAATCTTCAACCAATTTAGCTTTCCTGTAATTCTTGAGAACTCTTTTTCTTGTTCGTCCTTCTAATTTCCTCTAGTCTCCTCATAGAATCATGAATCATAGAAATAGCACAAAATGAATGTGAAAATTTCAGTGTTTTCTCTAATTAAATCTATTTAATATATTCTTGCATTATTTCTATGATCTTTTCTGCATAGAATAATTCTATTATTTTTGCCATTTTATCAACCACCATCCCTCAGCTTTCTAGCCATTGCACTGACTACATATCCTTCTCTTGCCTCTCTCATACACATCCTATACAACATCAGTATCTTTGAGCTGTTATTAGAGAGCTTTTACAGGAGTCAAGCAGACTGTGAAAAGCTTGTCCTGTTGACATTTAGTACAAACTGCTCTTAAATTTTTTGCCATGAGTTCCTTCTCAGGTTAATACATGATTAACAGCAAGAAGCCAAACAGCAGGTATTAAAGATCAGGTCACTTGCAGGTTGCACGAGGTTCTGTGACCATTCAATGCAGCCTATGTGGCACACTGGGTTCAGTGAACTGATAGAAAAGAGTTAAGTGGCAATATGTGCTCCAGAGTCTCAAGATAATACAAAATAAATCAAAAGGGTTAAATATAAAGCTGAGTGCAAAAATTGTTACCAGAATATTAAATGAGTGCAAATCAGCTTGCACAAAGAAAAACATGGTCAAGCACAAGGAGAAAATGACCTTGTCCATGCATACCCATCCACAGCCTCTGATTTATCTCTTATAAGCCATGGAAGAGCTTGGTGCCACTGTCACTGGATGCCTGAAAATAACACTCAATGCTTGGATGTTTTCTGAAAGGCAAGTAGACTACTAAGTATGTGATCAGTAATATGACCACTGCAGTAGAGTACAAAACATTTGTATATTTGGATTTTATGCTTTTTATTAGTCTAGGTAGTGCAGCTAGGAAGAATAGGTAAGCATTCAAGAATGCAAACCTTTTGGGCAAATCAGGAAGAGAGATCAAAATGGGAAATGTCATTATGCTGTCATATATAAATGCATCTTCTGCATTACTTGCAGTGGCAGTCATCGCAGCTTAAAAATAAAATAAATTTGAGAACTATGGAGATAAGAGATGAGGAACAGCTTCTTTACAGAGAAGAGAAATGTCATTTTAGATACTTCATTGTGGAAACAAAAAGAATTGATGTAGTACTCTGCTAGAAGCATACACAAGAAATAATGCTCCAGCGAAAATCAAGTTAGAAAAACAATTTCATTTTCTCACATCAGAAAAATCAGTGGATATCTAATAAGATTACCAGTCAGTAGGTTACAAGCAAACAACCAGAACTGTGAAACTCTGGAGAAAGGAAAATCCAGAACAGGTAAAATTGTAGGAATACAAGAAGACCAGAAATTTAAGTGTCACATTCAGAGATCAGTGGCTAGAACAGGGAACAAATGTCCAAAAGCTTTTGTGTGCACAGGATATTTAGCGGACCCTTGAAAATAATTCATCCCACAAAAGCCCTTGGTGTAGATAAAGAGAGGGTGTTTGAGTCAGCAGTAGGACTGCAAAGAGTTAACATTTGCTCTGGTATGACACAAGACTTAGCAAATCTGCAAACTAAGTTATCCCTTATTTTAAAACCCTGGATTTGGCACACTTGCCAGATCTTTACTCTGTGGCAAGCCGCTTGATCCTTAAAGGTTTTTGACACAAAACCCCATAATCCATGGGCTAATCTTAAACAAGCACACATCCCCAGACACCTTTTGCCTTGTTTCCATGACTGCTGCAGATGATTTCTGCCTCCTCTGATCTGCACAGCTTAGCAGCCGCTGAATTAGCCACAGAATTACTTCTTTTTTTGGGATCTTGGATCTCTATCAGCTCCTGCTCAGGCCTCATTTGCTGAGTTCTTCCTACAAAATTTGACCTTTTGAACTTTTTGCCAAGTGACAAGCAGGTAAGAGTTTGTGACAGACACTATCTGGGCTGAGTAGCACAGGCAAACCAGCACCTCAGGGGCCTCTAAATACGTTCTGCTTTGGTTCACATTGAAGAAGTATTGTGTGCATAATTATGTCAGCCTGAGGCTTAGAGAAATCAAATGCTCAGCTGACAGAGTGGTGCCAGGAGATGGCCTTGGAGAGGCACAGCAATATTCATTAGAGTAGTTCACTGGGAGAACTTATGTCCTTCTTCAGACCACTGGGAACAAAACTCCCTTACCAACATAAGCCGCACGAAAGAGCATTTGCCTCTTGAATTTGGGCATGGTACTGATGACAGACTGAGGTTCATCCTAAGTCAGTATATTCTGTAGAACAATGCGCCACCCCTATGTGTGCCAGTTACTCCCCATCAGCTGCTAAGAGTCTGGAAAACTAGCTCAGATGTGCATGTGCAGAGGGGAGAGCTTCCAAAATATCTGTTGAAAGTGCTTGAGAGTTAGTGGGGTGAGTAATTTCCAGTGAAACACATACGACAGCACTGCTTTCATTGAGATGTTGGGAATATGAAGCTTGCCGAGATGTGGGATAGGACACTGAGCTCCAGGTCACTATTTCTGTGGGAAAAAAGCCTCTCTAGAGTGAGGTGTCCCATCCCAGGTGTGCTGTCACATGTTCTTTGAACCATCATATGCAGGTGTAAGGGTTAAAAGCATAAGTTTATCATCAGCTCCAGGTAAAAGGCCTATCTGTTCATTTCTAGATCTCAGTTCTCTTTCAGGGTTATCAGTAAGCTTTGCTCCTCCTGAATCCCTTTCAGGTTTATTCTCACGTGTAAGTGTGGCTAGTTGTCTACCTTCAGAAGCATATGGAGATCTCAGCTGAGCATCATCCAGCACAAACATATGGGATAAATGTGTTAATACCTACTCCCTGCACACACAAATCAAGCAGCCAAGAGGTGACTGCTGCAACTCCGAGCTTCCCTGTTGCTCAGCAGGTGACTTTTTGGTTCCTGCAAAATTTACTTGTTTGGGTTTCAGTGGCAGTAATCATTGTTGACATCTTATGGTCTGTCTGCTTGAGCCTTTCGTCTTGACTAATGACAGCAGTATAAGAGAGATTAATGTTGATGCAGCTGATTTCTGTACGTTTACCCCATTGACAGGAGTGGAGCTCTATGGGTACTCTAGGGCTACAGCACATGATACAAGCTCCCATTGAATGAGAAACAACTCATAAATATAACAGTAAATATATTCACTGTGACCTCAATTCTCTCTCTCAGGTCTCTGAGCTAGAAGAGCCAGCAGAAGAATGGGATGAAAACTACCCTCACACACTGATCTGCTCAGAAGTGCAGCAGCAGATGTTAAGTTCATGAGCCACATAATTTTACCTTCCTATGTATACTGGAGAGTAATGAGCATGAAATTTAAATGCATCAAGGAGAGTTTCATCCTTCTGTGCTCTTTCTCTGAAATAGGTTAGCAGAGCTTTCAGGATCACAGTAAGTTTAATTTATTTTCTGGAAATTCCCTGAGGTAGGATTTGATGAAGATTTTAGTCCTGCCTTGAGTGTGTGCTTAAGCTGATGCAGACAGCTGTTAAAGATCATCACATATAAGCATATTCTAAGCATACAAATGAGAAAATAAAACATTGATTCAGCCACTCTTTTTCTTCCATGATTACACATAAGTGTTTCCCAATTTGCATAGTTACATATTTACTATGAATAGAGCAGTCTCATGGAAATATTGAGTTGCTGTTGGACACAACAATGAATTACACACTTTGGTTAAGAGATATAAAAAGGTTTGTTTGCCTGCAATAGAGAGTAAAAAGAGCTCATCTTAGATCTGTTGAAAAGCTTGGAATTCTCATTTCTTGAAGCATTTTTTCAGCTTCCCCCAGCAAGTTCCTTGCAAACATATTCCAAAAGACAGAGAGATTGTGAATGGATAATGAAATGCACAGCCAAAGCATTTGCTTTATGAAGGCAGATAAGATTATCTTTCCTAACTAATTCAAATGATAGGCATTGCTGAAGACTATTTTAAACCACTGTGCAAGAGTCATAACATCTTTAATTATGCTGCAAATACCAGGTGGTGATTCAAATACGTAACAGTAATCATTAACTCTGAAGCTTCTCTTGTCTAATTTACATCTTGAAAAGCTAACTGCAGGAGTCTCAAATACAGAACATCTGGTAAATGCAAAGTCTCCATAGACAGAGGCAATTTTTCTACTAACATGTTGTAATAGAACATAACATTCTCCTCTTAAATACACCTCCACTCTTGTTCATGCCTTTCTTGCCATTATTCTCTTGATGAACTGTGAAAAAACTATTACTAATTGTGTTCGCAGCTAATAAACTATCAGAGAGTGGCCAAACAGAGCTTAAGCAGCCACGGTGCCGTTGTTGAGGCCACCCAAGAGTTATAGAGGGTGTAAATCAGCACTTCACCCCTGCTGTGGCTGATGGTGCTGCTTTTTCAGTATAAAAGCACCTTTTTCTCATGGCCATGTAGAAAAAGTAATAAATTTTATTTATCTCTCACTGCACCTGCAGCCGTGCCATGCTGCCAATGGACAGGAGCACTTTCAAAGGAATATTTGTGTTTGGAACAATAAAAGGAATCTATTTGCTTTGTGTCTGTTGCAATATTCCAGCTGACTCCTTGCTGAAAAGACACCAGTCCTTACTCGTTCACTACAAAAGTTGATTCATGGGCAGTATTTTTCTCACCCCAGTCAGAGAGATACACACACTCTTGGAGAGGGATTTGTCATAAGGCATTGCAGGCACTTCACTGCTGATATCCAGAGAGTGTAAGTGTTTAGCACCCCACACTGCTTCAAGTCCCATCAAAAACAAGAGAGTTATTTGTGGATTCAGTTGCCACAGTACTCTCGCAGTTGCTTTTTGTTAGTTGAAGTTGACTGCACAAGATGTAGTCAGAGCATCAGACCAAGAAGATGAAAGAGGCCAGAAGCAGCTTTCATTCATCTACGGGGTAGGTGCCAGAGAGTTACTTGCACAACAGGACCAAGGAAGACTAAAGCAGAAATCCATAGAAATTATTCTCTGCTTTACCCTGCACTTACTGTTACTGTCAGTGGGGACTCCATGTTCTGTGTATAGCAAACATGCTGGCAGCAATGTTGGTGACAGGAAGGATCTGTTCCCTGCATCATTTCAATTGGGACCGGCAAAAGCACCAAGCAACAAGCTCCATTTCTATTTGCTGCTTCAGTCCTGTTGAACATCCACAGTTGTCAGTGTAAAAATGCGTGATCTAAAGGGCCTCAGCCCATAGTAAAATAAGATTTCAAAGTAAAATATAAAACTGGTGAGGGAAATGCCTGCATACCAGAATATAAAAAAACAAAGCTTTGAGGAGGAGACAGTACCTTTACTAAAGCCATGGAAAAAGAGCGGGCTAGCTATACACCATGAGTGGACAAGACTTTAGGCAAGATCAGAGGAGCCTGAAATAAACCACATTTTATTCTAAAAAAGCAAGGAAGTAAATTCAGAGATAAAACTGAGATAGAGGATTATTGCACAAAGAAGCTTCACCACAGCATGGAGATTTTCCTCTCTTGAACTGCCACTGTAACCTTGTTTTCCTGTCCCCTACAGTGAAAAGAGGCACAGTCTAAGGAATTCGGGTCTCTCGCACTTGGAGGAGATCAAATGCGAGAGTTAGATGAGTTATTTTTCCCAGCTGCCTGTCTGTCAAGAGCAGTATGTGGCAAGTAGAAGAGGAAATGTTCTGGTTGCTGCAAGGTACAACCCAGCACCTCCAGAAGCAGTAAGTTCATCTCTCTGGAATAACCCCTGCTGGGTTTCACATTGGATAGACATTCTTTTTATGAAAGTCCCTGTGTTACAGTCCACAGATTTATTCCAATTTGATGGGACTCATTCAGCTTGGTTGATTGAGCATTTCAGAAAATTGACATTAACTTCTCTTAAAAACACTGAGGTTTGGTCCAATCTCCCTTGAGGAAGTGGGTGTAGGTCACAGAGGTCCAAAGCCACAGCAGGGTTTAGATGAAGTGTTAGCCTAGCCTGAGTCTGTGGCACCCTGTATGTACTGCTAGTCTTTTTTCTCTAATCTTGTGTTCCCAAGGCATCTGTTACTGGACCAAACTCACACACTTGTAAGATATTCAAGCATTCACACTGATCTGCAGCCTCTGGAGTAAATCCTGCTTCCATTTCCCCCCAGCAATGTGCTGAGACCCACAGCACAGTATGACAGCAAATGAAGACAAGACACTCTTTGACTTCACAACAATGTGTCTTGACAGGCAGGGAGCAAACACTTTACCCCAGAAAGTTCCTAACTTAAAAATGCAAACAGACCAAAACATCCAGCTGATGAAACAGAACAGAAGTTTGCCATGCACATTAGGCCAGTGAAACCACCTGCCTACCAGCTTAAGCCAGGTTTCCTGGTAATACCACCTTTCCTACTCTTGATTAGGATTACATTGGAAAACATAAGGCCCCAATATGAGCATTGGGCTGCTCCTGCCAAGTAAATCCACCTCCTCCTGCATCTGGTGACAGACAGTAGTGATTTGGACTGGGACCATGAGGTTTCTAGACATGCCAGTGCATCCATAGCAAGGGCACCATCTCAGAAAACTGGTCTGGTCTTCCCTTTATCCAGACAAAGCTTCCACATATAAACATTTCTGGAAAGCCAACTGCAACACAAATAGCAATTGGTGATAGTAGAGCTGCTGAAAACTGATAGCCAAAAAGGTTTCCCAAATAAAGATCACAGTTAAATTCTAGCTCCATGTGTAATTCAAACGTAACTGCTGGCTAAGATGGCTGTTTAATGAAAATTATCATGCTGCACTGAAGCCCTTTGAAGAGTGTTACTGAACTTATCACAGAGTTTTTTCATAGGTTTCTTCAGGTAAAATGACATTTTAAAAGGGACCACAGAACCAGACTAAACAGAGAAAAGGCAATGTAAACACAAACAATAAAAGCAGATCTGTGCATGCATGTGAGAAAAAGAGAGAAATCATCCTTGTAATCATCTAACTTGTTAATCCTCTAACTCAGTCTGAAAAGTGAGTCAATATTTTGAAATCTGGGGTGTTCTGACCAGTGAGGGGTAGCTGGTGAGCAGGACAGGCAGAACCTGCCACTCAGCTACTACAGCAACATACATTTCTCTTGAAAATTGTGTTCTTACATAAGTAAGACCGAAAAAGCCCAAGAATGTTGCTCAAACAGGTGAAAGGACAACTTCAAAAAATAGGAAAATAGCAAGAAAGTTGGAAAGCATACCAGGAAGCAGAACATCCAGAATAGAAAATTAGGCAATCAAGGTTGCAGAGCAGTCAGCTCAGACCACAGGCATGATTGTCAGAGGGCACCACTCCATAAGCCTGAAGAGTCCAAGGCCCTCAGTGGATGGCTCCATTCATATCAGCTGGGGGTTTGCCCCTTGTAAACCATGCACACTGAAGTTCATCTGACATTTTTTCTAAAGCAGAAATCTCCATTTTTTAGAGAGAAAGTATCAGGCTTACACCACACTGATACAGTAAGGAAATACTCCTTCTTCAAAGGGTATTTGGCTGCTTGGAAATCAAGGGAAAATTTACATGTTCTTAGTCCATCCTTTGAAAAGTGTGGCTTTTTTACCTTTTAACTTTAAAGGTGGATAGAGATTTTCAACATTATCTGCAGCTCTCTGTTTCATGTAAATACTTCCTATTTACTACATTTATTTTCTATTTGCTGAAGTGGGATATAATTCCAGTTGTTGTTTGTTGAAACGGGATATACAGTATTACAAGGAACAGTGCACTATAAATAACATTGTTATTAGTTCCCAAGAACACTTATGCATCATATCTTAGCTTCAGCCCCACGGGATTAGTTTCTCACAACTTACTCTAATTGTGTAGATTGAGTATTCAGTAGAAAGGAGGACTATGGAAAGGCAGGATAAGCTCACTTACAATCATGTCTCTTAAGAGCTTCAGAGGTTTCGCTGATTGAAATAAGTCTAGAGAACTTTAGTGATTATGGGCCAACTGAAAAGCCAGAGCCTCTTCCCAAAGCCTATTTTTTATACTAGATTTGTTTATTATACATTGTGTATCACCATGAGTGCTGACAAATCTCCAATTCTCACTTCCTTCACACATTTCAGAAATGAGCTAACCTGTGCTTTACTGCCAGAGTCCCACTGCTGTAGGAAAAAGATGTCATTTGGGAAGGAGCCATAAAAAACACAGCAAAGCAAAACTCACGGCAACTCTGCCCACTGATTCCTGTGATTTTATGCAGGTCTAACAATCCTTTGTTTTCTTAATTTGGTCAAATTGTCTTTGAAAAAGTGAATCCTATGACAAAGAAATATTGCTGTTCCAGGTACATTGCTGTACATGTTGAGAGATGGGTCACATTTGTTAATGTTTAGGCTTATACATTACTTACTGCATTTCATCAATAGTTCTGCCAGTGCTCACAGGAACAAAAATAAATCCTAATGAACACTACAATGACAGAAACCAGTTGTACTGAAGTGTGGGACATGCTCCAAGCAATGAAGAATGACGGAGGAAAAGCAAGCAAAACTGGCAAATGCTTGCTTACTGACCCAGCAATGCTCCATGAGGATGTGGACAAACCCAGCTCTGCTAGATATGCGCTAAAGGAAGGACTTCCAGTGCTCCAAACAAGGCACATAGGCACTTTGGCCTTAGACTGGAACAAATCTGCAGTGATTTGTAGAACATTGCAACAAATCAGAGATGGTTTACTAATGAGTAATAGCTGGGTACAATTAGCCTATTGCTGAAACCTGCAGCCATTGATCATGGGCTCCCCAGAGTTGGAGGGGACCCCTGGAGTTCATGTAAGCCAACTCCCAGCCAGAGTAGGATCACCTACAGCAGGAGGAACACAAATACATTCAGGCAGGTTTTTAATGACTCCAGAGAAGGAGACTCCACACCCTCTCTGGACAGCCTGTTCCAGTGCTCTGGCACCCTCAAAATAAAGTTTTTCCTCATGTTCAGACAGAATTTCCTATGTTCAAGTTTGCACCCATTGCCCCTTGTCCTCTTGGTGCATACTACTGAAAATAGTCCATCCCCATCCTCTTAACACTCATCCTTTAGATATTTGTAAGCAAATGAGATCCCTTAATCAGCCTTCTTTTCTCCAAGCTAAACAAAGCCAGGTCTCTCAGCCTTTCCTCATAGAAGAGGTGTTCCACTTCCTTGATCATCTTTGTTGCCCTCTGCTGCAGTTCCTTACCTTTCTAGAACTGGGGAGCCCAGAACTGAACACAGCACTCCAAATGTGGCCTCACCAGGGCAGAGGATAACCTCCCTTGATCTCCTGGCCATGTGCTTTTAAATGATATTAATAAGATTATATTGCTTTCCACTTAAGAATCCACTATCGTAGGCTGAAGTGAAGTAGATACTCAGGTAGTAAAGAAACAATCCAAGCAGATGTTGCTGCACAGGAATGCTGAATCTGCTCTGGACCATGCTGCAAGGCGCCCCCTTCTCAGCAGCACAAATACAACTGTTGTGTCTCCATCTGCCAGCTCGTTTTTCTCCACACACTTCACATAAAGTCCAGTGCCAAATGTGAGCATAAGAGGGATCCCTTTGTAAAAGATCAAAAAATCCATCCCAGCTCTACTATCTTTATTGCATGATGTCATTCCTATGATTGCTCCTCCTGGAGTAGCACCATTGTCTTAAAATAGACCATCTCTGAAAGGGCAGTCATTAGAGTCAGCAGTTTATTTTGAACAGAGAGAAGTGCCAGGCATTTCAGGAGCCTGACAGCTTCTTCTTTTCAACCACATTTCAGTGCCAAACTACTTTCTTGGCTGAACTGATTCCCCCATCATTTTCCTTTCATGTTTCTAATTAGATGAAAGGATTTTGCTCAGGGTTTCCTGTAATGACATTTACTGTCACTTCTTTTGTAGGTACCTTCCTATAAGCCTGAATATTACAAGCTCAGATAATTAGTGTAGCATGACAGAGGCTTTCCTTAGGAGTCTTTCCATCTCTGTATTCTGTGCCAGGGAATTTTGTCCACTGTGCTGTAATCTTGTTAGTTATGGCATTTCCCACAGTAGGAAATAAGTGTCCTAAGAATTAATAGCAGTCTTAGGGAGATTAAGTCATTAGGGCCCTTGCTAAGTGAACACAGCATTACTCATATACTTAGAGTTTAGCATGTGCTTAAATGCTTTAACAAGTGCAGCTGAAGGAAGGAGACATCTCTGCCAAAGTCATGCTGCATAATTAGAGATGAAACAACTTCATGTTCCAGGGCACTGAGATAAATATGACCTGCTGTCTCACCTCAGTTTTCTATGCATGCATAAGATTCCAGTTCCGGCCTCTCTCCTTTCACAATGCTGCCTCTCACAGTCACTGCTGATGTATTTTGTGGGGGGAAAAAAAAAAAAAGATAAAGTACTTTTACTGAGGCAGAATATCTTCCCTTCCTTGGGCTGATTTTGTTTTTTCACCTTCAGATCATCCCCTCCAACATCATTTCCAATCAGCACTTTAGAAGAATTTCTTCTTGGAAAGCTATTTTTTAAGACTGCTGCTGTTCAGGTGTTCAGGTAATTTTCTGTATCACTACAATGTTGACTCATAGCAGCACAGAGCTGACAGAGGGAAGGAAATGAGGACACCAGGTCAGTGCCAGACCTGCTCCGCACTCTAAGTACAAGCCAACTACAGCTTTCAGCAGTGCTTTGGGGAAAGCCAGTAAAAGATGGAATGGTCAAGTGTTTCCTTTCAGTTGTGAAGAGAGAAACTTCTTTAGCTTGGCAAGAGATTTTTAAGTGCCAATGTTATAGCAAAATCTTAAATGCAAGCAGAAATGATTCCACACCTGCAGATCACTTTGACCACAGTTCAGCTCCTGTAAGTGGCACAGGAACAAGGGGCAGTGATGGTCTGTTTGATGCCACTGTTACTGCATGGCAGCATATGAAGACAGACCGTGAAAGCTGGATTTACCTGACCCTTAGAAGACCCTCAGAAAAAACAGAAAAATTCTTGGAAATGGTCTGCAGCTTTTTTATCTGTTTTCATTATGATGACTTCTGAGCCTGAACATGACTTTTCTAGTCTACTAACTCCCCCATTTTATCTCAGCTACTGTCAGAAGTTTGTGCCAGTGTCATTTGGCAGGTCTGGCCCTTGGAGGGAGGGAGCTCTTCTCCTGATGACAGTTGCTGCTCTTCCACTGCCACAGCTTTTTGAGATGTGAACACAGGGAAATTGCAGTGTTGAAAAAGATTTATTCAGCAGTTCATTATTGCAGGACCACAGACCCCCATAGTCTGGAAAGGGCTCCAGAAGCCATGACCCCTACTTGAAGGTGGGCCAGCGACCACAGATTGCTCAGCAGGGCTCAGGGCTTCAAAAATCTCCAAGGATGAAGAGTCAACAACCTTCTTGGGCTACATAAGTCTGTTATATTGTTTGACCACTCTCAGAATGAACATTTTTCCTTGCATCGGATGATAATTTCTCCATTTCCAACTTGTATCCACTGCACCATGTAGTCCTCCCTGCTGCACTTCATTGCAGCCCTATCCACTCTGTTGCTAAGAAGAGCTTGGCACCATTTTCTCTACACCATCTCATCTGATGGCCCTGTTGGCCCCCCAGTATGTCCATGTCTCTCCTAAACAGTAAACAAACCCAGTGCCCTGAATGTGCCTGCTCAGTGCTGAGTAGAGAGGAAGTCACACTTTACCTACTGGTAATATTCCTGTCAAAGCCCAGCATAGTACTGGCTCATGTCCCTCACATTGTACACCAAGACCTCCAGATCTACTCTGCACTGGAGTTGTTCCTCCCCAGATACAGGACTTTACATTTCCTGATGCTGAGCACAGTGAGATTTCTGTCCATTTCTCCAGCTTGTCCAGGTTCCTTGACATAGCAGCCTGCCCTCCAGCAAACTGACTGCTTCTGTCAGTTTGATACAGTCCATAAGCCTGCTGAGAGTGCTCTCCACAAAACTAGTTGCTGGCCACAGCAATCATACTTGATCAGTCGTTTTTACAATCAGTTTTACAACATTTTTACAATTACCATCTGCTGATTTACTCAGTATCTCATCAGTTTGGCTGCACGTATATTAAGGAGAATAGGTGCTAAAGTCAAGGTGACATCCTCTTATAAACAAAGATGGCCATCTCATTACAGAAAACATGTAAGTTCGATCAGGCATGATTTTCCCAGTCACTTTCTTACCCTTCATGGTATCAGAAATTAATTTCAGGAGGATTAATGATCTTAATGATCTTCCCAGTGGCTGAGGTGAATATTCAGTAGTAAATGTAGGAAGATATACAAAACATTCCAGACAGAGAATAAAATAGTAAGTTCTGCAAAAGAAATAATACTTGTAAGCATCTGGAAATACACTTGGAAAAATGTGTTAAAAAATCCCAGGGATTATTGTACTGCCTTTACAGGAACTGGGAGCAAATAACAGCAACAAAGACACTGTCACCAACACAGCAGCAGTGTGAGAGGTGGTGCACTGAGAGTCTCTCCCACACAAATTTTGAATAATCAACCAGCACTACCACAGCAATCCTACCTGCATCCACTTCCGCATTACATCCGTCTGTAATCCCTGACAGTGAGGTCTTGGTCAATCAGGAGCACTACATATTCTGTGCTTAATTAAAACTCATCTACTCTTAATGCTCAAGTGTTAATTTGCAGTTCTAAGTGTCATTGGAGGGTCTAGGGTGAGTGGTGAACCATTAGTCTGCCTCTGGATTTTAGAAAGCTGTTCATCTCCCTGTGGTGGTTCCTTCCAAGGATACTTGATTGAATTCTTTTTCTCTTTTTTTTTTGACTGGAAGGACAATAAGTACTCACAGTCTGTTCCTACTCATTGCACTTCTGGTAGCCAAAAAAAAAAACCAAACCACCAAAAATAGCATTCATCTGTGCATAAAGATTACTAATGTCACTGCATAGCTTGTAATATCTTATCAGAATGAAAATTAAGTCAGTCAAGAAGCTGGTACAAACAAAGATGTTCTAAAATTTGTTCTCTTTAGAAGCAGATACTTTCTGCTAGATTTACCTGCTTTCTAGTGGTCAGTCTTATGGGATCAAACAACACAATGGCACAGGACCAAGCAGGGAGCAGCACAGTACAGGCAGCAGTGAGGAGTAAAACAACAGCCAGTGGAGCTAGGCAGAGACTAAGATTTTTATCAATGCTAGAGACAAAGTGCCATTTCCCACTGTATATGACATACTGCTGTTTTAAGTATGAATGTTACTGAATCTCCTGGATTAAAGATTTAAGAAAGAAAGAAAGAAAAGAAGAAAGAGAGAAAACCCAAATTAAACATGTAGGAGGAACAGATTCAATTGGTCACATTTTCATCCTGATTTGTTATTAGGAACAGAAGACAGCAGGATGGTTTTCTTAGTCCTCCTGGTTTCACAAGGAGCATGGCCATGTCCCCAGTCCTGCATAGATGCAGTACATGTCCTTCTCCAGTCTGCACCCTCCTACTAGTAACCATGAGTGAAAATGTGACATAAATTTCAGTTTATAATAGTTGCATCAGTATTTAGAAGAAATAGAGCTGTTTAAAATAGCATGCCACCATCCACCTCACTGGCATTCATTTTGCATAGGATCATTTTTATGAATGAACAGTAAATCACGAGCATGATCGAAAGCCTACCTGCTGCAAGGGGAAAACTTCTTTGGGATTCACTGGATTTGGATCATCTGCATGACTGGCTACAGGAGTTTGCACACAGACAGTGAGAGCACAGAGACATTTAAAAGCTTATCTGCAAAAACTGTGTCTACAAGATCCTGTTCTAAGCGATTACTACTTGCCCTCATAAAATCATCTGCTGCCTGCATTCCTGCCTGAACAGTGAAATGAACCTGAGCAACTGCAAGAGGCATAAATACTCTCCATGAAAAAACAATGCTTGCTACTCTGTGATGTTTTCAGTTTCTGAACTCTCCAGTAAGTGGGATTGCCTTGCCATGAAAAATTTGCAGGCTCTTTGGTAATTTACTGCAGTGCCTAAGAGGCTACTCACTACAGCCTTTAACACCAATTTACAGTGATTTCAGAAATTACCTAGGGCACAAGCAGTTTTCTCTGTGTGTTCATCTTATAAAAATTATAGCTGCAATAGAAGGACCATCTGTCCATTTAATGGGAGTATCTGCTTTAAAATTACCTTACTCGCTTCTCAGCTAAATATGTATATAATTTGTTCTTTTATTTAAAAAAAAAAAAAAGAGAGAAAACACTTTTCTCCTCCCAAAAAAAAAGCAAAGGAGAGCCTTTTCTGATTTTGCTTTGTCCGGTTTTCCTATGCTGCAGTTCTGCTAGCATCAGTCAGTTTGGTTGGTCCTAATTTACCCCTGTTCAGTGGAGACAAGACTTTCAGAGGGCTAAGCCTGCAATACATTTAATGATATCTTCATTGAATGGTAGCGATTATCTCCTAAGGAAATCCTTTAAAGATTCACAAGGGCTTACCAGCCCAACAAAGAGGATGATGTCATTTACCAAGCTATTGAAAGAAAAGCTGCAACCTTGAGTTCATGTTTTTCCTAGAAGATCCTGTTTTGAACATTACAATCAGAGAAGTTTTGGGTAGTATTTTTCTGCTGCAGATCCCCCAGATTTGGAGGCTATGACTTTATTTAAAAACAGCACAAGTCAGATTCAAATGCCCCAAAGGGCAAGAAGCACTGTACAGTCTGTGCCCATCATTGCAGTCTCTTCTCTGCTTCCCTGAATCAAGGGGTATTCACAGCAAACTGGTTCAGCTTCCACACTCTCCAGTGCATGTACCAGATCTTTGCTAATACATGTGAGTTTCCAGAAGGCAGTCTGGACTACCAAAAATCTTCTGCAGAAATGCCATAAATACTATCTATTGTTAAGATAAATGCCTAGTCTGGACAAGTCCTTGAGAAAAAAAAAAAAAGCTGCTTTGAAATATATGGTAGGCACCTGGATGTGGTCTCCTGGCTTCTGTTTGTCTTCTTTGTGTGCAGAGATGCTTATTACCATTTGTACACAGCTTTAGCTTGCCAAACTGTAATTTGTCTGATTCCCAAATCAAAATGGACAATGGGAATATGGCCATTTCCCAGCTTGCAGTGCAATGCTGGCCATGTGTTGCAGAGAGTGTTGATCCTCTAATTATGCAATAATACAAAAGTCTGGGAAGGAAAAATGTAATTAGCTCATTAAGAAAACATAAAATCTCTCCTGTCAGGACAGAGCTGATTCAGCAATATCATGATTCATGTCGAGCCAGACAATACAAAGTGCAAACTTTCTTTTCACTTGGTTACAGCCTACATAAGCATAAGGCACATGAAAACTTCAGAAGCAAAATTGAACTACATGTAGCAGGCCAAGTGAAGATTTGTTCTAGTTATTACTAAGCTCTTTTTTCAGGCTTAGATGCATGATCTCAACCTCAGAGATCTATCTGACAGGCTGTCCTTGTGTCTGGAGGACCTGCTCTGTGTCTCACCTGCTTCTCATCCTCTCCACTCTATTCCATAGCCCTGGTGGTTCAAAGGGATGCAAATCCTCTAGCTTAGATCCCCTTGTGGGATAAAGCAAAACCAGGAAAAGCTTATAGTAACCATTCCATGCATAGCCTGTGCAAATGTCAGAATAAGCATTCCTGAGAAATACATATTTTATTTCAATGAATCCTAAAAAGTGTTAAGAGTTGACCATTCTCTTTTTGAACACAAAGAAGAAAGGAGTTGAAAACTCACATTTCAGCTGAAAGCCACACCTGCTTTACTACAAAACATCCAGTTATGATTCTTTTAGTTGCTCAAAATTCAAAACTTTGACAGGATAATTCTGACATTTAAAAGGGAAAAAATTGTGTCTTGAAAAATATTCAACTGGGATTGAGTTTCCTTGAGCAGTGAGACCCTAACAAAAATCTTATTCCCATTACTTTCCTCCTTTCCTTCTACTAGAGATGTTTTCCAAAAGAGTGCTTCATTTTCCCTGAACAGGAATTTCCTAACAGTGAATACTGATCTGACAGAAAATGTACAACCAATTTACCAATTTTAATAACACCAAAGTAAAAGTATCTTTCCAGTAGAAGGTCAAAGTTGTTGCAGAACTCAGCTTCCCCTGCAGAAGAATATGCTTTTGCCCTGCTCTGTACCTGAGGGCTGTGATGCAGTGTCAGCTATTTTTGTGGAAATATCTCTCTGCTGCACTAGGAGAGCTTGTGCAGTCAAGGCCTGTTCAACCCTTGTTCTTCACCCCAATCTAACTAATCATCACATCAATGAGGAATGAAGAGACCTCTCACTGGCCACTTGTTTCACAGGGAGAAATGCCAATCTTTTCTTTGCCTTCTGTCTGTGCAGGAAGACACTGGCACTGAACAAGCAGTGGGAGCCACTGCTTTAAATCCACTGTGCAGAGGGAGCAGAAGTGTGTAATGCAGGTTTAGCTCAGGGCTCTTCTCCTCTTGTTAATATTTCTCTGTTTAAGGATTAGCTGTGCTTGGCCAAATGAAAATTACCCAGTATTAGTGAAGCACCTTCATTTGACAAACCATGAATGCAAGCGCTGAATGCATATGGCTACGGTAAAACTGTCAATAAAATCCTTCCTCACTCTCAGATGAAAAGCTCAGAGGTCATGATAAAAGACAATAAAAAACTTCCCACCATCCAGGGACAACAGATGAAGCAGCAGATGCTGGCAGCAGATGCTGTGGGAGCACAATATTTTATAAAGTGGCATGGCTAGGTGGGAAGAAAACAGAGCAAGTGAACCAGATACCAGAAGGTTCAGCAATATCTGCAGGGCCTGGTATGTGGTGCTAAGTTCCCCATGTGAACCTTCAGCTTTCAGACCTTCCCCTTCCATTTTTGTTCCTCACCATCTTCAAAAAGCTATTGGGTTGTTCATTTATCTGCATCGAATTTTAGAGAAGCATTATGTGAACAACAGGAACTGAAGGAAACATATATCAATGTCCTTGGAATAAATAAATAGCCCAAAGGAATGCATTTTGGCTTTACAGCTCACCTGCATCCTTGCAGACTGAGGCAGGTCATTTCCTGAACCAAGAGCAAGAACTAACAGTGACTGAGTAGAAGCACCCTGAAAAGATTGACAGCTCCAAGCCACGACCCAAATGTCCAAAATCAGAGAAAATCCTTAAAAAATTTTAAAGTAAATAAAGTTTGGTTCTTTTTGTCTCTCTTCTGTACCTTCACAGCAGACTCCACTAAGCAACTGTCTGCAATTTCCTTTGCATGTCACAATGTCACAGGCAAATCTTAGGGGTGAAGGCACTAATTGTGTGACCACAATGTGACTGCATAACCATAAGATTAGATGAACTGGGACTTCAGCAGAAATGCTGCATGCCATTCAAGCTTCATGAGCAGGCTGCTGAAGCAGGCTGCTGAGCAGGCTGCTGTGCTATCTCTGAGAAGCAGAGCATTTGGGTAGGAATAGCTCTGCATTCCCACAGCAGGCTACAGAGTCAGCAATTTCTTTAAGATGAGTGATTTTTGTGTTACAAAGAACCACGTCTGGCAAGTTTTTCAACCATCCATAAATACCAACTCTTATTTCATCCTAAGCTGAGTTTCAAAATATCTTAAAGAACGATTCATCTTGCCTACTACAAAATGTCACTGGTCTCTAGCCTATGACCCACACCTAGTGCTGCATCCTGCAAGCCAGCTGATCCAGAGACACATTCAGAGCAGAGTCACCCTTGGGGACTTTTAATTCAATATTCCAGAGTATCCCTCTGGGGCCATGCCAGGGTCTTCCTCCCCTGTGGAGATCTACCTTGCTTAGTGGCATCATCTCATCTCTCTGCTGTTGCTTTTTGGAGACTTTTTATGGTACCTATTGAGGCAGGCCCACTCACACTACCTACCCAGTAGGTACTCCCACTAGTTGGACAAACCCACTCTCCTCAGAGTCTTTACAGGGAGCGCTGACCCTGCCATTAGTATCAGTATCTAGAAATGCTGAAATGTCATTGAGTGTAGTGAAAAAACAGGTCAATTCATGGTAATCCTTCTCTGTCATGAGGAGTATGGGTGAATACCAAGCAGAGCACTGCACCTCACCTCTGTCCACATCCACAGTGGGCTAAATTTCAGAGGGTTTGTTTCTAGAAGGCCTCTTGCCCTCTTTGAGGAATCAGGTTGTGTCTGTGGCTCATAATGATTTAAAATATCAGTGTGAAAACCCTTGAAGACCAACAATGTTGTGTTTGCTGTCAGATCACAGCTACATGCAAAACACATCAGGAAGAGGTCGCCCCATTGAGCCCTAAAGTCGCATCTCACATTTGCCGTGAATTTACCAAATCAAATCACAGGGTAATTGCTGGGATACAGGGAGCAGAAGATAAACTGCTATCAGATGCAGTGGAGCATCTTGCTTTCAGCTCTGAGTGAGAAAGGAGTGTATCTGATGTTACTGCAGGCAAGGCTCCAAAGAGCAGAGCAAAGTAGGTAATAAAAGCACACTAAAGTGCCAGGAAAAATACATCTTAAGTCAGTTGAGTGCCTGAGCTGAGAAATAGGCTCCATTTACAAGGGATAGACGAGTTTGGGAAGGTAATTGCAGGTAAAATAGTCAGCTAGAGAAACAAATAGGATCCTGCTTGAGAGATTTGCAAATCACATATCCAATCTGCAGCAAGCCCAGCAAACTAAATTGGATTTGGACTTGCTGAGAAATCTTTGGAGAAATTATGTTTTCTTTTATTTCCCTGAGGATATACATTTTTACCATTCTACCTCCCACCGTCTGCCAAGGGGACTGATAAGAATGATTGCCAATGAAGTGTGATGTTGTGAGCAACACAGGAGAAGGAAGCTGCTGCCTCAACAGTTATGCTGATGTGTGCCTGTGAATCCCCCCCTATCACGGGCATAACAGCACAATAAGATGGTTCATTTTTTAAATTAAAATTGATTATGCACCAAGACTTGCAGTGGAAGTTTCCAAATCAGCCTCTGATTTGGGACAAGTTCAGTTGCTCGCTTTTGACAAACATTGATACATCTCACTGATGCCATTGAGGATATTTTTCTATTAACATGTTCAGGTTGCCTTTCTATGACAAGTTCTGAATAGTAAAAAACTCTAATTCAGGATGCATTTTGACCACCATCTGCACAAGCCAAAAATCAGAAACATCCCAAAGGAAAATGATTTGGCAACATTTTGTTAAGTTATTTTGTGTTCTAAACCTTAAGCTTTGGAAAAAAATAGTGAGAGAAAAAAAACACAGTAACATTCCTTGACAAGCACTGCTATTAAACAGCAACAAGCAGGTACTATTTATTGACTGTAACTAGAATGAATAAAGCTGCTTTTAAGTGTCTCTGCCCTCTTCTTGATGATACAATAATACCACAAGAGGATATGATTACTCAAAAAATTGCTTAGGCTACCAGAAGTAACGGTTATGTTTTGTCAGCTTTCTGTGCAGAACCATAAAGAGAAATGACAAGATCTGTACTACTGTGTTACTTGCAGTATGGGACTCTCTGTTTCAGGTTGATTTTTCCAGGACCAGCTCAATACAGAATTTAAATGGCTTGATGGAGAGATTGGACTCTGAAACAACACAGTGGCAGACTCTTATTTGCTTTTTTACATGATCCCTTGCTTCAGGGGAAGCCATGTGGTTTGGATTTTCAAAAATACCTATTTAATGCCTATTCAAATCCACAGGAATTGATACTGGTTATCCAAGACTGAGAACCCTACTGCAGAAGTACCTTAGCTGCTGAAGTGACATTAACTTTCACTGGGTACTCCTTATTTTTTGCTGCAATTAAAAGTGGACAGATTTAGAGAGGGATTTGTCCCCACCTAATGATCATTGTATTGTATTTTTATTACTAATTTGTCCATCAACGTTCTGTAAATGTGAACAAAACAAGGCAGATTATTCTTTTACATGGAAATTTCATAGTCAAGTTACCATGACAAGAAACTGAAGGTGGTGTTACTTTGTACTTAGATCAAATGCCTCATTGCCAAGCAAGGTTGCTGTGAAACATCGCATGATGATGAACAAAGAGAATTTGTTGATGTACTGACAGTCTCCTCTTTCTTGTGTAGCTGCTAACTCATAAGGACACATTTTAACTGTTTGTGATGTGGAGGGTTGTAGGCAGAGTCCAGCTACAGCCTTTGCTCAGCAGGAGGAGGAACTGCTCTTCCTCCTTGCCTTTCACAGCTGGTGCTCAGAAACATCACCCTACACTGCTCCAAGTGATCCTCCAGCAGTTCCTCCACAGAGGCAGTGGGGGCCATGAAATCCCTGCAAGCAGTGTGGGTGCTTTTTGTTGTGAAGTTATGCCCAAGGTGAAACTCCATAGATAGTTTCTTGCTTCTCTTAATTTCTCTTCTCCATTTCCTTCTGCTTTTTTCCACTTTCAGATTCTTCTCCCTTCTTCCCTGTATTATTTTTCCTTATGGATCCTTTGATCTTTACATAACAATTTCCATGGGTATATCATGCCAGGTTTGGCTTTTTAGTCAGCAGAAATCTGTGAGACAATAACCTTGTCTATTATAAACAAGAAAACATGAAGGAGACAGATAATTTTACTTGCATATTTCTCCATTTTGCCCAATGCTGCAATAACAGGGTACAACACAAAGCAAATGTTTTGTGCTTTCCTACCTGCCAATGCCTGGTACAAAATGTATGGAGTTACACTGCAGCAACTTTTTGGAAGAGAGTGTAAAAATAGAATTTGCCTCATGCCCAATTAATTTCAGAGACAAAAGTGTTATGATGGGCTAACAGTGTGTTATGAATCATGACATCTACTCATTTCATGTCTTTTGCACTGCAAATGTATGCCATGTAATTGCAGATATGCAAATATAAAAATATGGTAAAAGAAAATTCCCTAGTGAGAGGAGATAACAGCTCATTCCATGTTACCAAAAAAAGAAGTGATGAAAACAAAGTCTGTGTCCAATTTGGACTGTGAACCTGTTGATCTGACAACTCCTGGCAGCCTGAGACCGCTTAAAATTTAATGACACTCCCCTGAGAAAGTCTAAATGAGCCAGCTGTCCTCAGGCAACTTTGTCACAGGGTGCCACCTACTACAGGGGTGCCTTTCACCTGCCAGTGCACCAGTCTGCATGTGCCCAGTCTGACATCTGCAGGGAAAAATTATCACAAACATGAAGTACAACTCTGGGAAAGTTAATAGGTTTGGAGAAGGATATTCCATGAGCACTGGAAAATACCCTCAAAGTTTACTTTACTGAAGATCCATCACCAGAGAAATTCTGGGAGTAGTTGTATCCAAATGTATCCAGTTCCATTGGGTTCCAGATTACTGGGATTCTTAACAAGCACTAAAAGGCTTGATGAGTACCATAAAAAGGCTGAGATAATGCTTTTGTGCTAATAGATGTTGCAAAATCCTCTATATCCCATGCCATCTAAGAAATTAACCTACAGCATAAGACACAGGATTCACAGATGAAATATAAATCTCTGAATCTTGTTCTTAATTTTTAACAGTGTTTGGTGTCAGAAGTGATTTGCCATCTAAATAAAACATCCTTTTACAAGTAATAAATAAGACTGGCCAGTCAGAACAAAAGCATGTAGGTAATATTTCCATTAGGAAAGCACTGGATTTGGATACTTTTTAATAATTTCACACCAGCACCACCGCTTTGGTTTCACTTTCTGAAGTGGCACCCTATTCTCTGAGATAAAGGATTTAGGAGAGCTTCTGGAACTGAAATTATCCTGTGAGATCACTGCATTAATGGTTTGGGAGACATTTAAAATGCCTTTGGAGAAAAAATCTAAATGCATAAGCTCTAGGACACCTGGAGACATCATGAGATAAGAAAAGGAATAAACCAGTGAGATACTATATGTAAAGATGGAGACACAGAGAGAAAACCTCAGTGTTTTAGAAGTAGACCGAGATTTCTTTACTTGTCTCACCCTGAATTCCAAACCAGCAGAATTCTGTCAGTCTTCACTATCAGCTTTGAAAGGCCCAAGGCATTGTAGCAATAAAAGCAAAAAATCCATCTTCACCTCCTACAGATGTTTATAACAGAAAACTGTTATAAGTTTTCTAAGCTTCTACATTGTCTTTGGAAGCAGGTAATTATTATATATTAATATAATACTGCTATAATACTCCAAAAGCTTCCCTGTCCTTTTTACAGGAACTCTTTGTCCATCCTTGATCAATTGGACTACTCTCTACAGCAGGAATTACTCTAGATATTTCTTCCACTTTTCCTTCACTGTTTGTGTGCTTTGAATTGGTTCATGCTCCATAGCAATTCCTGGAAATTAAAATATGAAGGAGAAAAATAGGTACCAGACTGAAAATAACAGCTGATGAAACATGGTTCAATGTCCTTAGTTTAATATTCTAATTACTGTATCAAAAGCAGCAAGTCCCCATGGACCAACCTGCATTTTCACTTATGTTCTAAGGATGGGGTTCAGTCCACAATATGTCAGACTTCAGCAGTTCCTTTGACATCTCATGGGGATAAATAGATATCAGTAAACATGAATCTAACTCACCTTAAAACTATGGGTCAAGAGGGGTTACACAAATCACCCTTTGAAATTGCTTTCAGCCATTGACTGCAAAAAGAAGCCTAGGGATAGGTTTAGCCCAGATACAAGCACTGAGGTAAAGTATTAGCTGATATGAACCCTACCTCTCAATGGCAACCAGTTTGTAAGTACTATGACAGAAGTGCTAAAAGAGCTGTTTCATTACCTTGGATATAGAAAAGTTTTTTCAATTCATTACACAGACACTAGTCAAGATCATCATCCACATTAATTTGGGTAATTTTCACTGGATCTTGGAACCTTCTCCCTTCTCTCCCACAGCTCTGTATCTTTAACATCCTCTTCTTTAAGACATGCTGCTGTCAGGTCCTACCTCACCTGTTTCTGTAAGAAATCTCAGTTCCCTCCAATACCCACAGAAGGAAGATGCAGGCTTGATGGCCAGTATTTTCTGCTGCAGAAAAGCTGTTGCAGAAGGAGCTACATAAATTCCTCTCCACACCCCATCCCCCTTCAGCTCTCACTCCTGAAATCTCTTGGTTCCAGCTGCAACCAACAAAGTGGTGAACAACTCCAGTGTGGTGTCTGTTACTGAATGTGTATTTGTATCTGTTGTATATGTCTGTATATAGACAGATATGCACATGAAAATAAAGAATTTATATGCAAGTGACAATTAAAATTTAGCAAGTTTATTATAACAATCCTACTCCTGCAGGCATCCCCATATGAGAGCACCCTCAGTGGGTCCAGACGCAGACAGCTTGTGCAGACCATGGTCCCCCTGAGATGTCACTGATTTCCATTCCTTCAGAGGCAGGAATGTCTGGAGCTTTTGAAGAGTCTGACATTTTATATACACCCCACTCAAGAGGAGTGAAGTGATAATTTCAGCCCATGAGCTGTACCAGGCATGATAAAATAAGTTTGAAATTTAGAAAATTATCCCTGTTAATGAGGCTTAAAAATAAGAGAAACAGCAAGGAGACATGAGTGTATTGAGATGCTGGAAGTGAATAAAATAAGCACTTCACATTATAATGGAACTCCAAAATTGCTTACAGACTCTCTGCTTTGAGAAAGAGGCTACCAAAAATGGGAGAGAGTGGTGCTTGTTTGGGGTTTTCATTCTTGATGGCAAAAACTAACAAACTTGAAAAAGCAGCAGGTGAACTTTTAATGCTGTTGAAATTTCCAGTACTTTAATATTTGATTTTCCTGAAGAGAGTTGGCCATGAAAGTTCTACCGGGAAAACATAGTTCCTTGCAGATGTATCAGCTAAGCAGACAGTAAGCTCTTTACAAAATCTTAAAGAGTGAAACATGGAAAACTTCATATGATTTTTAAGAACTGGAAAATTCTACTAGCAATTATAATATCCACCTTTTTAGAGCTCAGCAGGCAGCTCTTCCTGAAGCAAATGAGTTTAGTGTAGTGTTACCACAGTGCTGCAGATAATATAAATGCAAAATGTTTTATAGAAGTGTAGCAAAGACAAATAAGGGAAGGAAGAAAAAAAATTCTGTGTACAAAAGATAAGAAAAAACTGTCTTATACTGAAATGGTGCAAAGAAAAGATGGGAAAAGCACTGACCTCGCAATGAGCAAACTTCAGAAATAGAATAGGGATCAAGGGATGTTTTGTCACCAGGTTAAAAGTTGCTGCCTTCTCATCTTTTACTATTTTTGGAGTGGAAGCATTCACAGATGACCCCTTCCTAACATCCAACATTTAAAAGTTCAATGGTCTTAGTTCAGCACCATTACACAAAATGGCTCTGAATAAAGAGAGCAGAGCAAATAAGAGAGCAGTGAGTTAAAACCCCTCCAGCTGTGGTCAATGCAAAACAGGACCACAGGTACCATTAGAAAGGAAGGAATAAATTGATCAATGTTTTCCTATTCTTATGTTGTTGGGCTTTCACAATCCATACAGGCCCATTTTTATAGTCAGCTTCTAGGAAACCAGGCAACAATGAAAATAATTCAGGTCTGAACACTTCAATAAAATTTCTCAGAATTCCTGTTCTTGAATTGTTGGGAACTGTATTTAATTATCAAGGCAAGTCTGACAATCTATACTGGAAACATCTACAAAAAAAAAGGCATGTGCTGTCCTGTATTGAGAATAAATCTAATGATACAACAACTTAGCAAATTTCCTGCACTGTTAAAATAAAAACTTAAAAATATATATGCATAGTATTGGTAATGGCACTGAAAAATGCTAGCATACTATTCAATGCTTTGTGCAAGCTTTTGAGGATAACATTTTTAGAAATGTTGCCTTTAATACATAAAATGTGATTCAAAGAGACTCATGTCCGACTCAAGCATGTTACTGCAGCATGATTAAATCTCATTAATGTTGGTCTTTTTGTTGTTGCTAATACTATTTTTACATGCTATTGCTGCCCGTCTGCACCTGTACAAGGTCAAGAAAGTAATAATCTACAGTTTTATTGGGATCTGTCTGTCAAGACATCACCCACAAAAGAACAGTGTCATACACAGTGTGGGCCCAAAGTAGTCAATCTTTTGGCAAAGAAACAGGTCAGAAAGGAGGTTTGAAAGTGCCAGTCCCTAAGAGAAGAATTCGAATGAATGGGGGGAAGAACTGCCAAATAATGCTAATGATGACAGATGGCAATCTGCAAGTTGTGTTTTATTCAACTGAAATAGAGGTGATTACATAAAATATTGCCTCTTTCCAGAAAGCATCGGGTATGGGAACTTTACATCTTTTCTCCCATCAGAAATCAAATCTCTGCCAAAGATGCTGGGCTGTTTTCCAGTGTATTTCTATATTTACTCACTACGAAGTTGAATAGAAGCAGTCAAAACCATGTATAAGGCAATTTTTCTTTCAATATTTCAATAAAACTAAATTAGTTACCCAAATAAAAGACTCCAGTTAGACGTAAGTGTACCCCTTTATTCTTATTTCCAGCATATATACATGTTTTCTTTTTTTTTCACACTTACCGGTTTGGACTTCGTAATTTTTTGGGTAATTTTGATCTCCTGCAACCTGAACAAAATTATCTAAAAATTTGGTAATGATCTCAAATAGCAGAGTTGCTTTTGGATGTCTTAAAGTCCCTTGGCTTCCAGCTCCACATGTGGTCACTTCTGGAGTTTGTCCCCTTGAGGTCTTTCACTCTGACTCATAGGCTTTGGAAAGCACAGTCCTTTTTCCAAAACTAGGCACAGCCTAGCATAAAATGTACTTTATGTTAATGTTCCATCTGTGAATTGTCTTGACTACTCAGAAAATTTAAATACGTGCACTGTCCATAAGAGCCACACCTTCAGCTGGTTCCCATATGGGGAGCCACACACTATCCTCCAGGGCTATTTAATGCTATGAGAAGAATCAATTTTCAAAACACTTTCAGACAAGGTTCGTTTCACCCTCCTAACTCATTCTCCTCCCTAACACCTTTGCCATACAACAATTAATAGACAGCTCACAGTGAGATGCCAGATGCACCTTTTCACTCACTGCCTTGCTCTCCACCGTGCTCACATTGTTCATATTGTAATATCTAGTACACAGTAAGCCAACATCAGACAACAAGGAGAATTAATTCTCACAAGCTCTGGCGCTTTCAATCATGTGCTATCTACACATATTTTTGCCTGGAACAACCAAACACTTCCAAGAAGACTCATTAAATCCCAGGCAGACACTTTGAGTGTAATATCTCAGCAGGAAGCAAAAATCTAGCTCATTTTATAAGTTAGTTAAAAGAGAAAGAAGGAAGATCCTTCCAGGAGTGGTCCTGATTCAATAAATAACACTATGAAACAGCCTCGAGTACAGACGAAAAATGATTTCACAAGGATGGCGTGACACTTTTGCAACCGATAGTGTAGGGACACCTGCTGATGAACACGAGCATTGCAAGTACTCGTAAAATGAGGGGCTGGTTCACATCGGCACTAAGCCTATTTTTATTTCTGTCTCTGAACCCACCCAGCTTACGATGCTATGGAATTGCCACCAAAAGCACTGCAGCCCCCCAGCCATTACCCTCAGCCTGTGCCTGCCTGTACCACAAGGTGATTTGCTCTCTTAATTTGTCAACACTATTTCTTATGGAATTACAGGTAATCATGACATTATGAGGGAGGATATGTTATTTTCTGGACATAGCACACAGTGATAACAGCATCTTTTTTTGCAGTGTCACAGCATAGACTTTTCTTGCTGCAGGTAGAAAATTAACAAACTGGCCTTGGTGGTTCCCTAATTCAACTGCCACAACACACAGGACATGTCAAATCTCACCTTTCCCTTTTTTTTGGGTCTTTTGCAACTGCACAACACAGCATTTCTCATCTCACTGGACAGCAGCATCCAGGGGAGCCTGGATACTCCAATTCTGAGCTATTATGCAGAAAATTAGTTATCCTGAAAATATTAGGAAGAAGTTCTTCATCATGAAGGTGGTGAATCACTGGAACAGGTTGCCCAGAAAGGTGGTGGAGGTCACATCCCTGAAGATATTCAAGGCCAGGCTTGATGAATCTCTAAGCAGCCTCATCTAGTGCAAGATGTCCCTGTTCACTGCAGGGGGGTTGGACTAGATGGCCTTTGAAGGTCCCTTCCAACTCAATACATTCTGTGATTCTATAATTTCTTTTTGTTGTATCACTTTGCACACATTACTGTACAAATTAGTTGGCCTTATTCTTGGATTTTCACAGTAACATATTATGAAGAAATCTGGCACCTTTCACAAGACAACAATACCATGAGTACTGAGCCATCAGCTCTACAGTGGTGTGTAAACTTATACTAAGACCATGAAAACCATTTTTAATTGCTCTTCTCTCAATGTGTTGAGAATCATCCTGTTTTATTTAATGCACCAGTAAAATCCTAACAACATAATAGTTGCTCATCTTGCTTTTTGGTTGGAAGGGTGCCAGGACAGGCTCCCCCTTTCACAGATTCATCCCAATGCTAAAACTTTCTTGCCTTCAATACTTGCTGAAGACAAGAGTGGCTCTAAAAGTTGCCATAAAAAAATGAAAGCTGCTTACAGAAATGAAATACTGTATCCATTTCAATTTTAACGTGCATACAGTTACACAAAATGCATCTGGATGTTTATACAGCAATTAGTTAGAACTGCACAGTACTACAGGAAAATAAACCCCACTGTGTTCATTTACTGTCTTCTTTCTGCTCTCTTTCACATTTCTCAGCATATATGTATGTTTTGTTTTGTTTTGTTTTGTTTTCAAACTTATATGTTTGGAGTTTGGCATTTTTAAAGCAATTTCATTCTCCTGCAAACAAACCAAAAATATTTACAAAGTTGCTAATGATCTCAAACAGAGGCTTTTAAGTGTCTTTAAAATGCTGCCAAACCTCTCTTCTGCCTCTTGGGAAGGCAAAACAACATTGAAAATCAGGCTCTTTGGCCTCTTTAATGGGGGAAAAAACCCCACTGGCTTTAGGCTTTTATATATCTATCCTAGATCCTGCCCATTGCTGTTTTTTTCAGCATCAGCCAGCAGCTGAGGCTCCAGTTTACCTGAGCCCTCCCCAAAGAACAACTGCTGCATTTAACCACAGCTTACACCCTCCCAGGTATGATACTACAGAAAAAGAACTGGACACATCCAAAAAAAAAAAAAGAAAACCTACAAAAAAAATCAGAAAAGAACATCCCCCAAATGAAGGATGTGATGCACAAGAGTGAGCAGGCAACAAATACCAGTTCCACTTATGAGCACCTTCAGCCACATTCTATTCATTAAAATTCATTCAAACAACCTTATGGTCTCTGTGAGAGACTCATACTGAATTCCCTCCCTTCACTGCCAAAGAAGGTGTTATCAGAACAGCTGTGCCTTCTCTCTCCCAGCTGGTTTCCCATAGTGTCTCTAGTGACATCTAAACCATCTTAATTATTGTCTTTGGCAATTATACAAGGAAAATTATTATTACAGTATTTATCTTTATTGCTTAAATGCTACTGGGGAGAGGCAAGACGCCTTTTTTTTAATTCTTTGGCAATAACTAAAAGTAGCACGTGGTTTCCTATTAATTCAGATTTTTATACTTCTTTTTAAAGTCTCATCTTGCCTGTCTTATCAGACAGCAGCTGGAAAGGACTGTACAGCAACAAAAAATGGTGAAAATTCCCTTTTGTTCTGATTTAAAATATAGTTGCAGAAGAAAGAGATCACATCCAGCATTCATTAAAGCAATTTTTACTAATTAAGTTGTTCTTATTAATGGAATCAAGCTGTCATTAACAGCAGCTAACTGTGTGCTTTCAACTGTGCCCATTCACCCTCTTTGAGATAGAATCTGGGGGATCCAGAAAGGATGGGAAGAATGAGTCATGCAGAAATCTGGCAGGGCTACCCTCTTTTCTGGCTGCCAGCCCATTCCCAGAGCACGTTTAGTGCTGATGAAATCTCATTTTCCAGTGGAATACATCTCCCACTGATTATTTCTGCACAGCGTGAGGGCTGGACATTATGTGATCTTCAGTCCTCGAAATCTTCATTCATTCTACTGCCCTTTCCCTCCTCCATATGCTAACAGGCATGTCTGACCTTCCCACTGCAAACGTGTTTTATGGGGGCATTAGGAAGCAATTCTCTCAGCAAAGATAATTACTGTGTGTGGTAGCGCAGAGCTGTAAATGCTAGAGCAACATCACAGGAGACCTCTCAAGAGACTTGTAGTTATAGAGACAAAAACCTATTTTAACTGACAAGAAATACAGCACTTAGTGCCTTCCTGAGGGCAGTGCACAAGACACACACTTGGGGTTTCTTATAATAATTTTTAAAGATGTAAGTCCTGATTGAGAAAGGTCTCATGCCTCATTGAGACCTTGGGGAAAGTCTCATCAGAACCAACAGGCACAGGCAGCAGCTCCTGTCCATCTCTGAAGGCATTGTGCTTGTGGAGAAGGGCACTAAACGCCTAACCTGTCAGGTCTCAACATTGCACTTTGTGTTTGAAGTGTCAATGGCAGAGACCAAATCCAGCCCGGACCCCTGAAGGGCAGCAATACCAATGTATTCTCTACCAACAGAGACAGCAGGCACTCTGCAATACCTCCAGCACCTGCTTCTCAGTCCACCTTTACCATCAGAACCATGAAGAGAAGGCAAATAACTCCAGGCAGATGTAGAGAAAATCCATCTTCCCTAAAGGATTCCGATCGTTAATTTCCAAAGACTGGACAGGCTGGAGATGGCAAGGATTCTTTCCTCTCTTACTCAAAACCTCATCACAGAATGCTGCACTTTCTGTTCCTGCTTCTTTCCTTTTCACCTTTAGTAAATTTATTTTGGTGGGAAATGGTGATTTTAGCAAATGTTCCTCACCCAGAGCTGGTGCATCAAGCAATTCCACTCTTCTGAGCATGAGGACTGGTGAGGCAAGATCCTTCAAGGCAGGCAAGAACTGCCCTGAAAACATGTTAAGAAACATTTCATTGAGGATTCAGTGCATGTGCAAAAGGGCTTTGAGCATGTGTGTGCATGCTTGTGAGTTATTGCAGGTACACAAACTTTAGAACTGGGCAGTAAAGGCAGAAAAAACTCACTGGTCACCCCAAAAACAGTGAACTCAGAGAAAAAGCTGAAATTATGCTTCGTGGAAGGCAGACTCTTAGCTGGAAACAGGTTTAAAAATGGAGGAAAGAGATAAGTGGTCTCAGGGGATGCATAGTGAGCACATACAGCAAAACATGCACTTACACTCTTTGTAAATCAAAGGACAGTGCTGAGGACAGAACCTGTCTTCATCACCAAACTCTTTCAGCAATGATGGGGAGGTGGTCTCTTTCTCTAAGGGATGTCCACAATCTCAGGCATCACCCCTAGGGTCATCTTTGGGGCTACAAGGGCAAGAAAGTGCCCACCTTCAGCAGTTCGTGGCCCACTCTGTTACCCAACACTAGGAGCAGCCAAAGACAGGCACCTCACTGCACTGCTCAGACTCTTCCTCCACTCCTTCTTCTCCTTTAGTAGAACTGCTTCATTGCATCTGTTACCCTCTTAAAACAGATGCAATCTGAATTCATGGCTATTTAATGGAAATCGTGATTTGAGCCACTTTAAACACGGAGATAGATCTTGCCTGTGGGTGCTTTTCAACTGGTTTTATCTTGGTTTATACGTGCCTAATTTGCAAGAGGAACTTCAGATCAAGCCGATTTTATTCTAATGGAGTAAAGCTGTCCTTCTTTATCCAATTTAGGATTGTTTTAAATGATCTGATTTAAATTATATACTACCTGTGAGCAAATTACCTCTCTCAGTACAACAAATCAGGAGTCACTGGCAGCATGGAACACTGTATTTCTCTGGCACAGGATATAAATAATACAACCACAGTGCTATTTTTCACATTAAGTGAAAATTAGTTTTTATAGTTTTGGTTTTTTTTTTTAATTAGATACTTGTATGTCTGTACTTCAGCCCATGTGAAAAGGAAAAAATAAAAAAACAGTCCCCAACACTAACTGGAAATCCTATTTGCACAGGCAAATCTTCATCATGTAAGGTCCTGGCAATAACAAGTGGAAACTTCTGGTTATGACTTTGTGATTATATCATGCTGTTGTCTGGCTAATATCAGGGCACATCCTACCAATAAGATGGCCTTCGGTCTGTTCCCTACAAAACAAAAATTAGATCTTCCGGCCAAATGAACTTGCCTTCATCAATTTCACCATCAGCCATAATGAATCCTCCCACCACTTCATCAGCATTATCAAAGGGTGAATTGTGATGGGAAGAAGATGGGTTGATTAAGTTCAGACAGTTGCTGCAAAACAAAAAGGGGAAGGATCTCAGGGGGGCATAGCACATTCCTGTGCCATTAGGGAGAGCAATAAATGACCAGGATTTCCTGTTGGGAATTGATGACCAGGGACCAGCTGAGCATCTCATGGTCAGCCCAGCAAGGCACCATATTAGGGCACAGCTGCTGTCAGAATCATGCTCCTCCCTGCCCACCAATGCAGTGTGAGTCAGGGGAAGAGACAGACATTCTTGGATGGGGATTTCTGGCACTCCTGGCTTTCCGCCGGGGAGATTTGGTGTGATGTGCTTTGTTTCTTTAATTCAGCTGTGTCTCATGCTCACATAAGCCAGTAACTAGAATGTATTTTTACCTGAATTTAGAGTATTTGGAGCCTGATTTGACAAGAATTTAAATGTGTCAAGATGATTACCTCCTTTTTTTGCTCAGCTTCATTTAACATAAATTCTGTGAATAGAGTAATCTGAGAATTTTCTCATCACTAGGACATTTGCCTGAGACAGATTTACGTCACCTCACTCCAGAAGGGCAGATACTTTGGCTACTGGAAGGGAAAGCTGGAAGGGGCAGGAAGGGCCCTGCAACATGGCCACTGCTAGTTCTGACACCCAGTTGCCTGCTTGCCTCCCCCATAGTGCAGCCATCAGAAAATCCACACTCACAGATCAGAGAGATTTCTGTTAAAAAATAATTTTTCCAGCTGAAAGACCAAACCCATCAGGAGCAGAAGAGCACAAGCGTCCTGTCACTCCCATTTCCAGCAGCAGAGAGAATTTAGGGGAGCACCAACAAACACAGAAGCAAAAGGGTTTTAGCATGTCGAAGGCAGGAGAAAACAGAAGCAGATGATCAAAAGGGAATTCAAAAGAATCTGTGGAGCCTTTCTGCAAATAAAGGCAAAGACAAAAAAATAGCTGGTCCATAGGATCAACAGCCCAGCATGGTCCCTGATACCAACAAACTGCTTGACTTCCCAGGGACACATGGAGCAAAATCTGTAAGTCATGGATATAAAACATGAACAGTGGCTATGGACTTCAAAACTAAGATAAATTGTTTCCAAAGCATGAACATTAATGCTGCCTTAAAGAAATATGATGAAATTTCAAGAGAGGCTTAGAGGATGTGATGTTTGCAAGGTCTGTGTCTAACAGCCCACACATAATGGCAGGAAGAGACAGAATAAATGCAATGCAGACACTTATATCCCAAGAGATTTTAAAAGTGTCTGTGCCAAGTCACTTGGAAAATCTCATGAAATTAAATAATTCAGTGGAGAAAACCATATCTTCATGAAGCAAAGAGGCAGGGAGAGGGGACAAGCACATAGACTAGATGGAAATGTGAATTAAGCATTGGAATAAATTTAAATAAGCGCATAACTACTGTCAGACCTTGTTGCATTTTGTTTAAACAAAGAACAGGTGAACATTATGTAGATTTATCTGACAAATACAGCTGTAAAACACAGCACACCCCTGGGAATGGAGAGCAAGATAAACCTACCTCAGAGATGGAGAGCTTTGTTTTGCAGTGATTGGGGTCAAGACCAACTGCTGTCAGTGGTAAGCTGTCCCCTGGTTTAGGTGGCTTTTCTACCCAAGTGCAGATCCCCACAGGGGCAGTTTTCAGATTAAAGCTCCTGAAAGACCAAAGGTGCCAAAAAGTATGTGAAAACTGAGGTGGAAAATTATGATCACATGGAAATTGTTTGGGCCAAACCCAAATTTTCACACAATTAGCAGGAAAACTCCTGCTGGCTTTGGTAGGATTGCTCATGGCTTGTGAGAAGCAGGTAATTAATACTTTCCTGGGGTGGGATTTTAACCAGCAGAGAACAGAGCAATACAAAGATATTTGCTGGAAAGGGCAGAGCAGCCAAGTGAGGAAGGAGTTGTATGAGACCAGCAGTGGGTAAATATAGCTGGACAGCAGGAGTGAGACATAAAGGAAGATGCAAATGTACGTGACTTGTTAAAAAGTCTCCTATGGCCATACAGCTTCCTTGTTCTTGTACACATCCATGTTTCTTATGTACTGGAGAGCCCAGAGGTAGACACTGTACCTACCCCAGGTGTGGCCTCATCAATGCTAAGAAGAGAGGTGGGACCACTTCCCTCGGTGGTGCAGCGGCTCTGAAATAACATCTCAGGGGAATGCTGTGAACCTGGCATTGCCTCAGGGTATGGCAGCGGCCTAACCATAAACAAAACTGAAAGGGCTGTGAAATCCAAATGGGTCATAAAAATCTTAAATATCATAGAATCATAGAATAGTTTGGGTTGGAAGGGACCTTAAAGATCATCGAGTTCCAACCCCCCTGCCATAGGCAGGGACACCTCCCACTAGATCAGGTTGCTCAGTGCCTTGTCCAGCCTGGCCTTAAACACCTCCAGAGAGGGGGCATCCACAGCCTCTCTGGGAAACCTGTTCCAGTGTCTCAGCACCCTCACTGTAAAGAATTTCTTTCTTATATCTAGCCTGAATCTACCCTAAAATATCCTGGGTTTCACAGGTAGAAGAGCAAAGAAGGCAAGCTTTGTGATCTTATTTTCTTGTAAATGTTTCATATTTCACTTTTATTTCTTGGGAAAGAGGGATACAGACAGACCACATTCATCTCTGTCAGGGGAAGGTCTAGGCCTCACTAACGTTAACAGGAGAGGGCCAAGCCAGAACAAGCACTTTTCAGTGTAATTACTTTGCCTCAGCAATTTCATTTCATCATAGCTGATGTAAGCCAAGGCAAATGAAAGGGACCTGAGAGCTCAACATGAAATTAGCATGGCACATGAAAGGCTTCAGCTTTCTCAAAGACAGATTGAGTCTGTCCTCTTTGTCTGACACTAATTGGGAGCTCTTTCATTATCACAGCCAAATTTTGCCCTTGGCTACCTGCCCATAAATTTCCCTGAGCTTTTCCAGAGCGAGCTGAAGGCAGATAATCTGAGGGCGGACTCTGATTGGGAACTGGTACAAGCACAAAAGGAGTCCTCTGCCCTGACCCAGACACATCTGTTAACTGCAATGACACCAGCACATCCTTTTCGCAAGATCTGGGGTCAAGGGAGAGCATGACAAGGTTTCCTAGTTTTGAGACAGATGGGAATAAGCTTGGATTTAATTTTCATTGTTTGCTTGGCAACCTCTGGAGATGGGCTGGAGAGAGGTTGTTCACCTTTCTACCATTGCTCGCACTGGGATTTCAGCAGAGTTTGAAACTGCCTATGCTTTAGGGTAGCTGCTCTTATTCTTTACATCTGTTTTCAAGTACTCCATTTGAGCTACATGCTTGGAAAAAGTCAGTGTGTAGTGATGCTGACTGTGAGGCCACTGTACATTGAGCATTTGGTAGTCTGTGCAGCAGCTACCCTGGGCAGGTACCTCTACAAGCTTTCTACATAAGCTGAAACCAACTCTTTCTCAAAAAAGGAAGATATTGCATCTGAAACAAACAGCATCATATGGTCAAAAAGGCTCATCAACTCAGTCATGACCACAAAGGAAATCTTTAAGTTTCTTTAAGTTATTTTGAGCACAAGATGAGATTTTACCCTTATTTTAACACTCCTTTCTCTAACAAAGATGCAAATGAGCCCACAACGCATAATTTCCACAGCACAGCTAAAATGTTGCAACATGCAGAGAGGCACTTTATAAATACCTGAAATCCAATAGGGAAATAGCAGTATTATTATATAAGGATGCTCAACTGTGCAACTGGGCTGGCCATACATCTGTCTCATTCATTTTATAAGAGTATCCATGCTGTAATACGTAGGATTACTCTAAAAATCCTTTGTCTAAATTGGGAGTCTACTAAAGGGAGATGCAAACAGTAGTTTCAGGAGGGAAGAAGTTCCTTTGCCAGCCCAGCTCCTGTGGCTCATCAACTGATCTATATACACTCAAGCACTAGTTCTGGCAGTGAAAGTAGAAGTGCCATGCTTGAAGAATAGGCAGCATTTATACAGCAGACAGCATGTCGTTCCTATTGTTCATTTATCTCTAATCACTGTTCTAGCCTCAGTTTTGTATAAAATGGTTGATTTCACACATTGGCTTATTTATTGCTTACAGGAATTGCAGGAGCAATTACATTGCTTGCATTACTTTGCTAAGGCATAGGGTAGGCTGGAGTCAAGATATTGTTACTTATATGTGACTGTAATTCGAAGGAAGTCCAAAGGTGAATCAGTGCCATCTGAAAAGTTTTGTGTGGACACAATCAGAAAAGATGATCTCTGCTTTCAATCATGATTCAGCTTTGAGAGTGCTTCTACCTAAGTTCAGTCTGGAGTAGCAGGGAGCGAAGGTATTCCTTGTCCAGTAATGGGACTGGGATGGTCTTGTTTCCTGTCCTGGCTCATCAGGATGCAAGTTGTAACGACTCATACTGTAAGAGACATTCAGAGGCCTGGAAAGTTATCTTCCACTAAGGACCAGCCAGGTTCTGTAAGGCCAGCACCAGCAATCTCTTGGAAGGAAAGCTCACATACCACACAGCATCCAGGGACATCCATGGTGCTTGGGGACTGTTGCAGGGATGGAGGATAAGGAGCAACAAGTGTGAACATTTTATAAGGAGGTGAGGCTCTTACTGCTATCCTGTCAGACAGACCCTCCCACTGGCAATTTTTTATCCTTGGTCCATCAGTTTACATGTCTCAAAGGAATAAGATTGCTGCAAGTTTTGCTGCAAGATCCTTCAGAGACACAGGGTGACTTCAGCTGTCATCTCCTCTGCCTGACAGAAGCTGTCTGAACATCTGCAGACAGCAGAAGAATAGGTCAGGAAATCATCACCTACATCACCTCACGTCACTTACAGTGTGTGCTGCCTGCTCCTGCATTTGCAGGTCATAAGAAGTAGGGGGGAATAAGGGAAAACACTGTATTACAGTGAAAGCAGTGGCAAGGAAGAAGCTGAACATACTGTTTCAGCTCTAGAAGAGAGAGAAGGGCAGCAGTGTTGCTGTGGGCTGGAGGGAGGCTTGCCTGGGGTTGGAGGGTGGAAGCTGGAGGAGGAATCAACAACATGGTACTGAGGTGATTATGGTAGAAACATGGGGAAAAACAGGTCTCAAAAGAAAGTGTTTTTAAAAATTTGTTCAAACCAAATTTCTGTTGTATTAAATGAAGAAGGTTAATGAGGCAAAAATCTCCTCCTGTTCCAGTTCAAGCTCAAACCCACTGTATGTCCCTCCTGTGCACAACAGCTCACAGAAAAGTAACAGGCAGAGGTATGGCACATGAAATACTGCAGGTCAATTTCTTTGTCCAAATCTCAGTTGCTTGCTGTGAGTGTCAAGTGTTCAATTTCTTGTGAGAAAAATTTCCAGGATCTATTTCAAAACTTATTAAGGATCTTACCCCCTGTTGATGTAAATGGTTCTGATGCCTCTGTATTGTCTCAGAACAGACTCCTGTGCAGTTCAGCCTCTGGGGTCTCCCATTTTTCAGTTGTAGGGACAACTACTTCATTCTTCAGCACTGACTCAAACATTCTTTTCCCTCTTCTGCCTTCCCTTTCTCAACAGTTGTTTTTAGTATGTATTTTTGAAATACAATCATCTCATTTAGTTTTTTGAACACATGAGCTTTGTCTCCTTTGTATTAAGGTGTGTGCTATTTTTATACTGTTCTCCTTAACAATGAGTAGTAAGAATTACACTGGCAGAGCTGTAATTTTATGTCATTGTGCTAGAAAGTGTCCATTGTTTGTGGACAGCAGCCCTGTGATCTGAACACAGAAGTTCACAGCGTGCCATGCAGTGGCTGCCTGAAACTCTTACCAGCCCAAGACGTGTTGAAACCAAATAACTCTGAACCAAACTTTAGAATGTGGGAGACTTGCTACATTTTGTCAGCTCTTTGGCATTTGGTTTCCCTGTTGACCGCAGTTCATACACAGATGTTCTGGGGGAAAAAGACACAACGGAAAGGTGCACAGGCAGTGACGGTCATTGTCTCTTCTGATACAAGAATCGAGTGAGAGCAGATGAAAACAGCAGGTGATAAATAACAGAACAAATAAGAGCCCTCTTTAAATTCTCTGGGGAGACCTTATAGCACTCTGCAAATACCTGAAAGGAGGCTGTAGAGAGGTGGGGGTTGCTGTCTCATCCCAAGCAACAAGTAAAAGGACAAGAGGAAGGGGGCTCAAGTTGCACCAGGTGGGATTTAGATGGATATTAGGAAAAATTTATGTGCTGAATGGGATTAGCAAGCATTGGAACAGGCTGCCCAGAGAAGCGGTTGAGTTATCATCCCTGGACTTGATGATCTCATCCAATAAAAACAATTCTAGGATTCTAATAATAAGTTGGGGGCAGAAGACTGACAGATAGATGACTGTATTTAAAAAAAAAAGAAGACAGGGTTTTTTTCCCCTGAGAAACAAAGCATGCATTTTAAAGTAAACTGCATCTTCCTTACCCCAGTCTAGGCATACTTGTCTGACAGAAAGAATTTGTGCATGGTCATTACTCCCTGCAGATCAGCTCCCTGCAGATATTGTGATTGCTTAGTCCAGCCAAAAGGATGAGCCCTAGAAAAGATATTTGCTGCATCTGCCTGTGAGATCTCTGCTGAGAAGTGAGATCTGACCAGGGCAATGTCCCTGAGTCAGCACTTAGAGGGAGGGTTGGGTCTGGGCTGAGGCACAGAGCAGTGTGAAAGCAACCAAGTGCAGATGAAAAATCAGATGTCATCATTTTGTAGCCTGGAATCAGCATGACTGAGGTGCTGATGCTTGTGAGTTTCAGAATCATAGATAGAATGATTTGGTTTGGAAGGGGCCCTAAAGGTTATGTATTTTCAGACTCCTGCCATGGGCAGGGCCACCTCACACTAGACCAGGTTGCTCAAAGCCCCATCCAGCCTTGCCTTGGCTACTTCGTGGAATCATATAATTATAGAATAGTTTGGGTTGGAAGTGACCTTAAAGATAATCTAGTTCCAACCCTCCTGCCATAGGCAGGGACACCTCCCACTGGATCAGGTTGCTCAGTGCCTCATCTAGCTTGACCTTAAACACCTCCAGAGAGGTGGCATCCACAACCTCTCTGGGCAACGCTGTTCCAGTGTTTCACCATCCTCCCTGTAAAGAATTTTTTTCTTATATCTAGCCTGATATTTCCAGGGTTGGCACATCCCCAACTTCTCTTTGCAGCCTGTTCCAGTGTCTTACCACTCTCGTAGTGAAAAATTTCTTCCTAATAGCTAATCTAACAGCTAATCTCTGTTTCTCCAGTTTGAAACCCCTACCCTTTGTTCCTCCCATGTCTCCTTTAGGGGGTCTCCCATCATTTAGGACCCCTTCAAATACTGAAAGGCTGCTATATGGTCTCCCTGAAGTCTTCTCTTCTCTAGGCTGAACAGACCTACTCTCTCATCCTTTTCTCATAGGAGAGGTGCTCCAGCCCTCTGAGGGCCTCTGAGGCCTCTTCATGGCCCTTCTCTTGATCAGTTCCAACAGGCCCTTCTCTTGATCTGTTCCAACAGGCTCCTTCTAGTCCTTTTGTGACACATCTGTCATCTTTGAACAAAAGGCTGGGTAATAGGAAGAGGATCACACTTCCCCCTCAAAAGGAGGGGTTAACTCCACATCTTTGTATTCTCAAAGTTGCTAATAAGCAGACGAGCCCTGGTAATGCCCTGCCATAGTTTAGCAGGGTGCACTCCTCAAAAAAAACCAACGACATCTTCACATTAGCCTTCCTAGCTCCTTACACCCATAGCCCATTAATTACCAACAGGCTGCTAAACAATTGGCACAGAGTCAGCATAAACATTCTCCTTGTAGGCAGGTCTTTCCTACTACTGCCTGGAAACAAGCCATCAAGATTCCATCAGCCCTGCATTGTAAAACTTTTTCTGAAAGTCCGTGCTCAGTTTGTTCAACTTTTCCTGGAGTTACAGCACTAACCCTGAGATGGATTAGGACAATTTCTCATACATGGCTGAGTTGCTTGGCTGTTCCATGGACAGGTTTAGATGATAAAAGATGGAAATCTTCTGATGTTTGCTGGAAATGGCACTGATGGGGAACATCAATTACACTTGCAACGGAAAGTGGAATTGCTTTGCAAACAGATCTTCCACAGCAGTTTGCCATGGTACCATAAATAGTAATAAATCTGAAAATATCAAAACGGGAGTAAAAAATAATAGAAGCTAGCAGCAAAAGCATTGCCATGCTAATACTTGCAAATTCTAAATAAATAAAACAATGCTTCTAATTTTGGATAATCACTGTGCTAGTGATGCCAAATTAGTCTAATAAATCACCAGCAAAACAACTGAAAGCACCTGCACAGTGATTGCATTTGTCTCTCCCTCACAGACCTCTCACATGCACAGATTTATTAAATCGAGACATAAAGCATGTGCAGTAATCCTTGGAAATCAGCTGCAAATTTGCATTAAAAATCAAAGAAACAATATTTTTAGTATGCAGTGCAGGGTAAGAAAGGCACAGAGAGTGATAGATTGTACAATATGAAATTGGAAGAGAGACAAGATGGATCAAAGGAGATGAATGGACAACTGTGTTTATGAATTAGGTTCAAGATGGGCCCCCAGAGCAAAGGTCTGTAAGGCTAGTTGAAGTCCTTTCCCATGAATACATATTGGGGTTTATGAACCTAGAAAGTTCACCATAATTTAAGTTAGAATGTACTGTTAAGATTGAGAAGCCAAGCAAAGAGAATTTAGGAACTGGCTAGACTGTAGTAATCAGAAATTTTCCTGTTTATGATGTATCCTATTGGCAGTCCTTCCTTATGTGTTTATACAATAGTTTTCCGTGGGATCCTTATTAGATAGAGCATTTCACAACTGAACTGGGGACAAAAGGACACAGGCAATGCTGCCCATCAGCACTCTCCTTGCTCTGTTACCACTATGGTCAGAGCATGCTGGGCACAAATGGAAGACATGCTCTTATTTTGTCCCTTCTGGTGTTCCCCAGCAGCACTGTGTGAGGTACACAGTCTCACTTGTCTGCAGCTGTCAGCAGCTCAGTGGTCCTCACTCCTGGTACTTGAGGCCTGATTTACAAAAGTACCACACCTTGAAAGAAAAGCTAAATCAGGCAGAACCGCAACAGGAGAACTGGGGGAAATTCTGCTGCTGATTTCTGCAAGACTCAATTCATATCAACTTCTGCATTCCCTTACAGACCTACATTTGAGCAGGAAGAGCAGCGGAAGAAGAGAACAAAGAAAAGGCAGGCATTAAAAAATACAGTGCATGCAATCTGTTTTCCCCATATGGAGTCATCTTTATCCATCTGGGAGAAGGAAACGTCTAAGGATGCTTCAGTAGAGAGCCACGAGCAAGAAATCAAGGTAATAAATCTGGAGGGGGGTCATCTGCCTTAACTGAGGTGTTCAGAAGACAGATGTCTGAGCCTGGGATAGCCACAGTGCCTCCCTTAACAAGAGAGATAGCTCCTTAACTCCAGATACTCCAAACTCAATACCTAAGGCCAGACAATATGCTCTGAAGGGATCTATTTCCCTCTGTTGACTATGATGGGACACTAAGGCTATTTTTGCTTTGGCATGTACTTTGGCACCACAGAAGATCAAAGCAGATGGTGCTAAGGTCCCAAAATATACAATATGTACAGTTTGGGGTTTTGTTTCAGACTGGATATAATCTGGCTTCCCTAGACTCAATGTTCTACCAAGAAACCTATTCAGGATTCCTTCAGACTGTTATGCCTTTCTAGACATAGAAGGACATTGGGTACATGCTTAGAACAGAGCTTTGGATTAGGTTTTCATCAACAGGAATTCAGATGAGCAGAACCATTGCTCCAAGAACCAAGCCATAAACAGATAAGGATGAGATTTTTGTTAAAGCTGAAGCACCACACTGAGCCTAAATACTGCAATATATGCATAGGTACATATGCTTGGTGAATCCCAGACTTAGTGACATGGTTCACAAAACTCAATTATATTTTTTAGCAAGTCAAATAAAATTATTTACATAGCTGCAATTACCAGAAATCCTTTTGAAACATTGATGTTCAACAGATTATAAAGTGTGCAGGGAACACAGTAGTATTTTCACTATATCAATGGGGTTTTTTATTAGAAATTAATCAGCTAATTGGAAATTAACTAGAGGATATCTAATCAAATTGCAGGTTATAATCACAGGGTAACTTTTCATTACAATGTCAAAAGCAAGCTCCTAATTCAAAGAGTTAAGTCCTTAAACAGGTCTGGAAACAAAGGCTTTTGGCTGAAGGCAGAGGATGCTGAAATACAGACTCAATGTAATTTCTCTCTGGTTTTATAGAGGTAATGGATATGCACAAATTGGTCTCAGGTGCAATGGTGAAGTGTGTTTCTCTATATTCATTGCAACTTCTGGCTCTGATTGTAAAAGCCCCCTTGAACATTTTCAGCAGGGCATATATTTTTGCCTAAGCTTCCTTTTCTTAGAATTAACAGTTTTGAAACAAAGGTTGTAGAAACCAGCATCCTTTGGCCAGAAAGCAGCTAAAATTCCCTATTCAGGCTTTCCAGAATATCTGTTAGTGAAGAATATATTATTATCTTACACGGTTGCTCTTGTTTATGAGAACAACAGTGAAAACATGAAGAGCTTTCCCATTCCCACCAGAGATATCAAAATCACTTCTCCAGTGCTCAGCCTGGTCACCTTGGTTATGTGCTTCTGGGCTAAAGCTTATAGAGAAGACAAATTTCATATCATAAAGCCAGAGTAAGTTTAAAAAATAGGTATTTATGAGTGATAACAAGGGAAATTCAAGTGGTAGACTACACAAAGGATAACAAGTGGGGCTGTAGGAGGCAGCAAAGCCTCCTGCAGGAAACAGGAGTGCCCTGGTCAAGCAGGGAAAGGCCAGTTGCTTTGAAAATGGATTCTCCAGCAGATGTCTTGTTTGGCCATCACTGTCATGGTATCTGAGCAGCTCACAGTAATAGCTGGCCATAGCCACTGTTGCCTGTGAGGCTTCAGAAGTTATTCTTGTGCTGTCTGATCAAGGACTGTCCACCCTGGAAACCTGCTTCCCAGCAAAGTGGTGCTCAGCTCTCATGTCCAGGCAGGGTATCAAAAGTGATTTGGGGGAACTGGGGTAACTCATGTTATTCTAAGGAATCACATTAATTTTATAGCCATTACAGAAGTTCACACACTGAGCAAGTCTCAGCTGTCACATTTTATCACCTGCTCCTGCTCTCCAACAGAGGTATTATTCTGGCTCAGTTGTAAAGTGTGCATGCAGAGCCTGAAATCTTGATCTCATCTTTGAGCCTTTAATGAGACTGTCAAGTGTTTTCCTTTTGCATTTCATTTCTTTGTTTTCTTTTATTTTTTTTTGTCCTCAGACCTGTCATTCTCCTAACAACAACCTCTAAGCAAAACCCTGGGATTACTCATGTCTGTCTTACCAGCCATGCAGCTAGTGGACACCTTCACCTTCAAACCCTGAGCTCCTGGAGGACTCTCCTATGGGGAATATGACATGGCATACTGGCACTGGCCACTCACTGTGGGTAGTACAGGCTCGCAATATAGCACAGGGTATTACAGAGAAGACCAGGAGGTCCTCAAGATGCCTTTACCCAAAAAGTCAGTATCCTGTGAAACTAGACCCCTAGAAAAACTGCTGCTAAATTCCCAGATAGGTCAGTTGATCAAAGAAAAGGTATTACCTGTTCCTCTAAAGATTGTTGCTGTTACTCAGAAAAAAATAGCTCTGGTCCTTTGAAAATCATGTTAAAACAAGAATCTTGAAGACAAACATTCCTTGTCTACCATAAAAGATCTTTCAAGACTATTTTATTTTAAAATAATATGGATGTGACCTGAAATCTCCAAAGCTTTTGACAAGCCAGATGAATTTCACCCACTTCGAGCTGTGAGCAGTTAAACCTGACCCTTTTCCTCCTACTGCCCCAGTGGGGACTGCTCCCTTTCACCAAGCATTACGAAGACACTGATGGACCCAGAACAAGCTCTCAAAGAAGCAGGGCTGCACAGTTAGTTTATTGCAATACTTCCTGAGAATGAAACTTCTAAAGGTGAAAGGTGGGTTATCCTGAACCCATACCACCATTTTGCTAGCCTGCATAGCCCAAATTTAGCCAGAAGAATTGAACTACTGATTGAAAAAACAACATTTATCAATGTATTTCTTCCCAGTCTGCAGTTGCCAAAATATCTTGAATGTTCAAAACAATAGAATAGAATGCTTTATCCATATTGTGAAATGTTGACTCCTATAACACATTTGAGATGTATCTTTCATTTGTGGAATGATTATGCTTCTGAAAATCAGATAGGATTTGCTTTGAGCTAAAATAACAAAGACAGGAAGGCACAGCATATAGGTAGGACAGAGAGAGAACACCCTGGAACAGATTGGAATGCGTATCTGAAGTCACAAGAGTCAAAGGTGGAGCAGGGAAACCTGTAACTGGAAATGTTCTTTACATCAACATATCTAGTTGTGAACAGGTAAGACAAAAGAAGCCTGAGATTATACCAGGTTCCAAATGAGGATAAAGAAAGGTGTCCAGCATGGTAAGAAAGACACAATGCAGGAGCCTCAGAAGTATAGCAGGAAAGAGCACTGGGTGGGGAAGGGGCAAGAGACAACAAGAGACACACAAAGTGCAAGGTTGCGTGTTGGTCACACCAAGGATCTTGGAATCAAAAGGACAGAATGTCACACTACAGATCAGCCAATACTGCCTAATTAAACACTTCACAAACATATGAGGGTGCCTACCTACAAACTAGTTTAATTAAACTGGTGCAAAATTCAGGAGGAAAATATTGTAATAACATTGGACTAATTATAGGTATTTCTCTATTCCAAAGCAATATGGAATGGAAGTGTCCATATGCAAAGTTTCTACCATATTCAAGTTAAGGTCTGTGCCTATTCTATAACTAACAAGATTATTTTAAATAAATTTTTTTCAAAAACACCTCACTTTTAAAATAGGTTTGGTTTTTTTTCTTTCTATCTAAATCCAAGTTTCAGTTAGAGCTATCAGCTTCAGGAACAGTCAGACAGAGAAACTGTGGAACCAGCAGATTTTGAGTCTGTCCCAGAGTACTCTTATCTTTTCAATCATACATGTTTAATTTCTTTTCTCACCAAAATGAAAATGAGGGGCCAAAGAACATTTACTGTTTTACAAAGTCAGAAGAATGGGAAGTGAAGAAAAAAATAAAACTGCTTCACAAAACCAGGAGAGCCCGTGAGTTTTTTGTGTGATAACTTAATGGCAAATGTGCTAACGTTGAGATTCCTGCTCCTGCAAATCCTCCATGGAGGGTGAGTGTTGAAGCAACGCCTTCTGGACTCCCTGTCCTCAGCCTAAGCATTGTTAGTACTTTTCATATATTGCCTCACACTCTCTTTAGTTCAGTTACTGCTCAGTTATTTTGCAAGAATCATAACATCTTTGGGATTTACAACTTTGTCCAACTCAAGTAATCATCCTTCTGGTTGGACAGAATGAGTGGGATGGAAAGTCTTCATTCTGCACTAAAATCCTATGAGCAAAAGAAAAGAATGGACTCCCACCTCCAGTAATCTCAGGGAAATCCTTAATAATTTCAGGCTTGAGGGAAGTCCTGGATCTAGCTTCAAAAACAAAACCCACAATGCACATTCTCTTCAAGTCAAATATTGAGATGTCCTTTATGGAAGCTTTGGTGAATAACTGATGTCTCAAGAGAGGGGGAAGAAAATGAAATTCGTTTACTGAGCTCCCAAATACTGACATGCCAAAATGAAAACAGACTCCAAAGCCTCCTCCCCACAGGGGAGCTAACTCACCAAGGCAAGTTATTTCACTCAAGCATCCAGCCTGAGCCAGCCGTGCCAGGGCATGGGAATGCTTCCTGTGTGGCAAGTATGGAGCTTTGAGCTTGCATGAATGTAAGGAAGATCACCTGCCTGCCTCTGCCAGGCCACGCTGTGAGAGTAGCCAAGGTTGTACAGGAGGAAGGTTTGGAATGGATATTAGGAAAAATTTCTACACTGGAAGGGCTATCAAGCACTGAAACAGGCTGCTCAGAGAAGTGGTAGAAGCATCATACCTGAAGGCATTTAAGAGAAATGGGTAGACACGGTATACAGGGACATGGCTAATTGCTGGGTTTTGGCAGTGTTAGGTTGATGATGGGCCTTGATCTGAGAGGTGTCTTCCAACCTAGAGAATACTATGACTATAAAGAGCAGACCAGGCTTGAGCACAGCATCCTGCAGGCAAAGCTCTCTTTCCTCTCTCCCTTCCCCACTTTCAAGAGGCAGCACAGCCAGGGCAGGCTGTACTTGCCTCTGCTACCCAAGGAGACATCCTTAAATCAGACATGATTTGCTGGTGATGAAGTTTTCAAACTGTGTCTGGATGGAAAGGTTACAGACCAGAGACACGGGTAAGAACTTCAAGGGACTTTTATGCAGTGCCTCAGGCTAAAGGAATAATCTTCTCTTTTTCAAGTACCACTATTGCGGTACAGTTTGAGCTTCTACTTGTACCACTATTGTAGAGTGCCTAAACATCTGCTGAATGCTGGCTCTGAACTGCTTGTGGGCAAAATATCTATGTCCCATTCTGGTGCCACACTAAAGAATGTCTTGATCATAAGGAAGAGTAATGTGAGAGCTGATGAATTGCCGTGTGGATGAAATTTGGTGCCACATGCAGATCATAATTTTGAAAACCTATAGAGCACAAGGAGCAAGAAGAAAGAAAGAGAGAAGGAAAGAAAAGAAGACAAACACAAAAAAAAATCAAAAGAGGAAATTAAAAAGCCCTAGAGTACACTGGTGAGTGGCTTTATCTACAGAGATTTATGAGGTCAATTCCTAGAAATGTCTGGCTCCTGCAATCAGCTAGTTGGTTTTTTTTTACCTTATCCCAGAGGACAGATGAGCAGAAAATCTATCTTTGATTCATAATTGCATCAACACCATGAGAAAGAAGTCTCTACGCTCTTCTTGACGCAGCCTAGTACCTCATGGCTGACAGGACCAGAGCTGATCTTCTGAGAATTTGTTTCTTCAGTGGAAATCACCACACTTACTGATGCAAAGCCTCAGGAGCCAGGTCAAACAAAGCAAGGAAGCAAGTGAAATGTTCTTTATGCATCAGGATTTAGTTCAAGCAATGGCCTTGCCTTTATGCATTACTACCAGCCGATTTCTTTATCACCCTGGGGAGGTGAGGTTTGTCCTTTATCTTTGGACTTCAGCTCTCTGCATATTGCTCTTCAGAAAACATTTAAATTCACCATAAATCCACAATAAATCCTTTTATTTTTTCCCCCTGCCTTTTTTTCTCCTTTGCTTTGCTGAAGCTTACTGTGCCTTTGTGCAATCATTCAATCGGGTTACAAATTCTTTACCAGTATTCTTAGACCTAATTTGAAACTATTGCTGGAGACAGCAAAAATGAATTTAGGGAAATAATTATTTTCTGATAGCTCTCATCCCACAATTTCCTCTGCTATCAGTTCTCCAGCCTACTTTATTCCTTTTCCTCCAAAAAGGACTTGCTGCATTATGATCCCTGAATTGTTCATACTTCTGTTTAGGTTATAGCATTCTTGTTGCAAGCAACAACAGTTTGTGCTTTGTGCTTCAGGCATTTCTGAGAGATAAATCAAGATGCAAATTCTCTGCTAAAGTATTGCCATAGAAGTCAGTAGGGCTGCCTATTCTCTGCAACCACTTCAACCTGTTTTTTCTAATGCTTTATGGACACTAAATCTATTTTGATATAACTTGCATTTTTAAATTATATGCAATTTTCTTATTTATTATTCCTATTTAAAACCCTGGGTTCTTCAATTTGAACACCATCAATAAGCAATTTAACAGCCCAGAGAAATTAATAACATTCACCACTGAGCTCTGTTGTCAGGTCAGAGACCTTCTGATCTCAATGAATTACTTGGCACAGTCTCAATATCCATTATTTATCTGGAGATAATATCTTTCTGCTTAGTATGATGAAATTCTCCAAAATAATTCAACTAGAAGGAAAGTTACCTTGTCAAAAAGTCAGTATCTGAACAACCAAAACCAAAATTTGTTTCATAAGAACTATTGAATAGGAAGAAAGGGTATACAAAGAAGTAATATTTTACTGGAATAAGTCAGAGACTCAGGCCACTAATATGAAGTGGAACATTTATGGGCGTTGTTTATCCTCAGACAAATTGGTAGGACTTCAAATTGTACTGATTTTCACTACAGCTAAAAATGTCTGTTTCCAAAAAAATCAGAGAAGATTATCCTCATTCACTGTGCTTCCAAGTAGTTTTGTTTGCTTGTTTAGCCATTTCTATGCAAATAAGCTAAGTGTTTTAACAAACATCAAGACAGAAATGCTTTATTACTGATTGCTTTACAAGTATATTACCACTGTCAAGCTTTGTGCACACAGCCACATTAATTAATCTTCCAGTTTTTTTCTCCCAGTCCTAAGAAACATCCTGCTTTGTGGCAAAACAAAATTAATGACCCAAATGGATCATAAATGACCTCCTGTTCAAGTGCTAGCAGATATTACTTAGCAGGGGATTCTTCTGAGCATTCACTAATGTCATTTTACGGTATCTTCCTTCTACATAACTTGCAAGATGAAGACAAATGATTCTGTGCTCACTAGTTAAATAATAAAAATTAAGTATTCATATAAGTCTGATACTTACTGAAATCTGGCAGCTCAACCAACCCTGCAGAGAGAAAGGAAACCACTAACAACCCATGGCAGTTCATGACACATCACGGACACTGATGTCGCAGTAATATCTGCTCAAGAATAAATGGTTGCTCTAATATTTGCATCTGGAAACTACAACTGTATCTACAAAAATGTGGTAAGGTTTTTTAAAAGCCAACCACTGACTTTTTAATAGGGTTAACATATTATAAGAAAGACAGATAAACATTGAATATATAAGCTCAGAAGATAAGAAGCTCAGCTTTTCTTCCTTACATGTGCATCTCTAAGCATCAACACTGCACCTGCAAAGACAAGGACACCTAAATGGATGGCAATACCTGTGCTGCAGAACAGGTGCACATAATTCAATAAATTCCCCCATTCCATGGTGAGACCCCCACCCTAGACCATGCACAATGAGCTGAGTGCAAAATTTAAGATAATTCCACTAGGAAAAGCCTTTTTTGAGGACATGGGGATTTATCAGTCCTTTCGGTAATCTGGAGGATATTAATATCCCAGGATCAGGAAGACTTCCAAATACTATTTCTGTTTCACTGCTGGCTGAGTGATCAGTCCCAATAAAGGCTATAAATTATCTACAGATTTTTTTTTTTTTAAAACAGATGTTTTCCTGTTGGATAGTGTATCAGTATTTGCTAATCCATTGATGTCTTCTACTAAATGCCTGTCTTTGTCAACATGGTGGTCCAATGTTTTACTGGTGAAAACCAGATAGCAGTTTCTATTCTGGTCTTCACAGGTTACATGAAAGCAGCAGCAGAAGCAGCTCATAAACCCAGTCACGGAGGACAGTGATGACTTATCTCATATTCATTCCCTTCATACCCCCAAAAACAGTAGCAGATTCTCAGAGGCAAAGTCTGCAGGGCAGATGCAACCAAACCCCACCACAGCTGGATTCTCCAGGCCAGCAGTTTACAAGACTCCAACTGTGAAGTAACAATAGCATTGCATTGAGGCTTGCAGCTTTGTAACTACTGATGGACAATCCTGCTTAGGTACTGAAGAGATAATGCTTGAGTATGAAGGGAGAGTGGGAGTAAAAAATGCTCTTCATCTTTCACAGTCAAAGACAGAAAAGGCAATTTTTATTAATACATTTCAGCAGACACGCATTTGCAAGAGTTAAATAACTTTGGAAGATCATTTCTGTTTCTACTCACTCCTTCAGAAAAATACCTGAACATTTGGAGTAGTTTAACATCAACAAAATGCATTGCTGGTGCAATGTAAGTGCTTTTGAATTATTAGTCATCTTCCAATAGACAGACACAATGACTGACTTAACTTTTGACTTTTTTAGAAATGAAAGATCCACATAAAACTCACTCAGTAATGAAGGAAGACAACAAAAAATGTAAAATTCTCATCCAGTTTCTGCTCTGATTCAACATTGCTATCTCACCAGCAAGAGACAGCATCACTGCATTGAGCCCAGCACTTGTAGGAAAAAAATAGACTTCAAATAAAATGTGTTCTCACCTTTAACAAATATGTATTGACAGTTATGTTGAACTTTGCCAAGGGTTTCCCTTGGTGAAATATTGTTGATTCTTTCCATCTTTCTGCAGCAGCTGGGATCTCTAAGTCCCACGGTGCTCTGAGAACAAGACTTCTGCAGTTACTGTCACAATATCACCTCCTAGTAGTATATGGTAATTTACCCTGAGAAAGAATTTGCTCTTTTCCTTTCTTGATGCTTTCCTGTCTTGTTTTTGTGCTTTTGTGAAATCATCTCACTTTTTCTGCCTTTTGTATATGCAGAGCTTTGTATCATTTATATACTAATATTTACATACCAGGAAGCCCTTCCCTTAAAAATATTTTAAAAAGCTGTCATTCTTCATAAAGCTCTACAAATTATATTTTGTTCAGGCCAGTGTTTCCAAACACAATTTCATATTGTTTTTTTGCAAAGTTGGCCCTGTTGGGCTAAAAGCCTCTTCCTCCTGCAGTTAGTCTTCCAACAGTTAATTTTATTCCTCTTTTTTTTGATCCAAACACAAGGAATATGTGATGAGGCTGCAAACTGAAAGCCCTTAAAAGATCACCTGTTCCATGCAGGTGAGTATCCCATCAGTAGGGTAACACTGAGCCAAATAACAAAGCTCAGGTCTTCTAGGCCACTTCTTGGTCTTCCTAAGCCCTCACTGAAGTTCCTGGGAGGAACAGGTTCCTGTCAAAATAAAGCTCCAGTCCTAAACAGCAATTCTGTCACCATCGGGAACCAACAAAATGGGAGAAATATGAGATGAACAGCGGAAAATCAGCACAGGCAGAATGAGAAAACAAAGGGGTGAGAGAAGAACAAAGGGGAGGAGGAAGTTGTGAGCACATGGGAAAAGTGCCAAAAAAAGGAAAGAATGGTTTTCAAGAAAAATGAGCAAGTGCAGAAACAGAGGAAAAGCACAAAAGGCAGGTGAAAGCAAAATTGCAGAATAACAGGCTTTTGAAACAAAAGGCTTCCAAGTCAGATGAAAGCCATGGGTGAAGGAGGAGAACAACTTCCAGGCTGGGTCAGCTTAATCTGCAAATGCTAAAGTTCAGTACTTTTTGCCTTGGTGATTTTATTTTTCCCTAGAATTGAAAGATTATTGCCTTAACTACTTTATTTCTTTATGGTTCCTACTTAATTAGGCACACATGGGTGTACACATGCGAAGCACTGTGCCAGCTAAAGTGGGGAAAAACAACCTAAATTCTTCAGTTACCCATGGAGGTGAGTTGGGGGAGAGAAATTACTTATTTTTAATCCCTTTCCTGGAAGGAGGGAGAAAGATACTGATTCACACATCTTCCTCCCTCGGGATGCCCTGTCAACTGTCAGATTTGCTGGAGCCAGAAGAAGCTGTTGGAGCAGACTGAACAGTATGATGTGGTATTTGTGGATTACTGCACACTGTAACCAAACTTTGACCTTGGAAATCAGCAGGGAATTTTCAGCTTGTCTATCTGCACACATGCAGATGTACCAGAAAAAAAAAGAAAAAAAAATGCCATCAGGCATGATTGTTCATGTAGAGTGTATTTGCGCAAAGTGAAAAGCTTTTTATTGCGATTATCATTCTAAGAATATTTTGCAGGCTCACTAGCAGAAAACAGTGTCTTTTTCCAGCCAAATTAATGAATACACTCCTTGCCTTGAAGAGTTGACAATCTGAACTGACCAAATGTAGCATAGATGGAGAACCAGAAACCACATGGCATACATTGATACAAACTGAATCTTAATTCTGTATATTATCTTGTGACTCTCAGACTTCACTGAAACTTGTAAAGTATGAAACTAGGAGAATTAAGACCCCTTGTTTCAGGCCAGTAAACAACACTAGAAAACATGTGGGAGTCAAGTTGCAAAAGATTACAATTTTACATGTAATTTCTCCAAAGACCCTACTAAGCAATAGTAAGTTGACCTTCCTCCACTAAGAATAGGTCTTGCTCTAGACTTTCTCACAGGTCTCAGGGTTCTAGAATACACGAAGGTCAGACTTATTAATAAAGACCCAGCTGAAGAAGGCATTTAGTAATTTGACCTTTTATCTGTCCCCTGTCACCAGGTTCTGTGCCCTATTCAGCAGCTGTCTCACATTTTCCTTAGTCTTTCTTTTGCTGCTGATGTATATGTGGAAGCCTTTCTTGATGCCCTTTACATCCCTCACCACACTAAACTAAAAATGGACCCCACTCCTGGTATGCTTTCTTTTTGTGTCTGAGATTTGTCAGGAGCAGTTTGTTCATCCATACAGACTGGAATGGATCATTCTTGAGCTTAAAGGTGGAGATCCTTCAAAACCAACTGGCTTTTCTGAACCTCTCTTCTCTCCAGGGATTGTACTAGATGATCTATTGAGGTCCCTTCAATCCCTGGCATTCTGTGATTCTGTATTTCTCCATGAATAGGCCTCAAACTGCTGTCCTGACCTCCAGGATCTTCCTAGTTGTTTCGCTCCTTCCTGTCAAGATCCTGATCTCCACCATCTCATGATCACTGCAGTCAAGGCCATCACTAGCATTCACATGATCCTGACTACTGTGGAAAGGAATTAGTTTTCCCTTCTTCAGGTTGCCAACACAGAATGAGCTCAGTGATGTCTTTTAACCATATTGCAACCAAATTACTAGAATTGACTATCTCTATTGTCATTCCTCCCCAAGCAGCACTCCTCTTCTGTGCCAATGGACACTGCTGTTCTGATCACCATTTGCTACAAGCAGGAGCTGACTCACATGTGTGATTGATCTGCATCTCCTGGGTGAAATAGAAAGAGTCAGCACCTCCCCAGGCATTTTCAAGAATTCCTAGAAATACACTGTCACAACATACTTCAAGCAGTAAGTGATCACAGCAAAACAAAAAAATATCATATAAACCTGAGAAAATACATGAGGTATGCATTTTCAAACAATTGATTTCTCAACATCTAATTCTTACATCTCTGTGTTCTCGAGTATACATCACTGCAGAAAGCTTTTGTGGGTTGATATCGTGTGTTCTCTCACAGCACACTCAGAAGATCCATCACAGGGACAACCCTTCCTAAATTCAGACATGGTAATTGGCTGCAGCAAGTAAAATGGTCTCAAAACAACTCTAAATTTCACTCTATGGATCTAGACTTTGTCAGGCCTTTCTAGCAGATAAGGCTAGAGAGATAGTTAGTTATATAAGGAGATAAAAATCTCAAGGTGTATAAATGATAAACAGAGTGTTGAAATCATGTCCTTTCTCAACCATCATTACCACAATATTTCTCTAGATTCTTGGAAAGTACTTGCCCTGTTATATACAATAATATATTTTATAAAGAGCAAAGTACAATGTTATCGCAGTCAATACTCCTTGTGGTCTTCTGAGAAAAACACCAACAAAAATACCAGTAATAATAACTAATAATATAATATATTTGGCAGTGTAATCATCTTTCCATGATCTATATATATGAAATGAAAGTTCCCAGGCACTGCTAAGTGTGGGAAAGTGCAGGCATACAGATGCAACAAATATGGATCACATATCATAGCAATATGAAATCATGACTAAGTTGCTCTCTCTCTCTTTGATTTTCTGCTTTGAAGTACAATTCAGTACAAAAAACTAACTTGACTTCTGGATGGAAGAAATATTTACCTTGCACAGAGGCTTACAGTAGGGAAGGAAGGGGTTGCTGTGGGCTAGCAGGAGCACAGCTAGTGAAGGAGCACAGCAAGTGAAGGAGCCAAGTTAGGAACTTCTGCTAGATCCATGTAATTTCAGTGAGTGCTGGCAAGCAACCACTGTGCCAGCTTCACAGCAACCCAAAGCACAGGGATATTTGAAGACTCATGCTCCTAAAAACAGAAACTTCTTCCTTCTGAACTGGAGTTAGATCTTTGTAGAAGATTTTTGGTACCTGAGTAGTTCAAAGGGAACAAAAAGGAGTAATTTCTCACTCACTGAATGAACTTCCTTGGCTGCTCCTTGGTGCATGTTACAAAAGTTTACAGTTAAGTTTTATAACAGAAATTCAAGGAAATATATAAAGATTTTTTTTACAGCAGTTTTAGTCATTCAGTTGACTGCAAGAAGCATTGAAAATATGTAATGTGATGAGCAAAGAGACCATCTGTATTCTACACAGCTAAAAAGACTGCCTTCCAAATAGGACAAAACTGCCCTTGCCAATAAATTACAGAGATTTGACATATATGAGGAGATATCTTTGGGCCTTCATAATTTTGAGTTGTGAAATGTTGCTCTTCTTGGAAAAAATTTCTTCTGTATAGCAGTGATGTTTGTCTCTATGGGGAAATAAACCCACAATAACTCAGAAACTTTAAACAGAAAGGGACAGATCTATTCCCAATGTAATTTTAATGATAGTGTGAGATTTGTATGTTTAGTAGTACCAAGTTCTTGCTTTTTATGAAGCATGAGTATAGGGTAGAAGCAATTATGAGTTGCATACAATGTCAAAGGTCTGTAAATGGCATCCTGCAAAGCAGCTGTTACAGTATTTCACTATCAGATGACAGTGAATTGAAAGTACCTTCTACTCCTTCTGACTGATGTGATTTATTTAAATTAAAAACAAAAAAACAACAGCAAAAAAACCCCCAAACAAACAAAAAACCACCACATTAAGAGAGAAAGGGATGTCTTCTAATGACAGAATGTGTTCCAAATGTATCTTCACATCACTTGGCCATTTGAAACTTTAGACATGCCATTTCATTTCCCTGCAGGGCACAACAGAGTCCAGATACTTTTGACTATGAACAAACAACTAAAGTTCTCTGGCTATTAATGCAGTAGAAAGAAAATATCCGTGCAGGCACTATCTATTTGTTGTCAAGGGATAAAGAAGACTAATCAAATTTGCACTCTAAGCCTGAGTAATTATTTTAGATTGACACAAGTTCATCTTTCCATGAGCTTCCCATATATCACTCAAAAACTTTCCTGTTGATTTGTATTAATTTTTATAGACTGAAATAGATAATTACTTAACCGAAGGTGGAGGAGATCTACTACCTCATGGGTAAAAAATGGATTCACATGGAGATCTTTTAGATAAAATCTTTTCTAGAGGATTTGAAATTGTAGGAACTCAACAGCAGGTCAGCACAGATTTCCACTGTGCTCTGCTAGAAGACCTTGTCTTGGTGCTCTCTTTCACTCTGCAGAATCATTCCAAGGGGACTGCTGTGATTTCTAACACTGAAATCTTCCCATCTCTGTTAAATGATGCTGTCTTCTTCTGCCTTCTGTGCTTGGGATATGCTGACAAGTAGTAAGGTTAAAAATGAATATTCTTGCTTGTATGTACCCTTCCAAATTTGCATGATCCCTGACACCTCTCACAGCCTCTGGCCTCTGAGGATTATTTGATTTCGTGCTTTGAATATCAAAAGATCCTTCTGCCTCTTCCTGCATATTTCCCTATAAAATGAACATTCAGGCTGCAATTTACAAAACATTCATGTGGCACTTATGCATGTTCTTCCCTTTGCTTCGAGTATGTTTAACTGTGCAGATGTGAGAACTTCTGCCTGCAGGAAAACTGAAGAGAGACAGCTGATCTGCAGGCAGCTTGTCTTTTCTGCACAGGGCAGGTTCCCCAAGGGTACACAACAGAGGGTATCACAAAAGGCAAGGGAGCAACATCAGGAAGCAACAAGAGTTAGGGCTGCATCCCAGAGCAGGGAGATGTTGGGGACTCCACAGGCAGAGCCCCACTAGCCAAAGTCAATCCCACAATGCCCTCAGATGGTGACCAATCTAACCAAAAGTGCATATCCTAAAGCAATATTGTGATGATGAGGTGGGTCCAAGGAAGAACAGGAGAAGTCAGTCTGCAGCTCAGCATTTGCATCAGGACTGGTGAACACCCGCCAGGGTCATGTTGATAAGGCAGGAATAAGGTCAAGTCATGAAATAATTTTGTGGGTAGAGGTCAGCATCAAGGAACAGCATGGCCACAGGCCTGCATTTATATGTGTTGAAAAGATCCCCCTCAGTCTTCACAGCATGACTACAGGCCTGCATTTATGAGATCCCCCTGAGCCTTCTCCTCTCCAGGCTGAACAGTCCTAGCTGTCTCAGCCTTTCTTTACAGTGAGGGTGGTGAAAAAATGGAACAGGTTACCCAGAGAGGTTGTGGATACACCCTCTCTTGAGGTGTTCAAGGCCAGGCTGGACATGGCACTGAGCAGCCTGATCTAGAGGGAGATGTCCCTGCCTACGGCAGGGGGGTTGTAACTTGATGATCTTTAAGGTCCCTTCCAACCCGAACTATTCTATTATTTTATGATTCTTCATGTGTGACATTCTCCAATCCTTTCATCATCTTCACAGCCCTTCGCTGGACTCGATGTAGCATATCCATACTTCTCTTATACTGGAAAGCCCACAACTAGACAAAGCTCTCCACGTATGGCTTCACCACAGATGAGGTTACCAACAGCAGAAGTGAAAATTACCCATGTGTGTGGAAAGCATCTTTCTACTAGCTTTGACCCAGGTAACATGAGTCAGTTTAGCACCTTCACACTGTCTATTACAATCTAATTATAATATTACAGCAGTTGCCCAGTGGAGTATGTCCCAAGCCTTGGCATGCCTTCAGCTGACAGGGTCCTTCTTGTTCTCACAAGTCTAGTCTGAGTACCAGGGCTCTCATTTTAGCTTCTTTTTTGCCTTAAGCTGAAAATATTAATAGTTTATTTTTGCTCACTCCAGAGCTAAATGAGTTTTCCTGTAGTATGTCTGGTTGAATTAATGTTATAGCAAAATGCTAAGCATGGGCTCTTACTCATGAAATGATGTATTACTAGGATAGTTTCATTGTTTTTCAATTTTAATGGTTTGAATTTACTTCAAACTTTTGAACATTCCACCAGTGTTACGAGCTAAATGCAAATACCCTGCTCACAGGAGAGCTGTTTGCTAAAAATCCGAGTGGATGTTCAAACAGAAAGTTTATACTGTGGAATTCAGAGTGTGCACTGCAGATGCTCATAACCTTTAGCTGAATGGTCTTCACATGGCACAACTGAGAAAGGACTCATTCAGTAGCACTTATTTCTCAAAATAAGTACTGTCCAGAAAATGAACAGCATGCAGATAATTTTTATAAAAAGTGTTTGAAAACAGAATAAGTCACATGAGCATGCAAATTAACACGCTCTCTATAGAAGTGGCATTGTCCTCCTGAGACATCCAGTATCTCAAAGCTTCCTATTTTCTTGGAAGTAGATGGGAAATATCAGACTAGGAAATCATTAAACTGGGACAGATATCTGGGGAATGTTTTGTTTAGTCACCATATATTTTTAAAATATTATCTTTGTACCTTCTCACTTTCTTCATTTTTATTTCCCATGAATTCTGTTAAAATTTGTCTTTTCCTTGCTTTTCTAAAGAGATCTTCTGCTTTTTTTTAAATGGCAAAATATACTGGGTGCATGCATTGCTTGCTTTACAGGTACAAGTCATAAGCACGCATCATGCTATCTCTCTGGAGAGAAAGCATTAAAGTCTCTCCAGATGCAGCTGCTGGTACAGATGTGGTTGTATTGAAACAGAACTGCCCTTTGGGAAAAACAAGTGCCTGGAATAAACTAAACAGCACACAAGCTATCCTAGCAAAACAATCAGTGTGAGCGTTCTCCTCCATGCATTACACCAGAAACTGTGCAGCTTGGCCCGTGCATGATCACATTCATTGACTTCTCTGGGCTGTGAGCACCATAACCTTTCTCCGATGTCACAGCTCAGGACCTGTAGGAAGAGAGGGAGGTGCAAGTTAAGCATGCAAAGTGACTAATGAGTCTCATCAAAAGGAAATCACAAATCCTTGAGCTGTGTAAATCTCTAGAGGCTACCTACAGCTAATTTTCTCAGCTATGTTATTCCTTCAAGTTCTCTGTAATAATAAAGCACTTACATCTTCTTTATACAACATATTGTGTAAATTATAAGTGACACATAACCCTCCCAGCAAGCTGAGGAAAATGACAGCATTAAATTCCCAGCAGCTATTGGAACATATTAACAACTTTAGAAGAAAATCACTTTTGAGAAGGCAAATTTTAAATGAATAAATATGAATCTGCAAGGTTGCAGCAGAACATTTCACTTCGGTGTCACATAACTCCATTCAAAGAAAAGCAAAAATGCCCTTGATTAGAAAGATAAGCACGGTTATTGTGAGCTAATCTCAGCTCTGATCACGAATTTTGTCAAAACTCAGCAGCTTAAGCTCAGAAGGGATTTATGTTGGATAGAAGCTGAAGAACTTAGCATCCCTGTCACAGAAAGCAGCCCTTGCAAACCACAGGGGGAGAGATGAAATAACTGGGGCTACAGCTACTGTCAATTTAACTATAGTTGACTTCAGCTGCTGCTCCTCTCTGTGCACTGCACTTGTCAGTGGCATGACAAAGTCCTTCAAGTGACCAGCTTTGCTGCAGTAAGACAGTCTGGGTGATAAATGTCCATTGTTTTTGGACCTGAACTTGGCAAAGGAACAGCAGCAAATAACCTGGCACCTATGATGCAGCAGCACAGCCAGCCAGGTGGCTCCAAGCTCCAGCAAGGTTGTGCTGGATTGCTCCACTCCTTCCCCTTACAGCTGGTAGTTGCCTCTATGTCTCCCTCTGTTACTAGCAAAGATGGTTTGGGGAGTTTCATGCTATACTGTTGTGGGATTTGTGGCCACTCACTTTTGTTGCCAGCTTGATGGGAGTCACTGGCTCCTTCTATGCATTATGACAAGGTGCCACTCTGCCTATTTTAGCCCAAATAATATATTCAGTGTTGGATCCTAAACCGAGGCATATACTCCTACACACACACACCCTAAATGTGGTACAGGCACTAAATGTACCACAGCAGCAGCAAGGGCTGCTTGGGACTGCAAGGGCAGTCCAAAATGGACTTCCAGAAAGGCATGGTTAATGTCTTAAAGCCAACACAGGTCCCTTAGCCATCCACTTTCAGCTTAATGCCACATCTCAAAGTGGCACACAATCACATCATTTCCTACAAATTTTGAGCAATGGAACACGTGAAGCTTGTTGAATCAGCAGCTCTGGGGTGAGCAGAAAAGTGCTCAGAGCCAACAAATTTTCAAGCAGTGGCATGGCACAAGAGGCTAAAGGCAGTCAGCCAAGATGCAGGGAGCAGGCCACCAGGCACCAGACAATCTATGAGGAAAGCAAAGGACACGTAAGAGGCACAGAAAGGTGAAAAGCACCACAATCACTGAAATTAATGGGATGGGTCCACTGGGAAAGTATGTTTTCATACTTTCAGAAAAGAGGTGAGGCAATTCACTATTGATGCAGAGGATAAAACACTGCCCAGACAGTCTGCAGAGCTGACAGACAGACCAAGCAGAGACCAAGGTCAATTGTTGTTCATATTTGTATCAAAACAAGCGTGGTGCAGAACAGTGGACATTTCAAGAATACACCACATACTGGTGTAAGAAATACTCAGAGCTCAATAAAAATCTAATCTAAGAAAATGAAAGTATGAAATGCTAGCACTTAAAAATGAGCGGCAAATGTAGACAAAGCTGATTCCACAGAAAGCAAAGTTTCAAAGAGAGAAACTCAGTTGTTCAAGTGGGTGCAAAACTTTTTGCAAAAGAAATGCAAGATAACCAGAGCTTTGAAGCAGATCTTCCCAAAATAAGCTCTTCAACTGAAAGTACAAAGATTTTAAACTGAGAAAAGTCAGGTTTCATTAGAGCATAAACTCAAATTCTCAGCTGCTTCTGCAGAGAAAACCCATAGTCCTATATCACTTTGAACAGAAGTAAAAAAAATCTTATGGAAGACTCTTCCCCTCATCCATTATGTCTTTGCAGGACAAGCACCTGTTTCCAGTTTGTTTTTTAAGTAATTTCAGGGATTTTATGAATTTCAAATTGAGCCATTTTTCTCTCACCAGTGAGACGGGCAATGCCTGGAGTAGCAAATGAGGCAGGCACAGACTTCTCTCTGCTTTTAAAGCAAATTGGTACAGTACAGATCACATCCACAGGTACTTTCACTCTAAGCAGGGTATTCACTTCCAAATTCCCTGGCTGGGAATAATCTCCTTGGTCTCGTGGCTCCTTGCATCTGCTCCATCCCTCACAGCCTCAGCCTCTGCATGACACTTTTCTCCTTGACCACATCCCACTACTCCTTAGAGAAGGAGCAACCTCCTTCTCGCTCCCTTCACCCTAGACTCTGCTACTCATTCTTAAGACATTCATGAAATATTCATTAAACTAATGCATTTGAATTTTTACAAAGAAGAGGGGGTGTCTTGAAATCAAGCTTAGTTAGGTTAAAGCAGAGATACATACTAACAATTCTATGTTCCCCAATGAGGTTATAGAAAATCTGTCAATTTCACCAACCCATTAATTGGACGTTAATCCCTGGTACATAGCAAATGGAAACAATCTGCACCAAATATTATAAGATGGGTAGTAAATCTGCTACTGAGAAATCATCAGCAGTCCTACATCCTCAGATCAACCAAGATAAAATGACATGTTTGTATACCAAAGAGAAGACCAGTGTAAGCATATCCAGCAGTTAATAGTCATAAATATCTGCAAGATGGGCAGTGTATATCCTTAACAGTATTCATTGCTGTCAATAGCTTAATGAAGAGAGCAATCCTTCTGGCTCCCAGCAACTCCAAAGATTTATGAGGATCATTATAAGGCCTCTGAATATACGGCACTTGAAAATAAGAACAGGAAAAACACTAACAAAGCAGAGGGAGACAGATGAATGCTTCTGAAAATGAAGAATGTTTGCTACTGGGAGAAAGATGCAAGGAAAACTATTTCATAATCATTCCACAAGTTTCTTACCAACAGCTCTCAAGTAAACAAAGTTGCTATTAGATAAGAAGAAACACCATTGCTTAGATGAAAAACTGGTTAAAAGAGAGGGAATGTGGTTGAAATAAACAGGTAATTTTCATAGTGGGAGGTGATTCTTAATGAAAACTCATAGGGATCACTTCCATAGCCAGTGCTGTTCGATATCTTCTTAAATGATCTTCAAAAGGGAATGGAGAGGAATGTGAAAGTATATGCTGGTTAAGATGAAAGCTGAAGAATGAGCAATGAAAATGTGTAGGTAAAATTCAGTAAAGGTAAAGGGACATATAATATTTAAAATCAAACCAAAACAAAAAAAACAGCTTCACATACACAGTGGGTTTGAATATTGTTTCTTAGAAACAAGATATCATGGTTTCAGTGGGTATTATTAAAACATCATTTCTACACATTGACTTGTTATAAATAAGGTTACAGTGGCTGTTAGCAAAGGAACAGAGAATAAAACAAAGCCACTTTGAAAGTCCTTCTGAATCTATGTCTTGATTACTGTAATCTGAGTTGCTCAACTCAACCTAAAAATGAACAGGGAAAGATCCAGAGAGTAGCAATGTGGATGATCAAGGGATGAATCTGCTTCTGTATATGCAGATCATTCCAATTGGAGAAGAGATGGCTGAGGAAGATATGACAGGTGTCCTCAAGACCCTGAGAAGCAGGAAGGACATGGCTGCACAGCAGCTGCATTTCCACCTGAAGAGCTGAAAGGTTTGGGTTGAATTCAGCAAGGAGATTTTTGCACTGAGGCTGAGCTGTGAAACTTCACTCTCAGCTCCCAATTTGTTTCCACTTTATTCTACAGAGGGTCTCCCTGTGTTTGCTCCTACCTCCCACCTCAGTGCCTTGGCCAACAAACCTTATGTGTGTAAGCACGGGAAATATCATAAATATTCTAATACATACCAATGACAAATCCAGCTACCTGATACAGATGGTATTCACTCCATTTATTGCACAAAACATTTCTCAAGATTTGGACTCCAAAGCTGAGTTACCTGCCTGCACAGAAATGAATGATCAAGAGAATCCCAAAGAGACCAACAAAAATACATACGTCAAAGCAGCCACCAAAGTATCTCTCATGTTCATTAACCTCTTGTCATTCCATCCCTTATAATGAGAGGAAACACTGTCTCTTCTTTTCCTAGAGTGCCTCAAATGCTATTGTAGGGTTCCACCTCAAACATCTCAACCTCAAGGCTTGGGGACTGTCTGTGGCATCAGAAAGCACCAGGATACTGAGGGAAATCTGATGATGACGCCTTCAGAGAGCTAAGCACCTAGCTTGAGAATGGGCATCTCAGATAAATTCCTTGTGTCAGCAAGATCTCAAATTCAGACTTACCCCTTCAGTCAGCAAACAGCAAGATACCCAGTTCACTGCATGGTGAACTCCATTTGTATGGAGGTGCACCTTCTATCAATATCTGATTTTTCTTACTAAAACCAAACCAAACCAAAAAAATATAATAAAGTAATGAAGAAAAATTAACTTCAATTTAGGTATAACTTGGTATCTAAAAAATCACACTTGATTTCACTGATAGACAGAGGTCTGTACGTTCTCATCTAGAGGAGTATCTAAGTAAATTAGATGTTCTTTCAAGTGTCTGGAGAATATATATGCTTACATAAACACAGTACCTTTTGTCCCCTAAGCTACTTGTTGCTGTTATTAAATACTTTACTTACAGTTTTGTATTTTCCAGATAAAACTGCTCATTGACAGTGAAACAAGAATCTTTGCAAATGAATAGAATCATAGAATCATAGAATAGTTCGGGTTGGAAGGGACCTTAAAGATCATTGAGTTCCATAGGCAGGGACACCTCCCACTAGATAAGGCTGCTCATTGTCCTTTATACCATTATGAAAGTCACACATCACAAACATCAAGAACTCAGGAATGTCAGTCCAGAAAGGATCTCCAGGGTCAATTTCTGCAGCTTAAGGTAGCTACATCATATAATTCTTTAGAGCAATTTAACAAGCTGACATAATACCAACACAGTGAGGGGTCAGTTCAGCAGCTCCTTTCACCAGCAGTGAGAACCATATGAATGGCCAGTGTCTGATTTCAGATGTTGTGACAGAAGACTACAGATCTACCAGGTCCATGAGGATGTCACAGATACTCTAGAGCACCTTAACTGGGACCCAACACCTACACTTAAGCAACTGTGCTGTGCACTTGAACACAGGTTCAAGTTTCAGGAGACTCCAAAAGATCCCCTTTAGCATTTAGAGTTAGTGGAGCTCTAGACACATGAGGCTATGGCATGTTTCAACTGACCATCACTAGGATTCAGTTTTCTTGCTCAAAACAAGTCATCTTGCACTTATTAAGATGCTCTACTACATCAGAGACATACCCATGGAATACACAGTAAATTCTGCTCTTTCCAGAAGCTAGGTAAGATAGCCTACAGCATCTCAAATACTTGTAGATTGTTTGGGACAACTAAGTTGAGTCCTATGGGAATACTTTAGGGTGCTGTTGACTACAGCGAGGGCTTAAAATTTTGTTACTGTGTAACATGTTTATATGTAAACATTTACATATAAATTGATAAATTAGGTATCATTTCATATTTAATATTGCCCCAGATTTCAGTATTGTCTGACATCTATTGTTCCCATCAAGCATTAAGTCATCTCCACACTACAGTTCCATATCAGATCCATCTCCTCCTTCCTGTCCACTCACTGCTTTTCATTATCGGTCCTTGGCTCCTCTCTCTTCCACCTTCTTCAAATCTCAATCACAGATTTTCTCATTCTGCCTCTAAAATCAGTCTTGCTAACCTGCTTGTGTCCCCTTCCCTCAAGACAAGTGAGTTTCTGTTAACTCCTTTCAAATAAGGTAGTTTCTCCATGCACATTACAGAGAAAAAGCAGACAGGAATCTGTAAGGATACAAGAAAGAGAGCCTTTCCCCCGTTTCCCATCACTGCCTAGGGAGTGGAGTCAGAGTAGCTGCACTGTTCAGTTTGCATGGAAACTGTAAAGATTTTTGGAGGTGTAAACATGATTAACATTTAATGAGCATAAGCAAGTGGTGAAATTTTAATATGTATCAGAATTTGATTAATGGAAAAGTGAAAAGTTGATATCTTGCATAAAGTGTACCCTTGTAGCAGATTTGAAGCCTGTCTCAGAATATACAGGTATTAGAGCTTTCTGAATAATCAAATGCTGTCTGTAAAAATCCTTTTTTCTTTTTCCCCAGTGCTGTTTTCAAAGACACATTGACTTAAACTGTCCAAAAGCACTCAGCTCAAGATGATGCTACACAATGATGAAAGCCAAGGTCTAGCAGCTTGGTTAACTGATGGTGCCTCCAGTCACTTCAGCTAATACTGCAATTTCATAGCTGCAAGAATATTCAGCACTTTATGTTCTACCCTTTACTTTATTCAGCTCTACATTACTTCTCTCAACACTTCATGCTACTCAGTAGCATGGCTGCATTGCTACTGATCAAGCCACAAACACTTGGACTGTTCCCCTCAAGCTGCTCCCAGCAACTCAAGAGGAGATTGTTCTGTCCAGTGGCATTTTCCTACTGGCACAAGACACTTACAGCAGCAGTCAGGATGTGAAGTTTATAAACCAGCTGTTTATTTGCAGCACTCAGAAAACAAAAGGCACATCTATCCTTCCAGGTGCAAGGAATTTAATTCAAGTAAGATGAAAAGCTATATAATCCACCCAGTATTGCTTTGAGGATATTTGTTCTCACATCTCCAATTTCCTTCAGCATGCTCTCTTTTAACAAAGTCAGGCTCTTTCATCAGCTTGCAGACTTTGGATTAGTGCTTCAGAGGTACGAAAGTGCTACTACTTCTATCAGGCAAGTAACAGCCCATTTGGCAAAATATTGAAAACTATCATTTTCCTCAGTATGCCCAAGGAATACTCCAAGTAGCCCATATGGTTTGTCTCATTTATACCAGGATAATGCCATAGTTCCACTGAAATTACAGGTGTTACGTTAGCAGAGGCTGTGATTTTTCGGCACTAATTTGGAGAACTTAAATATTTGCTTATCTATTTCATTCCTTGATCTGAAGTCAAAGATTGTTTTGAGAAACAGTGCAATGCAAATGTATAAGAATCAGACTCATGTTATTCTTCCTCAAAATAGCCCTGCTTTAGGCAAAGTACAGACCAGAGTGCACCAGTGAACAGGAAAAAATTATTGAATTGATACCTTAAAACTCAATTCCTGGCTTTCAAGCAGGAAAAAAATCAAGAAATACTCAGTTCAAATGATAAATAGGTACGTTGTCTTATTAGTCACATTCAAATTAGAAATTTTTTGTTTTAAAGATGCTAACAATATTCACCACTTTGTGTTCCAGTCCTTATCAAAGTTGCAGTAATCTCTATCTATGCAGTACTACACTGCAAATAAGTAAACAAATTCTGCTGGATACAAACACCAGCCAGGATAATTCAGAAAGGATTTATCAATTTATTAGAGATCTGCAAAAAGCTCCCATTATTTACTTAATTGATGAAGCAGTTACAGGAATAATTGTCCATGTGTGCCTGTAAATATAGTACTGTATTATCTGGGCAAACCATGGATGTTACATATACAATAGTACACACATGAAATGAGCTGACAACTTTTAACTCCAAGTCCTATAATTATGATATTTTACAAATTAGGAAAGGAATGAAACAAAACATAAAGCACTTAAAGAGTATATCACTGTTAAAATACTAGCCATTAGATGGNGTGTCCCTGCCTATGGCAGGGGGGTTGGAACTCGATGATCTTTAAGGTCCCTTCCAACCCTAACTATTCTATGATTCTATGATTCTATGAAACAAAACATAAAGCACTTAAAGAGTATATCACTGTTAAAATACTAGCCATTAGATGGCTATTAGTTAAACTCATTTAAATTCAGTGGAATTGTGTTGCTTCACACAAATGCCAGAGTGATTCACATTAAAAAATACACCAGTAGCTTCTCTGCAAGGACACAAACACAATGTTGGTTTTTCCCCTCTCATGGCACACCAAAAAAAAAATTGAAGTATCTATGGCTTAGGTACCTAAAGCAATTACCCCTAGAAGGGCAGGAGGGTACAGAGTGAAGAGAGATATCAATTCCTCACTACCTTTGGAGCTATAGTCATGTACTGAAGCCAAGCATGTGCCACAGCAGCTAATACAAAGGGGAACATTCTCATAAAATCCATTGGGAGTCTTCTGAAGTCTGCAAACATAGCAAAATAAGAAGTTTGTTATGCTGTTGCACAGGTTGTCTGCTATCTAGAAGTTTGGAAGCTTTTATTCAGTCAGACTTAAAATTAATCCACTTGTGAAGAAAGTTATTAATTCATACAAACATTGCCAAAATTAGCTCTGTATGTGAAGTACTATTGGCTTTAGTTATGGACTGATTGAGTAACCTCTGAAATCAATAGATGCATTCCTACTATCCTCAAAAGGAATTTAAATACAGAAATTCAAATACAGGGAGAAAATCATGTTTCCTCTTCCAAGGGTTATGAAGACTAGGAAAAAAGATAATTTCCAAAGCAAACCACTATCTCCAATCAGCATTACAGAAGACCCATCTCCTTTAGCAGCATCAAGTACTCATCAGTGTCAAAACCAGATATGCCTTTCAATTTAAATAGCAAGTTACAGAGATTGATACTTAGATTTTAATATGACAGTTCCTGCTCCTGGTACAAGTCATTTCATTAAAAACCAAAGAGCTCTAAGTCACAAACTATCTCCATAATTTGTGCCCCTATGTGTGGATTTTTTAAGCCAGCACTTTTTCAAAATGCCAGTTTGTCAGTCAGTTTGGTCCATCCCTTCTTCAGTGATGTAAAACCTCCCTTCACACCTGACAATTACTGGCTGCATGATCAGCAGGAGCTACAAGAGTCCAAAGTTTTTAAACATCACTCTTGTATTGTTACAATATATTATAAAACTCTAGTTTTAAAAATACAAAATGGCCTCAATAACTCTACCTGTGTCTGAACTGTTCACTACATGAAGGTCACTCAAATTAAAGACATCTTGACTTGATCCACATAGGCGTTAGAAGAAACTGAGTGATTGAAAGGAGCCCTAACAGCACTGGAGAGGACAGATCTCTGCAGGTTAGGGTAGCTGTTGTAAATCAAACAAATCCATCTAAATTCCACCAGAGGCCTCTAAATTAAAGATTAGCTCAAGACACCATGTTGTTTCTTCATCTTCACCATACTGTCTCATAATGAGCTCCAACCTGCAGTTCTTGGAGCCACACAGAAGTCCATGTAAAAGACACATGCAATAGAAAGACACAGGTTCTAGCAGTCCTGAGAGTAAAGATCTTGCACGATCTGCACTGTCTGAAACACATCACATTGCGACACACTCAGACATGAACACTGCCTAGAGAGGCTGTGCAGTCTCTGGATATTTCTTCCTGTGTGACCTGGTCTAGGTGTTCCTGCTCCAGCAGAGGGATTGGACTAGATGATCTGTTGAGGTCCCTTCCAATCCCTGACATTCTCTAATTCTGTTTGAGTATCCATTGCCCTCAGGTGTCAGATCTGCCTTTTTGATATTCTTCTGCCTAGCTTTCAAATGCCAAGATTGATAAAGCTGCTCACTTTCCTGTGAACTCTCACCTCTTTTAGCCCATCTTTTAAAATGTCTGGGAGTTACTACTCAGTCTTGCTATGCTGTCTTAATTCCTTCATTTTCATTGGAAGTTTTTCATTCCAGAGATCTTTCACCACATAGCACGCCTCTGTTCTGTACACTGCTGCTGGGATAGCAAAATTACTTGCCTCCGGGAAAGTAACAGGGAAGAGTTCAAGATGCTCTTCTGACTTCTTTCAGGCTCAGAACTGTCACACTGCAACAGAGAATGAGTAAGAGGGAATAGAGAAATCATGGAGGAGTATAAGAAGGGTAGGTAGTGCTCACAAATGGAACCAGACGTGGTAGGAGACATGGAATGGTGGAGCAGTTAACAAGGATGTGCCAATTATACCATGATACTTTAGTCCACATGCACACATTCAGTTTACCAGTTACTTGGTGACAGACATGTGATCAAGCAACAAGCTCTGCTTCAAAGCTGTGTCATACCAGCAGAACCTTTGGTGATCAGATATGAATAAAAGAACTGTTGAGCTTGGAAGGGACCTCTGAGGGTCATCTTGTCTAACTCCACAGTCAGGGCCATCTAGAGCCAGATGTCTGCAACCACATTCAAGCAGCTTTTGAGTATCACCAGCATCTTCTCCTGGCCTTATATGGAAGGCTCCAAGGAAGGGCTTGATGAGCAATGTTTTGCAGTCTGGTCCTCCATCTGCTTTAGGCAGTAGACAAGGATCATCTTCACAAAGATCTGATTGTCTCTGCAGGATAAGACACCGGTGTCCTTTGCCATGATGGTGGCTTAACTGCTAATGCACAGGGCAAGATTGTTTCCCATCAAACATACTGATTAGCCTAACCTCCCAAGGGAAGCAAAGACTTTGCTAGCAGAGAGATAATGAATATATGCTACAATAAATTATGATGTAGCCTTAGTTTTCCATACTGGTCCTCCTTTAAAATGCTGCATTCAAATAACCTCTGTTAACCTGAGGCTCAGACATGTTCTGCTTTGCACAATATTACAAATAATGCTTACCTCTACACTCTTTCTTCTTCTTTCATTATTTTAAGTGATGTAGTCATTATTTTAAGTGATGGAAAATAAAAACAAAGGATGATGCTCAAATGTACAATCCAGGATTTAAGTGCTCTAGATAATCTTGTACTTTTTAAAATAATAAGAATTAGGTTTTTTCAAGATCCTTTCCATGCTGGCAAATCTGTTTGGCAATCTTAGGGGCTGCACATTAATGCAGCTTCCAGTACCTGAGCTGAAACACACTTCAAACTGCTTCAGCCTGTACTTGCTAGCTAACAACTGCTTTCTGTCTCTCTCTGCTAGAGTACTGGCACTCTCCCACGTCAGTTTTCCTCCATTGGTTCACAACTGGACCTACAGAAGAGGCAAGCATTTAACACAAGCTTTGAAAATCCTTACGCGGGATTCCCCAGGGAAGGATGGCACTTTCAGCTGCTCCTTCAAGCACAGTGTGCCTAAGTTTGGAAAATATTAACTGCACCTCTATTCAGGGTATCTTCTAGTCAATGTTATTCTTTCCCTTTTAAAGACTGAGTAAGATTCCTCTGTTCTGGACAATACCAGCTTTGGTTGAGCATATTGTTATTAGTTTAGTTACTTAGATTATTCTTATATCATTTGTCTGGCAAGAAAAAAAAATTACTCCTTCAAATATACAAGGCATTTAAGGTTGAAGAAGCATGGAAATACAAAAAGACTGGTAAAATATTTAAATGGCTGAGCCCAGTTAACACAGTGCCACTACAAAGTTATTACTGCTTCTTCTGGAAACTCTTTCTTTCTGAGAACAGGGACATTAATTTGCCTGGTATTTATGGATATTCTTCCATTAAGAGGACTGGCATCTCCTGTTGTTGTAAGGCCCATGTCTCTATAGAACTTCTTTTCCAGGGAGACTGCTAATGCCTATTAAACAACAATTAGATATAGTTGTTTACTGTTCACTTTTTGTTCGTGGAAAGTGAGGCACAGAGACAATGTGGTTTCCCAGAGGGATGCAGATAGCAAGAAAATCATCCTTGAGCATCCCAAGTGCCCTCCCAGCAGCCTAATCACGAGCTCAGGCCCATCTCTATGACCCTCGTGCAGGCAGTCAAGCAGCAGTAGTGCAAACATCAGTGATGTCTTCATGGTAATGCATATCTTATCTTCCAGGTAAAAGGCAACAAAAGCACTAGCGAAAAAAAAAAAAGAAAAAGCAGATGATATCCACAAGACCTCACTAAAGGGCCTCTCTCCTGGAAAAAGAGGAAATTCAGAAAGCTTCATTTGTCAGGACTGGAAAAGGTCGATGCACCTCTGGGAGCACTAAGACCCCTCTGCACTTCAACAGGCTAAGCAGCCCCTCACAAAACATTTATGGGCAGGCAGTCACACAAACCAATTTTTGCTTGTTCAGGTCTTTGAAATGGAAATAAAGTCTTCATCCTCTGTTGCCAAGGGTAGAGCATTCACCAATCTAAAGTCTCATAACTGTATAGCCTGTGTTAAATTGCCCTCTAGAGGAGACAACATAGATGCAACAGAATTAAGAGATGGAAGCCAATTTTAACTGGTTTTTTTTTAAGCAGCAATAAAATTATTAGTACCATGCTGTCCTTTCAATAAATCAGGAAACAAATTTCATTGTCCAATCAGCCTTCGTTCCATTTTGCTTCAAGGGCATAAAAATCATGTATTACAAAAGAAAATTCTGTTGTAGATTTAAGATGAGACCAATCTCCTTTGATCAAATGTGGAGTTCTGTTTTCCAGGCAGGGAACCACTCTCTCCACTTGTAATTAGCTTTAATGAGAGCAAGATGAAATTTTGATTAGAAATGGATTGCTACTGATCAGTCGACTTTCCATTGTTTCACATGTATTCTGTTCCAAGATAGCATTTAAAAACTTTAATGTGTCCTCTTACTATGCTTAATTAATAGGCAGCATTTGCAAAAAGAATGCCCTCATTAGCTGTTGCAGCCCTTTCCTCTTGCAACTGGAATTTGACCAGATTTAAGATTTCTGTTTTATGAAAAGTTGCCTTTAAATTCAAAATAATGGCTCTACTTCTTACAAAGATCTCCTCACCCCTACTGAGCCCGCCTACCAATGCCAAAATGAAACTAATTATATATCCTAGAGGTACAATGTGTGTTATGTACTGTGATAAGGGCCATTTGTTTTCATTAAAAAATTAAGTAGCAGATCAGAGCATTTTAGCTTGCTGTAATAATAATTCTGTGAAAATGCAACAATGCAAGCAAGAATTTGTGTGAATGGAGGCAGGAGAAATAAAGAAGAGAATTTAAACAGCCAGATATCTGGAGCAAAAATCATCCCTACTGAGTGCTTATTGCTATGAATTTATATCAGAGATTAACTTGGCTCCTTTTTTGGGAAATGGATTGCATCTCCACATAAGCTAAAACAAGGCAATAGTATCCATTTCTTATGTGAGGTTAGGAAACCCGCTAATCCTTCAATGCAGTATTCTGAAAAATTAAAAAGAAAAGAAAAACAATTCCAGCCACTATAGCTGTCAAGAATTTTGTGCAAGCCCATGGCTGTTTTACCAAAGTAACAGCAGCAATATCACTGCAGTTTGCAAATGAACAGACTGAAAAACAAGGGGAAGCCAGAAAACCTAAGGTCTCTGGAATAATACAGCAACATAAAAAAATTCACTGGCTAACCTTGATACCTTCCCCTGGAACCTGCCCTGCCCTGTTGATGGATATTGCTGTCCTCAAGGAAATTTGATGGGCTATTAATTAGTTCCCAAATTGCTGTAAATTTCCATATTTGGATAAGGTGATTTCTCTTTCCATATACCTTAATATAATGAACTGAAAGCTCTGATGTTCCAGGAAAAATATAATGAAAGGACTGAATGTCCTTTGTATAGGCAAGGAAAATCAACTGGAATTACACTGATTTAAATTTTATGAGTACCTTCTGTGTTGACCACTAAAAATGGAAGTTAAAGTCAATTATAGTAATTATTGCTGTGCACATGCATCAGCCAGCTCCCTCAGCATTCATCCTGTTAGGACCCATGGACTTGCATCCAGTTCAGTTATATATTTTCCACCTTGATCATCTCTCCATAAACTCTGCAGCCTGGGGTTAGTTGCAGCTAAAATATGCTGTCCATTTATTACAAAACCCACTTCTAAATTTCCCCCCTCTCCCTAGATCATCTATGTGAGGAAAGGAATACATCATCTTGAAATTTAAAACAATTCTAAATATGATTCTAGATCTCACAGTGTATTCTGAGTCTACCCTCTATTTCCATCTCTAACTGGAGGTTTCCCTGCTCATGGCAAGAGGTCTGGAATCGGATGATATTTGAAGTCCCTTCCAATTCAAACCATTCTATGATTCTATTGGATGATTCTATGAAATAAACTTATTTTTGTAATTACTTCAGCCCCAAGACCTGTGGTAACAAAGGGCAATCAACATCCTTAATCAACATCCTCTCAAGCATTTATAAATACTTATAATAATATATAAATATAAATACTTTTTTATAAAGTACTACTTATAATAAAGTATTTATAAATGCTTGAGAGAACATGAGTAACACAGAAAGGTAACAAAGAATGTAATCCCATAAATATGGAGCAGAATACACACCATCATCACTGTTATGATGCATGAGAATTGTGCAATAATTTGATGGGTGCATTATGAGAACTGTATACAGTGTCTCTCTCCTGTCTCTGCACATTACAGATAGGGACAGTATATTAATACAGGTCTGAGAAAAATTAGTTAAGGCATACAATTTACAATGCATTAAAATATGAGCGTAATATAAAATCTTTGTGAGCTACTGAAGAAAATGCATAGTTGGAATATAATCAATTTAGGCTGTGACATTGCACTAAAGTTTCCATACAGCTAACTTGACTAAAACTATTATACTGCAAAAATGGAGCTGAGCTTTATTTGAGATATTTTATCCAACTTACTGCTTTTAGGAACACATTCACTTGATGCCCACCATCCTGCGCTGCCAAATCTTTCACAAAAAACTGTGAAATCCTGCTGGTTCTATCAACATACTAAAGTGGAAGTAGGTGTAGCACAGTAGCTCATTGTCATCCTTATTCTCATGCCAGGCTCTCTGAAAATCATTTAATGTACTTAACTGGGAGAATTTAAAGAATGCCAAAGGTAAGTAACAAAAAGAGTGCCATTATCTTCATAAAGTGAGAGAATAGTGAAATTGTGGGAGGGAACATAGGGGATCTGGAATTATTGTTAATGAGAAGGAAGAGGCTTTGTGAGGGAGAAATTTGCAGATAACTAGGCTTCAGTCATTTAACTGGCTGTGACAAAGAATCTCATCCTGCGTTTCTATCTCCAGTGGTATTCTGTTAGCCTTGAAAATACAGAAACAAGAGGCACATCTGTCTGTTGGTGTAGCCCCATGACCAAAGCCAAGTAGTCAAAATGTATAGTGCCACTGTACGGGTGCCTTTGTGTTACCCATGTATGGTTACCACATCACGAAGAGCAATTGTCAGTTGTTGGGGTGATCTGGTTTGGTGTACTGATTTGGCTTGAAACTAAACCTACAGGAGAGGAGACTTAATTGAGAAATGCCTGAAACAGCACTAGGGCTGACATGAAAAAGGATGGGAACACACACACTGAGATAGCAGGCAGAATCACATATTACAGTTCGTCTGCCTTTAGTCCATCACAAAACTGCAGGACTACATAGGGGAAAAAAAACAGCTGGAAGGACTGAGGAGATACATTGCTCTTTTTCAAGGACTATGGATAGGGATTTTGATTTTCCTGACATACATTTAAGGATAATACCACTACAGTAAGGTGTCAGTCTTAAAGCAATTTAAAAGACAAGCATTAAAGAAATCAAGATCTCTTGCTTGTTGTACATATCATGCCTTTTTTGGATGATGGTCAGATCTAGGGAGGAATCAGCACAGACTGCTGGTCAACAACATGACAGAATGTGCTTGAAAGAGGTAACAGCAGCAGGTCTGCTGTAAATGCTGTAAATCATGCAGACTAACAAATAAGCCAGCAGCAGTAGCTCATGGGTACCAGGCATTTCTAGACCAGCAGAGTAAATCTCCTTTGATGTCAGAGATAAGCTATATTTCACCACCGAGGGCAATCAGAAAGAGCACTAACAGGAAATATTTGTTTACAGACACATCTCTTAAACAGATGCTGAAGGACTGATAACAGAAGGCGTTTGCAGAGCATTTTGGAAGCAATCAATAGAATTACATAAGAAATGAACACATCATAGCTTGCAAATCTCTGCATATACTTAGCTCAAAAAGAGTAACTGAATTACTATGTGCATTCTACCCAGCATCCACCTACTGCATTCTCCCAGTGGCAGGAATGTAAACACTACGCTATATGTTACTGTACTGTGCTGATGTTACCACTAGTATGTCCTTATCTTTGAAGTAAATTGTAAAATGACTTTGAGACATTGAGATTTCTCTTCTAAATCCATACCACCTGTCAATTCCAGGTAAATTTGGGTGTCCCCTCTCAGAGGTGTACTCCCCGTGTCCAGCTGGAGATCCATGGAGCTGGGCCTCTCAATTCTAGGGCAGGTTTACCCTAATGATACCCAGAGTACCGTTGGAGGCACCCTAGACCTAAGTCATACTCATCACAGCAAGAATATTCTGTTTATTTGTTTTATTTATTACCCCTGCAACCAATTTTGTCCAGGTCTATATTTCTTTATCTGACCATCAGAGAACTGTTTATAGCTCAGGGTTCTTCAGAATCAGGTTAGTGCCTCATCTCTTATCCCATGCTGGCATTCCTCCATGTTGTGTGCCTTTTTTCCACTTCTCAAGGCCTTTGCTATCATTCCAGGGCTGTATTTCTCTACATAACATCCCTGTGTTAAAGCCATAAATCTCTACTTCTACAGTATCTATACAGAACTGTATATCTATACAAGGATAAACAAAAGCAAAACAAATTAACCACAGACACCTGGTCAATGAGAGAAACTGCTGTCACAGCAAAGCTTCAGGAAGGATATGAAAATTTCAGATGGAGCAAATCTGACAAACTGCAGCCCTGCAGGGTACAAAGCACAAAGGTTATGGTTTGCTCCCAGAGAAAAGTAACCCTGTGCTGCAAGAACAAGCCTCTCATTCCTAGATCCATATGTCCCAAATTCTAGTTTTCTCCCTTCCCTCTGAAAAAAAAAAAACAAACCAAAACTCAAAAAACATATATACATATTCCCTTGCAAGCAGATCATCCTCAGAGCTGGGAGTAGCTCACTTGCTCCATACCTGCTGGCATCTTACCTAATTAGTCCCTTCATTCAGAGAACAATTAAAGTGGGATCCCTACCCATCTGTAGCCACACAGTGTGCCTCCGCACAGACTCCCTTCCTGAGAGGCAAAATGAAAGAAGCGGATCAGATTCTCATCCAGCATTACACTAAGATTAATGACAACTGAATTTATGACAGATGTGAGAACTGTTAAAAATCCTTCTTTAAGGATTAATCTTTAAGTATGTATAGGAGGATTTTTTTACTCGCAATTCTACCTTTAAGAAAACCCAACCAAACAAAAAACAGCACAAACACATTTGAATTCCTTGTATCATGTCTGAATTCACAAACACGTATGAATGGCAGTTTTCTGGTCTCCTAGTCACTGCCCAGGAAGGTAATCAGCTCCTACAATGACCACACAGGGGACTCATCCTTGCTGCCTTCACAGTTGCTGAGCACAAGCACAGAATCTGAGCATTCAAACTCTTTATGGGACTCCTCAGTGCCTCACATATAACTAAGGGAGGAAAGAGGAGGTGGAGGCAAGTTTTGAATAGCACTCCACCTAGATCTTTGATGTTTGGGATTTGAAACCACAAATACTTTTGTTTTGATTCAGGTATATAAAACTTCATTTAAAATGTTCAGCTAAAACGGCAGAACGTATGCAGACTTGTGACTGATTCTGCCCTCAGATGACTCACCTCTTTTATTTCCATAGTGCCCCAGTTATTGCTGCTTTTTCTGAGAAGAAATTATCCACTCAGTTTAATAATTGGGTCACATATAAGCATGCTAATTAGGAACTATAAGCTGCTGTTAGTGGTTCAATATCCCAAGCTGGTGTGCATTGCATTTCTTGGCCCAAGCTGGAATTACCTGCTGCATTTCTTGGCTTGCTTCTCTCCAAAGCTGTACATGAGGTTGCTGGAGGTATGTATATCGCATCCATTTATATTAGAAATCAACATTAACGTTTAAATATTCCACAACAGTATAATGTCATCCTTCATGTCAAGACCTAATTATTTTAGACTGTAGCCTCACTATTATGCTGTAGGTTCACAAGGAAGCTGTGAGACAAAGAACAGTTTTACAGCCATTGCAGCAGTATCTGACTTAGTGCTACAAGCACTTTCCTATTTTTGTTTTTGAAGCACTGCTGTTTTGGCAGCCAGGGCTACTGTTGGTATATTGGGGTCAGCAATGACTAAGCAAGTGGACCAAGTTTACATATGTTTCCGGATATTAGGAGAATAGTGTAGAAAACACTACTCTCTGGGCAGTGAAATCTTAAATTGCTTTCTGTAGCAAAACTTCTGCGTAAGAAGAGGGATAAATATTCTTGCCCCCTTTTCAGACCACATGGAAAAGTCTTAGATTAGAGACTTTTTGAAGTAGAAAACTCCTCGGATTGAGATGAGGACATGGAAGGCTCTATAGCAACAGTATTGAATGACAAACATAGTCACAAAGGAAGGGAATAAGGCTTAAAGGAGTAAGGCTTATCTGCCTCCCCTATCCACATGCTTTCATTTCAGATTAATATCCACTGAAAAATGACAGCAGTACATTCATAGTTATAGTCTTCAGAAGACTACGCTGTGTGAACAAGCCCCAGCTTTTTGCTGCCCAAAACATAGCATCCTCTTCCCCATGAGGAACATCTCCCCTTTGCAAATACCTTTCACCACCCAGGACCTGAAGTGATGCCAAGGGACTGTCTGATTTCTCTATGTGTGTGAAAGAGCATTGGCTGCCGGAGAAGACCTAGCAGATTCTGATGGCTCCCTGTAACTTTGGCCTGAGAACGGACTTATTGCAGATAAATCAATGAAGATGGATTAAGAGCCCTGCCATGGGAAACTTGCAGACCAGGTTAAAAACTTAAATTAATTGAGTTGATAGGGGAACATTTCTTTCATATTTTTTTTTTCTTTTTCCGCTAAGTAAAAATGCCTAACCTTTGCAACTGTATTTTAAGATTGCAATAATTTTCTCTATTAAAAAAGCTATAAACTGTAATTTATTTTAATGTGTGTTAATTGTGTGGTGAGCTTGGTAAGTATTGCAGTTAAAATGTCTGGCATTTGAAATGTAAGAGAAGACAAACACGATATACCAAAATTCCTGTCATTAAAAGTGATCTGACATGGCAGTTTCAGGAAGTCTATATTCACTCTTTCAGAATTGCAGGCAGAATGTGAGATGAATGTCATTTCCATTTGAGACCTTTAGTGTAAAAGAAGGTCAATAGTCTACTACTGAAGAAGAGAGATTACGAGTATCCTGGGTTAATAAGATACTTCATTGTCCTGATTCAGCAGAACAAAAATGAAGAAAACCCAGTAAAAATTTATTTGCATTCCAAAAATAACAGGCCTTACATGATGGTTCTGTATCACCGATCTTTCCAAGGTACCTGTTAACTCACTAATTCTGACCAAACCTATCAGAAGCTTATCAATTCCAATTAAGTTCCCACAAGTTCTTCTAGACTTTCCATTCAAAGGAAGGAGACTGCATGGATATTTCCCTGAAAAAAATACAAGTGCTCATCAGCCTTTCAGTTTGCAGTGCATCAGAGCACCTCACATCTCTCAGACTGGAGACATGACTTGGAACTGAAATCGTCTGCCATCGAGGAGAGGACATATGTGCCTTACAATCCACACACAGACACAACTAAAAAAATTACAGGAATTTCTCACAGACAGATTCATAACCAGCATACAGCATATTTTCAAATTATACTACTTTCCATAATTACTTCCTCCTTTCTAGATTTTGCCAAGCATAACAATGAGCATTTACAGGAGAGAAAAAATCCTATGGGAGGGTCACTATAATTTCAAATTGGTTTCTTGTGTTTTAGTAACTATTGACCCTTACTGGGGGAACTATTTCCTGGTGCTGGCAGAGGTGGCTTTTTATAGATCTTCCAACCTCTTTAATATGGTTCATCAACAGAGATAAAAGCCAGATTTTATGATCTTTTCTGAAACATCTATATTTCTAAGTAATTTGCTACTTCTCAGAAGAAAATTATACTGAGAAATTAATTGAGCATCTGAAATGAGAACCTGTCATTACTCCATTTGTTTCAGGTGAAATATGCATTTTTGAACCAGATTTCCTTGGAGAAGCAATCAATAAACAGAAAAACTGAATTTCCTGTTTGTTTACAAAAAAGTCAATTTCTCTAAGAAGTTACTTTACAAACACTTCACCTGCTTTTAATCTTTTCAAACAGTTAACTGTTTGCTTTATGAAGTTGTCAGGTATGACTTTAGGAACCTGCTGGACCATAAAATTAAAAAAGTAGTGTCATGAAGTTAAAATTCAAGGCAAAGATTCACAGCACACACACACATCCCTTTAATGCCAGCACTCCCCATAGTTCTTTTAGTATTTTACACTTCTACTTCTGTAAATTTCCCCCTAGAGTATCATCAAGCAATTTGCTGCACTAGATGATAGTGATCCTTCTTCTGTTCCTTGCTTTCAGCATCCCCAGTCAAAAATGCTGTGAAAGAGAGACATCAGATCTCTTGGCCTAAGGGAGAGCTTTTTAAGAAATTGGTAGTGAAGCTCATAATGATGAAGAGCAGGGGTAAGAAAAGTAGTAAGATACAAGGAGGAAGATCACCAAGCGCATCTGGGCAAGACTCACATATGAAACTCTGCCATGTGCCATTGGAGAATCACAGGTCTCCCTACTCCTTATTCCACCACCTCACATTTTCTGTCCCTCAGGGGAAATAGAGGATAAAACAGCCTTAACCAAGAGCTGGGGAGGAGGAGAAGGGGAGAGGAGGGAGGAGACTACTAATTAAGAAAATCAAAATTGCATCTCATTAACACAAAAAGGGGTTGAAGAAACAAATTACAAAAAGAAAGTGAGGAGGCTGAAAGTGCAGTTAAAATCTGTTTCATCATGGAAAAACCTCAGACGATACAATATAACTGCATCCAAGAAAAAGAAATGCAAGAACTTACACTGAGATAATTAGCACACTGGACTTTGAAGTTTGTATTTCCCTATAGGAAGTACTTGTGGTTTAGATTTGTATTCTGAGGCATACAGGGAATTCCGTTTCACAGGTCTAGATTTTAATTTACTGTGCAAGACACTGTGAGAAGCTGTTAAAATCTAAGTGATCAAGTGAGACTGATTGCAAGAGCCAAGAGGCCCTTGGGTAAAATGAAAAGACATTTGTTCTCATGTAAGTCACTAGAGTGTGCAAGGCATTTAGAGCATAACACCAGTCGCTGGCTAAGGCAACTGTAGGTGAATGGAGTATCAACAATCTACTTCTAAATGTGTATTGGCAAGTATAATGACTTTAAAAAACATTCTCCCTTTCTGTTGCTTCTTTTAGTTTTGCAAGTGTAGATAAAAGATGTGGTCTCTGTTTCCATGAGATAATGCACCTGAAATTCCAAAAAGTAGTCCATAGTCCTTGGGATTCAGTGCAGTTCTGTTTAGAATGACATAAGATTTGGTTTTACTTCATAGAGATCACAGATTAAATTCAGTATTTTTCATCACACGTACTATTTTAGAGAAAGCATCAAACCAAGACCACATTTCTCAAGTATGGCCTAAAAATACATAGTGACTTCAGATATCAAAGCATGTACAGAGGAATAGCTGTGCTGTTCTATTAAGAATTTCCTTTTAAATGAACTGTCAAGTCATTTAGAAGTGAGGTGGGAGTGCCCTCTTGTGTTCGCAGAATAATCGCAACAGTTACTCCACTTGAAATCACAAAGAGGGGAAAATAAATCTACTCCTGAATTAAACACCGGCATCCCAGACTGGCTGTGAGTCAGGTGTACGTACCTGATCATAATTTCACAACAGATTGTTTTCAAGTTCAAGCAAGGTTTCAGCCTCCTGTTTTATCATGCACCATCCTACAGCCACTTGTGCTTCATCACCTCTTCTGCTTACAGCAGTGTTTTATCCCTTACATGCCACAAACCCTACAAACAAGCTGTGCCACTAACTCCCACTGCAGTCCACAGAAACTACTTAAACATTCCAATAAACTGCAAGATCTTCAAGAGAAATCAAGCATATCAATTAACGTTTCCTGAAGCAAGATCCACTCCTCCCTTCATATCTACTATGCAAGATTAAGTGCATGCATAAATAACCCAAGTAAAGACGAGAAAGGAAAATAACAGGAGTTAAACAAATGTGACAGAGCAGTTGTTTTAAATGCCATGTTGGCCTAATGAACTAGTATAAGTTTCCAGGAGATTTTCTGACAATTAAGACAGCAAAAAAGGAGCACTGATGAGCTTTCTTCTCTAATAGTGCTTAGAAAGTTTTTTTCATTTTTATAAGATAAAGCACTACCATCAATAGATTTTAGTTCAGATGATAGAAATTACAGCACACTGTGGTAGTTTCTGGAGTTCTTTGCTTTTCCTTTGTTTTAGAGGTCTAGAGAATTGCTCCACAGCTCCCAACTGAATTCAGCCAAGTTCACAGATCAGTAACATTTCTATCACATGGCTCTGTAGTCAGTATGTAAATGTTGGTGGACTCTCCTATACAGACTCAATGTGAGGAATTGCCAGATGAGCTAAGTGGGATGCTCACAGCTAGAAGAGGCAGCACCAAGACTAAAACACGTAAGATACCTACAAGAGACCTCAGACTGTATCTTTTATAGCTGGGCCAGGGTGAGATGAATATGAAAAAAAGGTAGTTGGTATTAAGTGTCCCATGCACTGTGCTTCACAGGCTTTGGCAGAGAGGGAACTTCATTATCTGGCAAGGATAGTGATACTCAACATGTCTGTATACAATTAGACCTTTTCCTCTTGGACACCACTTGAGCACAGGGCAACCACTACTAGACAGGGCTACACAGTAACTCCAGCAACTAAAACAACCCCTGTAAAACAGCTGGTTTACACTGTGTATGCAGCTACGGGGGTCACTTACCAATTCTTCCACCCCCATCCGGCATCCTGACCTCTCCCACACACATCACCAGACTGCTCATGGGCAGCAGGCAGCTTGTCTCTCCCAAGATCAGCAGTGGCCAATCTTTTATACCTTACATGATGCTACAGACTTCCACCTAGGAGCTGCACCACAGAAAGGGTGAGGGTGAACTGCCCTTCCTTAGTAGCTGGTTCAAGCTTCATATGGCAACTTCTTTGCACTGCAAAGGCCTTGCATTTAGAAACACTGTGTGTTCATTACCTGTGGCAGGGAAATTGCTTCTTGTGACATGAACCACATAAAATCAATCTCATGTGCCTATCAGCTGCATGTTCCCAGTGCTGACAAGGAGTGGCAGCCTTGTCTCATGCTTCCCCATACACAGCATAAGCAAAACTGAGGACCAGAGAACAGGACAGCTTTGACTCAGTCCACTGCTGTTGACCAGACAGAGAGAGCATGTGATTTCTGAAATGCCCAAGTTTTTTCCCCTGTTGCACAGAAAGCCTGGGCGAGCTGCTTTGAGTTTTGGGGCACACCCAAGGAAGTACAGCCAGGCAAAACAGCAGGAAGCACTTTGTATGAGTATGTTCATCATAATAGAGGCATGTAGACCCAGCAGCATCAGTAGCCTAGCTCCCAGCTTCAGTCAGGAGTATCAGTATGCACATGTGCTTGTGTACACAGGAAGATTTTGCAATGCTGTGCATTCCCTCCAGGGATGTGAACAAAACACTAATTTGCCTTCTCTTCAGGTTTACAAATTATTTGCACAACTGAAATGGCTGATTTGTAATTTTAAAGGAATGTAATCACAGTTATAGGATTAACTATGCTGCCTTCTTCTTTCTGTTCTTTACAAATACAGCCCCTGCCATCAGATAGACTAATCTTAGCTATCCAATTGCCTTGCCCTTTAGTAGGACCAGCTACAAGCTGTACTGCATAAATAACTGTATTTAGATAGATACGATTCCTTCATGAGTAAATAGCAGCAAATGGGAGAACAACAAACCTCGCAAACCACTGCATTTTGGAAGGAACAAGCATGAGGTTCCACATCATATTCTTAGCTGCCTGTATTAGCCACTATCAGGGGATACAACCCTGCTCAACTACTCCCCAGCCCAGGGTGTGTGCTCTACCACTTCCCTTCTGTTAAATCTAGTGGTTAGGTGACCACAGTGTGAATCAGCTCAGGTGGCTGTTTTGCAAGAAAACGAGAGCTGAAAGAAAAAAAACTTGTTTTCTATTGCACCAGGTAATCATCACGCCTCTAGTGGTGACAGAGGAGGGAAGAATGAAGTCACCTTTTTCAGCAGCAGCTCCTAAGCTCTACTTAACTGTAAAGTGGGAACACACCTATAGAAAGTGCTGCTTGATCACTCCCTGCTCATGAAGACCTGAGCCACTAAGAGCAAGACACGCTCACAAAGCCTGCTATCACTCTGTCCTGTCCTGGAAAGCCTGCTATTTTTAAGAACAAGACAATACATAAACAAAATTCAACAATTGAAAAGAAAACCAAGGAAAAATACCAATGCACATTTCATAGAAAGAGAGACCTACACACCACCCAAAGTGAAGTCTTGTTACAAAATTAACTCTATTTAAATTAACATATTAGTACTGCAGATAATGCCAGGGATTGGAAAGGACTTGGAGTGATCATGGAGTCCAATCCCCCTGTCAGAGCAGGAATAATGTAATTTAGATTTTTCTACATTTGTGTTTTACTATGCCTTATATTAGTAAAATAATATGCATGCATATTTTCTTTTCTTCTTTTATCAAACTCCAAGTTTCCAAGTTTCTTGGAAGTCTCCAAGAAATCTCCACTTCAAAGGGAGTGTCTCTTTCTTACGCAGAGATCTGTACTTATCTTAACCAGATTCAATTCCAGATGCTGGAATGCAGTTTTATGACTTTTGCTTTGTTATAACAGTTCACAGGTTGCTTGGTTTTTGAAAGAGCAAACTAAGCTCATGTTGGCAAAGCTAAAACACAATGCTCCTACTTTTCTGGTAAACATTTCTCAGACCTCAGGCAAGCCCCACAGAGCATTAAGGCAAGAAATGGAAGCACCAAGCCATCATCCTCCCACCCACCCCTCCCCCTGCCTAACCAGGCGGGGGGCTAGGNCTGCTGGTGTTAAATAGGAGAGTGTTGGGGGGCGGGGTGGGGTGTCTCCAGTGGACCCCAGGTGTGTCGGATTTGGGGGAAAATGGGCTGGAAAAGGGTTGGTGTGAGGCCGAGGCGGAAATGGTGGGAAAGGGGGGTATGTGGAACCTGCCTAGAGGCAAACTGGGGGAAAAATATAAGGACTTGAGTGTTCACCATGAGCGTGGTGAGACACTGAAACAGGTTGCCTAGAGAGGTGGTGGAGGCGGCCCCATCCTGGAGATTTCCAAGGCCAGGCTGGATGAGGCTCTGAGCCACCAGGGAGGTTAGAACTAGAGGATCTTTAAAGTCCTTTCCAACCCAAACCATTTTATGATTCTGTCTAGGGTTTAATTATAAGATATTTTAATTGTAATAAAGCTTCTGAAAGATGCTAATACTAGGAACAGTTGAGGTTAAAAAATCAAATAGCTAAGCAGCCTTGTCTTCTCTGAGAACAAGAAGCAGCCTCTTGTAAAGGTATACTTGTATATATGCAAACATATATACAATTATAAATACATATATATTTATATTAAAAAGTGACTTTTACACTCATTTTATCAAGGTTCTATAAATATGAGAGAAAAGCCTTTTTTCCCTATGCCTGTTTATGAATACAACGACTGCAAGTTACATTAATTAACAGCTGAGTCAAACAACTATGAGAAGAATATGAGATAGCATATGAGATAGCATCTCCCATCTTTCCACAATACTTGCACTTCAGTGCTTTCATCTCACCTGATCCTGGTTCAGCTCACCTATTAAGGATGAGAAAAAACAGTAAAAAAACAGAAATTAAATAAAGCATGTTATTCTCCTGCAGAATAACATAGAAGAGACACTGGGAGAAAGATTATGTTCCCAAGCAGTATCAAAGACTCAGACTGAAATTTCCCTCAAGTATTTTTGGGCATACTGAAATGTTATCCTAGTTCAAGATAATGAATGCTTCTGTTAGACAACAAAATAGTTACAATTATGTACTCCTGGAGACAGCACACAGCCATACATTGGTAAGAAGAAAAAACCCAGCTAATTTAACTTAAAGTTATTAATGTTATTTAGCTTCTTTAATACATCAATTTTACTCCTTCTTTGAAGTAATTAAATGCAGAGGGATTGGTTTTTTTCTTGTGTAAAGCCTAGTTATGCTTTAACATCAATTTTAGCCAAATATAAACTAATTTGATTATGACACTAGATCAAATGCATCACTATGAGCAACCACTGCAGATACCCACACTTCTTTTGAGGCATTCATCAGAGAAGTTGCTTCAAACTTCTCAGAGATGCTGCAGTTTCAACAGGATCTGGTGATGCCCTTATTAGAGAAGCAATGAAACACGTGAACTGCTGCTTGTGGTGTATGAGCTCTCACTGAAATCGTTAAGGTGCTAAAGAAGGGCAAGTAGTAAAAAGGATAATAATGGGATTATAATGTTTTGAAAAGGTTCTAGGAAATACAAGAAACTACAGCCCACTAAGCTTGACATCTGCACCAGACACAGGTAAATAAGTAAAAATTTCATATAAAAAGTAGAATTAGTGTGCATCTGGATAAATATGATCTGTAAGGCAAAGGTCAGAACATTTAGTGAACTCCCATCACGCTTCTCATCAGCAAGCATGTGATAATGTGACCTAGTGCATGATTCTCTAAAGCCTCTTAGCGAATGATTTTAGGCAAACTAAGCAGACGTGGGATAAAAGGTAAACGATAGGACACAGAGGGCAGAAGTAAATTGTTTGTTTTCATGGTGGCTGAAAACTACCACTAAAATCTGCATGACTGCTACCAGTAAATTTACTGAATTGATCTGGTAAAGGTGGTACACAGAGAGGTGAAAAAATCAGTAATTCATTGCTGATGCATAAATAACTGTGGAAGCTTAAAAACCTGGTATGGGGAACGGGAACACATGAAATGCAACACTGATCAATATAAACCACTGCTCACTGAGAAAAGCAAACACAACAGCAAATGTAAAATGAGGGGCTCTGACCTTTATTGCTCTTATGCAAGATTCTGCAGTTTTGTCAGTTCTGTGGGAACATCAGCTCCAAGCATAGCAATAGGTGAAAGAGGAAACCAAAGTTTAAGAAGTGCTAGGGAACAAAGGAGAAAACGGAAAACATCATCAAGCCACTGCATAAATCCCTGTTGTGCCTGCTTCTTGGATACAGCATATACTCTGGGACTTCCATTTCAGAGAGAAAAAAGTTTGAAGAAAATCACTGAGACTAAGGTCCAACAGTAAGAAATGATCCCGATGTGAGGAATGGTTAAGTAAATGAGGATTCTTCAGCTTGAAGAAGTGATTGAGAAGAGGGTGAAAGGGGGAGGGAGGGGATGACTGCAGAGGGATAGATCATCCACCACTAAAGGAGGTGCATTTTCCTGCAATGTTAATTAAGCTGTTGAGCTCCTTGACATTGTTATTGTGAGTACTAAAATTTTAAAAAGGCTCTGGGGAAGACTGGACAAATTTCTGTGTAACAAATTAATGGAAGATGGTTACATTTATATATACATAGATCTCCCACTCTCTAGAAGATGTCTGAGTTTTACATTCACAGATGCTGTGCAGTTATTCAGAGTAGGATCCCTATGTGCTTGTTCTATCCCTACTCCTACTATCCCTTACTTCTGGCTACAGTTGGAGGCAGGATGCTGGGGGGGGGCAGGAGGAGTGGATCTCTGGTCTGACCCTGTACAGCTGTTCTAATGTTTTAATGATGTAATTTATCATTTTTTAAAAGTCCTTGTCCTTCTATGAAACTAAACTGTCAAAAAATTCAGAGAGAGATGAGAATGAGTTTCTATAAAGACTTCTGGTCTCTGAAAAACATTAAAAAACATTTACTGCTTCATGCATTTTTTGATGTGTAATATAAAATATGGCCAAGTTAGCTCAGGATGGTACAATGAATACTATCTGTGCTGAGAAGGAAGAAATTAAAGCTGTATACAATAGATTTCCTGTTGGGAAGGTGAGAGGGGAGGGAAACTCAGCATCCCAGAGGATGCGCTGGTGACAACCCTAAATCAAACCAAGAGATGTGAGTCATCAAAGCTGCAAAGTAACTGGAGAAAATCCAGGAAGCCAGACTTAAAATAGGACCAGAAGGGAAATGGGGGGGTGCAGAAATAAAGAGAAAGAACAAGACAAGAAAGAAATAATTTAAAATGAGAGAAGAGAACTTGGAGAACTCAAAAAAACTGAAGGTAGCCACACCACTAGCCTTTCAAGCTGGCATATGTTTTTGTGGGGCTCAAAGGAGGCAATCCAGTAGGCCCTCATTATCTCATAAGCAGCACTCCTTTCTGTCAGTGCTTGCACAGTGCATAAATGTGCAGCTGAGTGGTGAGCTAAATTCAGAAGCGATTCATCTATAAAGTAATACTTCATGACAACCAGACTTACAGTTCCGACTAACCTTAGGATTAAGAGGTTTTTTTGACAAATTACAAAAGCCAGTGTGGGGTAACATTGCAAGGTGCAAGGCTTCCTGTGGTAAGTGCACACCCGTATTTCTGTCACAGCTCACAGTACTGACTGGGCAGTTCAGGACAGGTCCTTAGTAACCTCATTATTTATAGCCTTCTTATTATCAATTGCAAACTAAAATAGTGCTCATTCATGCTTTATGTAATGTACTTTGGACTAAAATTATGGGTCTTTTTTTCCCTTGAAAAGAAATACCATTTGAGAGAATAAAATACATAAAAGCCCTCCATGGTATTCTGTGGAAAAGACAATTATTTAGCACTTGGGGAATGAACAGAAAGAAGCTGCTTTCTTTATTTAGGACTAATTCAGTCATGATTAACGGTTGCTATTACTTTGTTTATTGTTAACCTTGATGTCACCAAGGGAGGATGGGTTAACATTTTCAGTACTGTGTGGCAAACATCAGTTTTGAAGCCTTTTGGTTATGTGGATTGATAACAATGGCATGAACTGCTTTCCTGTGCCCAAGTTTAGCTGCTGAGCCCACTTGAACCATTAGCAACAATTCCCTGACGCTTATCACTTCAAAATAACCCAAAGAAGTGCAGGTAGGAGGCACTCACAGAAAAACATGCAGAATAACAGAATCATTTAAGTTGGAAGGGATCTCTCATATCATTGAGTTCAACCACTAACTGACTAAACCACCATTAAACTATGAGCGCCACTTATATCTTCAGGGATGATAAATCCATCATTCACCTGAGTAGCCCTCTCTAATGCTTGATAAACCTAGTCAGTGTAAAAGTTTTTCCTAATACCCAGTCCAAGACTCCCCTGGCATAACTTGAGGGCACCTCTTCCATCTCTCACTTGTCCTAAAACTTGTTACTTGGAAGGACAGACCATCCCCAACCTCGCTACAACCTGCTTTCAGGTATTTGTGGAGAGCAATAAGGACTCCTCTTAGCCTTCTTTTTCCAGGCTAAACAATCCAGCTCCCTCAGCCACTACATATGAGACCTGTGCTCCAGCTTTGTTGTCCTTCTCTGGACTAATTCCAGCACCTCAGTGTCTCTTCTGTGGTGAGGGACCCAAACCAGGACACAATAATTGAGGTGAGGCCTCACGAGTGCTGAATATGATCACACTATTCCTGATTCAGGCCAGGATGCTCTTGGCCACCTTGGCCAGTTGGGCACACTGCTGACTCATATTCAGCTGGCTGTCAAACAACATCTCCAGGTCCTTTTCCACCAGGCAGCTCCCCAGTCACTCTGCCCCAGGTCTGTAGCACTGCATGGGGTTAATGTGACTCAAGCACAGGACCAGTACTTGGCCTCATTGAACCTCATACCATTGCCTCAGCCCACAGATCCAACATGTCCAGACCCCTCTGCAGATCCTTCCTACTCCAAATTGGATCAACACTCCTGTCCAAAATTTTTTTCCCTCATTTGTCTACATCAGAAAAAGCAGCAGGCCAGCTACAGGCTGCAGTCAGCTGTTTGGGTCATGCTGCTATCAGTCAAGAAAATTTCAGAGAGGTAGAATGGCATGTGGAAGAAGAAAAACAGAGAGAAAACAAGTATCTCCCACTATGGGATACAGAAGAAAACATGTTTTAAATTTGTCATCTATTTAGTTTTCATGATACTATTAATCTCAGTAATTTTAGTAATGAAACTGACAAGATATTTTAGCACTTCACAACACACTTTTCTAAACTTCCTTTATCTGCTCCAGTTAAACCCTTCTATTTAGAGTCCATCTGGTGGAGCATCATTTTCTGTAGCATTCTTGAACAACTTGTCAAAACACCAAACAATTTTTTGAGCTTTTCTTTACCTTTCCTTGTTTTTCCCCAATTTCCTCAACCAAGTTGATTGACAAACTAAACCTCTCAATAAACAAGCAGACAGAAAGAGTTAGACTATTCATAAGCAATTAGAAAGCACCTCCATATATATTATGATAATTTAGGATGTGGTTTCACATCAGTTTAAACATCATCTAGACTGTAGCGCTTCTGCCATCCCCGGTATAACCCAGACACCCACTCCTGCTCCTTTCACTAGCATTTCCACAGCAGTAGAGGAAAATGACTCAGTTGGAGATGAAGCCCCTTTCTGACTGAGGAGGCTGAGGTACTCAACAACTTCTTTGCCTCAGTCTTCACCGGTACAGCCTCCAATTCCACAACTGAAGTCTTAAAGAATGTGGCCGTATACCAGGGGAAGCAGGATCCACCCACTGTGTGTGAAGAGCAGGTTCGTGAACACCAGAGAAACTTGGAGGTGCACAAGTCCATGGGACCCGATGAGATCCACCCACGGGTCGTTAGAGAACTGGCAGATGAAGTTGCCAAACCACTGGCCATCATATTTGAAAGGTCATGGCAGACTGGTGAAGTTCCCACTGACTGGAGAAAGGGGAACATAATCCCCATATTTAAAAAGGGAAAGAAGGAGGACCCAGGAAACTACAGGCCAGTCAGTCTCACCTCTGTGCCTGGCAAAGTCATGGAGCAGATCCTCCTAAAAGGGTTGCAAAAACACATGGAGGGTGACACAGAGGTGATTGGA
>VZTY01035493.1:105029-119983 GCA_013400935.1 Turnix velox | reverse complement strand
CAACTGCCCTATGAAGACAGGCTGAAGGAGTTGGGGTTGTTCAGCCTGGAGAAGAGAAGGCACAGGGGGGACCTCATAGTAACTTCTCGGTACCTGAGGGGGTCCTACAGAAAGGCAGGGGAAGGAGTTTTTCACATAATATTGGATGGGAGGACTAGAAACAATGGATGGAAATTGGAGGGGGGCAGGTTTAGACTTCAAATAAGAAAGAAGTTCTTTACAGTGAGGGTGGTGAAACACTGGAACAGGTTACCCAGAGAGGTTGTGTATGTCCCCTCTCTGGAGGTGTTCAAGACCAGGCTGGACAAGGCACTGGGCAGCCTGGTCTAGTGGGAGGTGTCCCTGCCTATGGCAGGGGGGTTGGAACTCGATGATCTTTGAGGTCCCTTCCAACCCAAACTATTCTATGATTCTATGAGGCACAAATGTACAAGTTCCAGGAGCTAAAGCTGTGTTGGGACTGAGGCAACATCGTGGAGCAGCATCCTTGGGCTTCCTAGGCTGAAAAACTGCAGAAAGCTTTCTTTTTCTGTCTGTTGTGGCTAAGAGATTTTACAGCCCTGATGGCTTGGGATGTTATGCAGAGACAAAGCACTGAGTGCTGCTTCCAAAAAGGGAAAGGATGTGCATGCGGTTAAGGTCCCAGAAACTGTTATTAGAGACTAAGGAAAGTTGAAACATTCAGGCATAGCTATGGATTCGATCAGCAAATTGCAGTCCTAGAGAACGATAACAGAGGATATAAGAAGCAAGTACTCGGTGGGAAATGCTTATTGTACGTTTGGGAGAAGGAGCTCTACCACTCACTTTATGCAAAACACGCTCAAACGCCAGGCTCGATCTCTCACTACCCCCAGAGCGCACCACTCCAAGCACAGAGGGCGGTCCCCTCCCATCCGCTTCCCTCAACCCCTCGGAGGGCGGGCAGCCAAGGTCGCCTGCGGCCGGCCTCATCCCCAGCCCCCGGCGAGGAGGTGAGGCGCCGGGCCGGATCCTCTGGCAGCGAGAGAGGGGCCATCCCTCGCCCTGCGGGGAACACGTCAGCGGAGCCGCCAACGGCTCTCCGCCCGCCAGGAGGGAAGGAGGGGCCGGGCACCAGGCGGGGCAACGGGCAACGGCCGCTCCGCGCGCTCCCTAGAGCCGGGCGCCAAAGCGCGGCCCCGCTCGGAGCCCTGGACGTTCCCGCCCCTCGCTCGCGGGGAGAGGGGCGGGCCCCGTCGCGCGGGCTTATAAAAGCGGCGGTTGTAGACTTGCTCTTTCTCTTTCTGCGGCGCTGCTGGTGCTGCGGGTAAGGTGGCTGCGGCCCGGGTTGTTCCCTGTTCGGGTTGGGGATGACGAGGGGCCGCTCGATGCTCGGCCGCTCGGGAAGCTCGTTCGCGAACCGCTTGAGACTGGGGATGGCAGCGGGCGGCCCAGAGCCGCAAGCAGCGCGGGCACGGTCTCGGGGGCCGCAGCCGCGATGTTCGGCGCCCTCGCTGCGGCCGGTGGGGCGGACTACGTGTCCCGGCAAGCCGCCTGCCTCGGTGCGGCCCGTTCCCTGGCCGGAAGGGGTGTCCCGCAGCGCGGAGGAGGCTGGGATGGGCGGTGGTCCCCATTTTGCCTTAGTGCGGGCGTGAGGGTGCTGCGGTGCCTGCGCCATTTTGTTGTGGCCTGGGGGGTAGTCAAGGTTGTTTTTCGAGGGCTGATAACGGAGCGGTGCCCGCCAGCAGCACCAGCTGGGATTAATGTTAGGCCCCTGGACGCGGCCTTTCCCTTCTCATTTGGTTTTCGATTGAATTAGGATTCAAATGCGGGCTGATGCTGAGTGATGGAGTCGACCTGAAGCATCACCATGAGGATGAAGTGTTTCAGTGAGTGGTTAGTGCTCCTTGAATAAAGTGGAGTAGCCTGTTCGGCTTATTTGGTATTGGATTGATGCGCAGGTTTCTATCGCCCGGATGAATTTTTCGTAGGGCTCACAAATGGGCACCACGGAATTTACCTATTAAAAACACATAGTCAGTGTAAAATGCACACACCGTGCGCAGGAAAAAATCGCCACAATCTGTGTATTTAATTTTAATATGAATCGTGAGAATGTTTTAGCTGCTTACTGTTTATGCCTGGCAGCGAGACAGCAGAATAGAGGGAGTAAAAGATAAACACGTTAACATTTCCCTCCTCAAACACCCTGTGGACTTAAAATCTTGAAATGCATTTTACTCCCTGTCTTCCAAAGCTAAAATCATTGTTCTAGTATGTAGTACTTCGAACAATGCAATAACAAAATGGAACTAGGATTTTAGGCTCTTACCTGCAAAGATATGGACGTGATGGCTCTTATATAGGAGGTTGTGGTGTGTAGTCATTCCGTGTCGAATTTCCTTGTCTAACAATAGCTCGAGTTACATGTTAGACAACAGTGGTAAAATTTTTGGGTCTGTTAGTAAACTTCTGATTATGGGCTGTAGTAAGCAAGCTTTTTCTTAGCTGAAACAAAGAATGTTAAGTAAGCTATTTTGAATGGGTTGCTCCATTTATTGGATCTGTATAATGTAGAGTGAGAAACACTGGAATGCTTTTTTTAGTGTTGCCTTTGACAAAATACCTTAAGTATTAAGTTGAATTGCTAGCTTGAAATACTATGTGAGAAAAACTTAGTTCTTTTTAGGTCTACGTGTTTAACATATTACTGCTGCTGGCACTTAAACTCTTGATGATTTTTTTGTCGTGCAATGTGTGTAGCTTAACAGGCCTGGTACCAAGAATGTGCTGATTTCAAGTGTTAAGTTTGTTTACTTTTTTGGTTTCAGGTATGATGGAGAGGCAGTTGTCAGTGGAGACCTGTATATTGTACAGAAACTTTAAGGTAATGCTCCAGATTTCTTAATTTAATTTTGTTCTCTAGAAGTAATAGTATATTTCTGCTATTGACCAAAGTAACAAATTCTTCTATTTCTTAGATTTTGGGGTTTTGACTTTGAAAAGAATGGGAGGGAATGAGTGCCAGAGCACTCAATGTTTGTATAGCTTTTGAGGGGACAACAAAAAAAAAACCCAGTTACACTGTATTGCACTTTCATATGTGGAAATTATGAGTAATTATTTTGTACATTTCACTTGAGGTCAGGTCAGTCTTTAAGTCACTTAATCTTGGTTTCATTTCTTTTTCTGTGGCATTTAAATAAAACTGAAGACCTGTGTGATATGTTGGAGGTGGTGCAAGTTAGTGTTTTGTCCTGGGTACATATGATTGTATTTGGATGTAGTTGAGGTAGGGATATATTGCAAGCTATGGGCAGCAGTATTGATTTGTGAATAAATGCATGCCCACTCATAAATACTTTCAAAACAGGATCTTGAATGTATTTGTTCACACATTGTAATGGTTGCAAAAGGGCCCAAATATAGTTCAGGGTAATGGCTAATGTTTTTTCTAGTGCATTCAAAATTCGACTTTGACAGATATTGAAGACTACTGTAATGCTAGTATTGAATTTTTGTATGAAAAGGTGAATTTTTTATTGCCCGGTGATTGTTTCTGAAATAGTAACATGAAAGATTGTTAGACCACACCAAGAGATGTTTTCTACTTCAAAAAACATTGTCTTTAATTTTGATTTTAGTTCTTCATGGAATCACCATCAGAAATGGAATACTTGGTACATGAAAGTGGATTTTCCTGAAAGATGGAAAGTATGTTTTGAATGATCAGTGGGGATAAATTAATATAAGTGGATTAGCAAAATAAACATGATCAAGTTAGTGTGTCTTAAGCTTTAAAATTGAAGTGTTGTTGTATTTCTGGCATGCTTGACATGTTCTACAACTATGTTGACTTAATGGTGGGATTTCTTGGTGTTAGATTGACAGCTGACTGGATGATCTGAAGGGTGCCTTCCAACCTAGACAATTACCTGATTTTATGTAGGCTGAGGAGTTGAAAAATAGTTTGAGTTCCTGTTATAGGAGCTGGTAAAATATATTTCTCTGAAGTACTTGCCTTAAATCTAATGAGGATTATCTCTAGATGGCTTTTAATTGTGAACTTGAACTTTATTGGGAGAGTACTTATAAGAAGATGTTTAGGGGGAGAAAATGAGAACTATCAAAGGTCTTATTATTAAGAGGCAAACGTGGTTCATGCTTAATTAAAAATGTGTATTCATTTTTTAAAGAGTATTGTTAATATTATTACCTTTTGGAAATGCTAGGGAACTACTTCAGAATTGTATTCAACTTAATTTCACTTTAATGCTTATAAACAGTGATTATGAGGAAGGGAGGCTCACAAGAGTAAAACTTGTTTGTTGCTAATGGGTTGTGGAATGTTACATGAATGTCTTCTAATTAATTTTCTTTTTTAACTCAGAATGGGATGAAAATTCTAATAATGGGAATGTCAAGTGTCCCAATCAAAGATTTCGCGGCAGCCATAATATTACAGAGAGGTAATGCTTATTGATTAAGCTGGTGAAAATTTTTTGATTAGAATGTATTCCTTTTTCAGTACACTGTGCATGAAAGACGAAGTTTATATAGAATATATGAATGTAGGAATTATGTTACGGTTCCTATCACTGATACGAAGGTGGTGAATCATGGTGAAACTGCCAACCCTGATGAGTTGATGAGAAACTTCATACGGATCTGGCTACTGAGATGAAACCACTCGAAGTGTTCTTGCAAAAATCACTTAAAGATATTGCCCCAGTTGGTGTTAATTTTATTGTCCCTGTCTGCAGGCTATCTGCTGCGATGGTGTAGGTTGTGAATAGGGATGTTGGTGCATTATTTAAACTGGCTTCAGGTGCATCTTGACAGGGATGGATATGTGCTGTTAAAATATCTAGCATTTTTAAAGAGCGTAGAAGGAAGTGTTAACACCACCCACTGTAAGACAGGATATTTCAAGTTAAAGAAGTCCTCTAGTAAGAAAGTATTTCTGGTACTAGAAAGCTAGTGATATCTGTGCTTTCACCCTCTTAGGACTCACTCAGATGCTAGCTCTTACAGAAAGTAATGTTAATGTTTAATGGTTTAATTTAGTGAATTGTAATGAAATATATTGAAGCTGTTCCAGCTCCAGAGCTAAACTTGGAAGAAGTGGGATAACATTATACTTACAGGAGCCAAGAAGCATGCTGGTGAATGTTTACTGTGCATTATTTACTTTGTATTATTCCACTCCTTTCTAAAGGCAGGTGTCTTTAAATACTTTGATAATTACCAGTAGCTTCTTGTAAGAACAGGCTTTGTCACAGTATGTGAACCTCAAATGTGTGAGTGAAACTGCTACCTGTAAAATGCTGCATTGTTTGAACGGGTGATACTGCTGTAAGGGAGCAGGGTGAGTTACATGGCTGATCTAGAGAGAGGAAGTAGCATGCCTTGGTAGTGTAATTAATCAGTGGATTTTTGTCTTTGCAGAGATGCTTGAAGGCCACTTCTTGATTGAAGGTATGAATTACAATGCATGTTAGTATTAATTGAAAAGTCTGATACAGAAGTAATCTCAAAACCATTGGTGTCTCATTCAGGAGAACCTAATGACTCTAACTTCTGAGTTTAGACTACTGCAACACTGAACAGATGGAAGTATTTCAAGATGATAGGCTTCATAGTCTGTACTTGAAAAGTCAGTAAAACTAGTTTAAATAACTAAGATTTTTAAATGTTTGCTTTAAAAATGCATTATTGACAACACCACTTACAAGCAGGAGGTGACATGTGAACTGCTGTATATAAAATGGCATGTTGGAAGTGAAGCAGCATTTGTGGGATCTGTATTGTGGAAAATGGGCTGAAACAATAAATGATATTTGGCTCTAGTTCAGAGGTAGTTACGTTTTCTCGGTTGCAGGAGATTTGTAGGCGGAAGTATGGTCTGTATGATAATGCTTGCTTGTTGGCAGATCTTAGCTTCTGGAGTTTTTAATGTTTTGATAAAAGCTGGGAACTAGATACTAGCATATTATGAGAAGTGAACTTATTAAATCTGAGATTGGGGAATTACACTTGATTAGTTAATTGCCTATATATGCTAAATTAGTGTAGTAATTAATTCTGTAGGTAGTCAGAATTTTAAAAATGCTTGTTCTCCAAGGCATGAAGTAGTGTGACAGCTGTGCCAAACCTTGGTTATCTTTCAAAACTAATGCGAAGTTATAAATGTATATTATTACTCAAACATTCTCTAGTCCATTAGTATTTAATTTTTGTATGGCAATAAAAAGCCCTACAGAAAAATAACACAAATTAGCATTTTCTGTGTTGCTTTTGTCTCATCTATGATGATCCTATCCCGAACCTGAATTCCTTGTTGAAAAACCTAATACGGATCCGGAATCTGAGATGCGACCAAAAGATTATAACAACTGTTCAGTTGTAAAATTAATCTTTATACTGAACTTAACGCATGAAAAATTGTGCTTCCTTGGAAATTAAGATTTCTTACTCAGATGAACCATCTAACTTAACCTTGTTCTTTTTCCAGTGATGAGTTGGAATGCTTTGTCAGTGCTGCCCGACTAATGTGGATGGAAGGACCTGGAAGGAAATATAACCCCCTGAAGACTTGTGACTTGGAGTGGGATGCCATGTTTTTGAAAAACTGCTGAAACAGCTGCTTTAATTTTGCTTAGTGGATAATGTTTTCCAAAGCTGCGTGTGAACCAAAATTGCTGTCTCTGCATATTTAAAATAGCACTTTTCCAAAAAATACTGAGCTGTCCTCTGTAGAAAGGATAGTGGTAATATTTGGGATATGAATATTGAGATTTAATGCATGCAAAATCCAATAAGAGTGTGCCCTTTTAAAATAACATAAGGATGTACAGATCTGCTGATGCTGAAGATTTCTAGTAACTTAAAACAATGCAACTCATAGGGAATTCCTGTATAGACAGGAGAAAGCAAAATGGCTACACAAACCAGGTTTTTTGAGGATTCTGTCATCTGCAAGATAGGAGGAAGTACACGGGGTAATGGCAGTATGGAAACATAAACATGAAAAGCTTGTAAGAAACTAGATAGGAAAGCTGGGGTTACAGAAAACACAATGTCTAAAGCTTACACTAGACTACAGTCTGTATCTAGTGAGGAAGAGCAGAATTGGGGGTTTGTGTCCACCAGCATGAAAGGATTACAGCAGTAGAACTGTCCTTTGGGGAATGTGCTGGCAGCATTACCTGCTTTCTGGATGGGGGGGAAAAAGGTCAGTAGGTAGGAGAAAAGTTCCAATGTATTTGTTCCCTGTTTTAATCAGTTGCTGCTGTATTACAGTGAAAGCACTGTAATATTTGCTGCATTCAGCAAATTGATGCTTTTCTAGGAGAATCTGAAGGGTTGTAAATAGGTCACCAGTTAAAATTGGATTTTAAATACAAGTCATTGTATATGTAAGATGCAGTCTGCCTTAAAGCATGTCTCAAGCCTAGTGTCAGGAATGCTTTAGAAATTGATAAAGTAGTTTCTGAACAATTTTAAAATATGCCCACTTCTAAAAGGAAAATTCTATAAAATACAGATCATAAAGTGCAAACAATTGACAGCAGTTCCTGAGGCATCGGGAATCTCAAGTATCTGACTGCTAAAATTCACAGTAAGGATAAGTCTGAACTCTGGGAGTGCACTGGCTTACTGAGCATGTCCTAAGCTTTGGTTATCGTTAGGAAGCAATTGTGTAAATCAGTCTATGGAATTTATTGGAATCTGCATATATTGGCTACAGAGCAGCCTTTATTTCATTGTGTTAAGCAGGATTTATTTCTGTTGTCTAATGGTACTGACCAGGGTAGGTGTTTCCATGTGCTGTATTTTGTACATTCCCTTGAATAAAAATGAGGATGTGAAAAATGAAGCCATTGCACATCAGGTCTGTAGTTGTACCAAAGTGTTCCTTGATACCTTGTACTTGAAAGGAGCTGCAAAAGGCGTGTGGCCTTTTTGTAAGGAGTGGCTGCAGAACATAACTGGCACATATTCCGCATTGTGTCAAGTGATTCTGTTAATGACCATGTACTTGAGAAGTGAAGAGGGGCTGATTTCCATCCTGTGCCTGCTGCAGCTTTGTGTAAAGGCTTGATGCTGTTGGCTGCATCTAGTGAAGCTACCGGTGTGGATGGTAAGTCAAGTAGTTGCCAGCCCTGGCTTGATCAGCCTCTTATGGAGGAAGAAAAGTGTTAGAGACCAGAGAAGTGGTTAATGCAGCAGCAATATTTGGTAAGTACTTGGATGTTCTAAAAAGTGATCTGTATATGACCTCTAGAGTTTAAAGACACTGCTTTTTTGGGCCTAATGCTAATTGAAATACAGACTTTTAAAGAGATGCTATGTATGTATTCACTAAAGCTGTTGATGATTTGTTGCCTTTGTGATTTCTGTAATCAAATAAAGGGGTAGAAAGTCTTAGGATTGTTGGTGGTACTTCACATGCCCAAAGTAATTTGCATCAGTCTTGCTCTAAAACATTCCTTAGGGGGGTGGGTTGGGATCTAGGAGTGACAATATTGGATAAAGGGTGCCGGAAAGTCATGTTATCTCACATGTTGGGCAGTGGGCTCCTGTCTTCTGGAGCAGTGTTTGAGCATGAAAAGGATAAGCTTGGCATAGGGAAGAGTAAATGTGACCACCTACAAGGTATTTTGGCAAACCTTTCTGTCTAATGCTCTGGTGCTATAATGTTGCAGAAGACAATGGAAAAATTGTTACTATGTCATTACAAGTACTCATTCTGTATTTTTTTGTGTGGGAGTGGGATAATGTGTTTGCAAACCACTTGAAGATCTGGTACTAGTAAGTTTTATGCCTAAGAGGTAGTTCAGGTAAGATGTAGCATAAAGTTGTGTAACACATTTGGAACATGACATGAAGTTTCTCTGCAGAAGTACTTCATTTTCTAAATCAACTTGCTAGATTTAAAGCCTTGACTTATGATAATGCAATGAATAGCATGAAAACGCTGCCTTTTTGTGTGTATGTGCTTTGAATAGAATGCTAGTGTAGAATTTCACCATACAACTTCAGTGTGACATGGCTGTTGGGCTGTGGTCCAAGAAATTGACAAACCTGGCTGAAATATTGCCCTGTGTCAGTCCTAATAACTGGCCAAAGAAATCGGCTGTTTTTTTGAGTGGAGGGCTTACAAGCCAGAGGAGTACTTTGCAACCACAACAAAGACAGTAGCTCTGCATAAATGCTTTGTTAGTAATGTCCCTTGTGAGGTGGGAGGTTTTGCCTGTTGCTGAAGAACTTGTTCTGCTGGCTGAGGCTGTAGATCTATAAACAAGAGTCACAAGTGAGCAAAGCTAGGCTTGCTGTGGATACCTCACTGTGGCACCCTCACTGCTATGAGGCTGTGTCAGCTGATGTGAAGCCTCCTTGAAGTAAGAGATCTCTGAATTGGAAATTCAGCATAAGCTGTGCTGTCAGGGCACTGGCCTGCAGACAAGTGCATGCACTGCTGGGGCTGCAGCTGCATTGTGTGCCAGCTGCAGTGAGGTGGTGGCTGGCTGGGGCAGGCAGGCTCTTAATTGCATAAACTTGCCATATAAAGCTCAAATATGATATTCACTGATTAAAAATGGGCATTAAAACTAAATTACAGTTGGAAGAGGGACTTCTTAAGATGGTTAAGCACAGACAGCTGAGCAGGCAAAGCCTTAGGCTTTTCCAAGGAAGTGTAGTCTCTGTATTGGAGAGGATTTAACCTGAACTTTGGGTCAGTAGTTTCTCTCCACACCCTCTACAACAGTTCAGAGGACAAAATATGAGTTCTAATCTGGTGTATAAATTAACAGATTAATGGTAATTTCAGGTAGGTGAGTAGAAATGGGAGGCCATCATATGCTATGTAAATGTATGTGTCTAATGGTTTACATTCTCTGTACTTTTAGTTGTTAGTATTACATGCATTTTTGCTTGTTTGCCCTTGTCTGTTCCACTCAGAGCATATGAACTGCAAAAGCAGAATTAAAATGATGAGTTCCACTTTTTTTCAAATGTGGCTTTTTAGTTGGTAATCCAATAGAGCAATGGGGGCTATGAAGGCAGTACTCCTCTGCCATTGTCTTCAACTTCCTGCGGGCTGGCGAAGACAAAGTGGTGTTTGATGCTGGGAAGAATGGCTGTATTGAGTGGGACAAAGTCTGCCTTGCTCAGTATTCTGTCTGAGGGTGACCAGGATGAGGAACAGAAGTATAGAGGGCCTTTCCAGCAGTTTGTTTTTGGAATATCTTGATTTTTAATTCGTATTTGAATACCAGTTGGTGATTGTGTCCTATCATATCTGTTCCCTCTTTCTAAATGGAGAGATGAGAGCTGTAAAGTATATGTATGCTAGTATCTGCAGAGAGCAGGAGGGTAGGAGGGAGATGAAGTAAAACCTTTTTTTCTCTTTAACTTTTTCAATTCTCCCATTAATAAAAATGGTGGTAAGTGAAGTCAAGTCAAGTGACAACTTCACTGTTTAACTGAGGCACATAGGAAGTAAGAATGTGAAGTATTAATATGTGCTCTTACCGTAAAGGTCGTGTGCTACACTTCAGACTTCTCACTGGATCACTAACCATTGTTTTTGTTCCCTGTGATGTGAGTTCTCAGTAATTGAAGGAATTTTCTCCAAGTACTAATAGTACTAGTTTTATGGTTGCAAGAGAGCAATGATCAAAATCTGTCCTAAAATAAACTTGTTTTAAGCATGTGAAAAGAAACAAAGAGATTAATGGACTGAAACAAAACAAATGTTTAGAACTTAGAATTGTTGATTGAAAAGCAAAGACTGTACTTTTAAAATCATAAGATCACTAAAGAGGAGGAATATACAGCTATTATTAAATTGCTTCACTTCAAGCTACCTTGACAAAAAGTAATTTGCCCTAGCCTTACTTGTTTGTTTTTTCCAGTCAGAATGAGGAGTGCTGTAAATACCATGAAGCCCTGAAAGAAACACTTGAGACTTAAACTCTCTAGGTTTGTTAGCTCTGTATAGCAGTTAGGTCATTTCCTGCAACAGAATATAAAGCAAATGGTTTTGCTTTTAGTTCAATTTCTTGCATTTAATCAGGAATTCCAATAGTGTAGCAGTTCTTAACGTGATGTGGCCTTCACAAGTTATGGTTTGGAGTAGCTTTATTGAATTCCTAGCAGCTCTATGAATAAAAATTTTCTAAAAATAGTTGGATCATTTAGTTTCCGTTTCTGAAAACGTTGGCACACACTTGCCATTGAAAACAAGAGGTTTGCCTTGTGGGAATTAACACTCCTCCCTCTTCCCATTTTAGAGATAAACCACATGAAACAAGCTTAATGTCAGGATCAGGAGAACCTTCAGAACATCTTAAAATAGTGTTTTGTAATAAAAGGTAACACAGTGCTGACACCAAAAATTTCAGGGTGCATGTGAACAGTTTTCTGGGTTTTTGAAAACATGTTTTCAAAAAAAATACTCTTCCAGTTGCTAAAAGTGGCTTGTCTTCATTTATGTGAATGTAACAAATTCTGTTGCTAGTGAGAAGTCATTCTTCAGTTTCTGCTAATTTGATACACAGGTTTAAGGCTGCTAAAAACCTTTTTTCAATGTAAAGGGATCCCTAGGGATCCCCTTTAGGGGGTCAACTTGCAAAACTCTACAAGGCGTTTTCCTGTGGATTGTCTTTAACTGCTATGATGCAAAGACTGTAAATGGTATACATGACTCTTCCAAGAGAAAATATTTATAGTTCTTCAGTTAAGAGTAAAACAGAAATGGCAACAGCTAGGTGTATTTTTCTCTGTAAGTGCCAGCCCCAGGATAAGCCCTACTGGATTTGGGAAGGTCTAATAATTCTTTCAGCAAATAATTGTTTTCCAAGTTTGAGTTCCACAAATTTGGAAAGGATCTGAAATGCTCTCTAATGCTACTGGTGATCACTGAAGATCACCATTGTTACTGTTTGATGAGATGGCAGGAAGAGAAATACCCGCTTCTAGATGTTTTTTCCCTATTTCTGAAGGTAAGATGTAAAGCTCACTTAAAACTTAGAGTTGCCTAAATATATCAAATATGGTCTCTGTGACTTACCATAGGGAGAGGAGATAGTCCTCTATAGGAAAGGGTGGGCTTTGTGTCTAAGACTAGCAATTGAAGTATCGGGATATTAGACATAATGTGCAAATACAGTCTGAAAGTATTGGAGGAGTAACAAAGCCTAGTAAAATAAAAGATGTTGAAAAAGTTATAGAGAATGAAGACTTTTGTGCTCTAAATCCATATGACTGCATCTTCTGCACTACATTCAGAAATGAGACTCCTTGGAGTCCTCAGCTACTGGCCTGAGTTACAGCTTTTGAGGCCATGATGTACAGTCACACTTGGCTCTTTTGATTTCAAATATTAAATACTTCTACCATGGTTATGCAGAGGGTATAATCTTTGTTGGTTTTCCATGAGGAAAATGCTTTTAAAATTACAAAAAGGGGTACACGTATTTGGTCTTTCCTAAAACTATAATGTCTCTAGATACAGCAGATTGGGCTATCTCTCAGCATGAGTTTTCTTAGTCTGCAACAAGGTTGGGAGCTTGGTGTTAGAAACTGTTGTGTAATCCCTTGGCTCTGTCCCATTCTCCTAAAGATCTTACTTGCTTCTGTATTAGTCCTGTGTTGCTTTCTCAACAGAACTTATGCATCAAAAATCCCAATAATCACAGCAAAAATATAAAATTATGAAAGACTACTGCATATCCATTTGATATTAATTCCAGAAGGGCTATAAGCAATAGCATAGGAAGATTCAGTGAAGGCATCTGGGAAATTTTTCTGTCTGGGACTCAAGGATATAATAATCAAATTTAACCAGCTGTTAGTCATGAAACTAAGACCAATTCCTGTGATTGATGTGGTTTAACAGCTGTGATCTGCTTTTCAGAAACTGGGGACAGAGCCTACAAATAAGTCACTGATTACCTAAATTGCAAATCTATCAGGGATGACAGCTAGCTGGCCTTTGGGTCGTTTCACATGTGGAAGGGAAATACTTCCTTCCTCACTTCAGTGTTGATACTGGACTTTCAGTACTGATTAATTCCAGACAACAAAGTAGACTTAAAATACTATTTGCCTTTCACCTGTTACTAAGTGAAGCTCTTTCTTACTCACGGGGCTAAAAATCTACCATACTTCTTTGTAATAGTATCCCCAGAAGAACCAAAACCATTTGTACATGTTCAGAAAAAATCAGTTCTGCAAAAACAGTCTCTGAACTTTCTCTTCTCTCCCTGACTATTTTGAAGTCTGTCTAGGAAAATGGGCACCTTGAAAAAAGGCAGAAATTAAATTCTGTGAAGATGGTAGCATCTCCTACAACAACAACAAAAAGAAATATCAGCAGAATTGGCATCTGGCCCTGGACACAAGCATTCTGAGCTTCTACTAGAGTTTCTTACAGAGTTGTGATGAAAAGGTTTTAAACTCCTGGCCTATCTTTATATACAGTCTAATCTTACAACTTGAAAAAAATCTGATGATTAGGATAAATCCAGGAAGGTAGCCATGAGATATTTGCTTTCTGTGATTGGCTGAGACAGCCTCCCCTTTTATTGGGATTTAACCTTGATATGAACTTGAAGTACTAATTGTTGAGGAGCATAGACTGGTTGCTTGTGAAGAAATCCAACTAGCAATTGAGTCAGAAAGGGCCTGAGAATAAATGCTAATATATTATCAGCACTATCACCATCAGCCTGTGGGTAGAAGAACCCATCTGTGCTACCTCTGCTGAGCTACAGAAAGCAGGTGAACTGCTAAACTGGGAATGGCTTTTATGGCTGTTTTTGAAAGGTATTTGCATCCAATGTGTATAGCTTACAAAATTTTCCTCCTCAGTACTCCTCATATCTGGTTTTTTTTTTTTCCCATATTGTGTGCTTAGAGTGGAGGCATTCATAATGCTTTCAGGCTAAAAGGTTCTTCTGTGTGTTGTTTACAGCCTCTTTTGGCAACAGCAGGTCTGTATCTGGTCTGAAATCAGTCAACAGTTTTTGTACAATCATTGAATAGTCTGGGACAGAAGGGATCCTTCATGGTCATCTAGTCCAATCCCCTGCAATGAACAGGAACATCTCTAACTGAGATGAGCCCTGAGCCCTGTCCAATCTGACCTTGAATGGTTACGGCGATGGGGCATCCACAGCTTCTCCAGGCAGCCTGTGTTAGTGTCTCATCACCCTCAGTGTGAAAAGTGTTTTCCTTGGAAACATGAAAAGTCCTGCAGTCAAATGTCATCAGTAAATTAAACTTTTTTTATGGCATGTTCAGATATCTACTTTGATACTGCTGAAACTGCAAATTAATGTAGTGGTAGTGAAAAGGAATGTTCTCACCCAGCTTCACTTACTGCTCTCTCTACACATGCCTCTAAACACTGCTAGCCATTGGAGCTGTAATTGGAGAACTTAAGAGCTACTAGAAGTGTTTTGGTTAATTTCAAAGCAGCATCAGTAAGAAAGTTCCCAGGTTTATCAGATGTGTATTAAACTAGTTATAAGCTTGTAAAATCTTTTTTGAAAAGTTGAACCTAACAGGTTTAATTTTTCATAATGAAATTTTCCTGTACCTCTTCTTAAATGCTGCTGATTTTAAGACTTAAGCTTCCAAAAAGAAAAATCAGCACTACATATTTTCATGGGATCAGCAAGATACTTCTATGTTTATTTTCTGAAGGCAGATTTAAAGTATAATGCTCTTCAAAAGTCCCCACAGAGAAGTAATGTATTTTTTCCCGTGTCCAGTTGCTAGGTAAAATTAAAACTTTGCTTTCCTAAGGAATTAAATTATTGCTTATAGCAGCATAATACAGTATTAGTTGTACTAGATTAAATCATACTCTTCATTTGGGTTTGAGAGCAGGTTATGTTGCCTACACTGCCCTGTGCCCTTCAGTTGGCTTTTGTATGAGTGCCAAGTACTGGAATCGTGGCTCCTTGTCAGGGCAGGCA
>VZTY01035493.1:80000-95583 GCA_013400935.1 Turnix velox | reverse complement strand
TTGGGGGGAGCCGCTCCTCCTGCGGGAGTCTGGCGGGGAGGGTGGCGGTGGTGGGGGGAAGTCGGTCACTGGAGGAAGTTGTAGGACATCTCAACGCGCAGAGCACGTGTTTCCATCGGGCTCATGGCGGCTGCTGCCGCCGCCACCGTGGGTGGGTGCGGACTGGGGAAGAGCGCTTTGTTCCTTTCGCTTGGCCGGCCAGCCCCGGAGCGGAGGCGGGAAGGGATCCCGGCCGCGCCTGGGGGCCTCGGGGAGGCGGCTGGCTGCTTGGGGGCAGCGGGCTCTCAAGCCGCGGCGGTTGTCAGCGGCAGTAGCGGCTGCATGTGGCAGCTTCGCTCTTCCTCCACCCCCCCGCCGTTGGTTTCTTGCTCCATTTCTAACTTGTTCGGAGCCTCTCAGGGAGTGTGTTAGAGAGACAGAGAGAGGGAGGTGAGTCAGAGTGTCTGGCTGGGTTGTGTAAAACCTGCAGTGAAAGCTACCCCACCCCCGCCAGGCAGTGGAGATAGGGCTTTCCTTTGTGTTAGTGCTTCTTTTGAGGAATTTTGTGCGCCTCCCAAAACTAAAAAGTATCAGGAAAGTGGTCTTTTTTTTTTTTTCTTCCCGAGCGTAGGGCAGTCTGTTGCATGTATTGTCATCGGAGTTGTTCTGTTTAAAGATATTTTTTAGTTTAATTATAATGCTTATTGCATTTGAACAGATATCTGGAAACATGGCTACTGAGCATGTTAATGGCAATGGTACTGAAGAGCCCATGGATACATCTGCTGCAGTTACCCATTCTGAGCATTTCCAGACATTGCTTGATGCTGGTTTACCACAGAAAGTTGCTGAAAAACTAGATGAAATTTACGTTGCAGGTAAGATGTAAAACTTGCAAAACCACACTTAATATATTTCATTGGATTCTGCTGTCTTTGCTGTCTAAAATAGCAACTTTTTGTGGTTTCCAAAAGTATGGGAACTGCAGTATTAAAAAGATTTGTGGATGTTTTCCATTCACTGCTTTAATTTGTCATAGTATTTTCATAGAAGAGTTTTGGGCCAGGCCACATGGGCTGAAGGGTGGGAAGGAGGAAAAATATGTAGGTGACCATAGATATCTCTCCAAAAGATCATCTGCTGCCTACTGCAGATGTTGCTATGTGATGTGCTCTTTGTGCATTTCTAACAGTAGTTGTAGGTGAGTGGATGCAACTGAAGCCTTGGTATTCATCTTCTCATGTAAATGGTATTTGTGACATAATTATTTGAGCTAACAGATGCAAAAGTTATTGTTTGGTTTTCTTACATGTAATAGTGGCTAGCATTTTTTAAGTTTAGTTTTTGGATTGCAGTGAGAAGTTTTAAAGCTGCAGTTTATCTGACTGTATAGTTGTCTTAAAATGCGACAAGGTACCATTGTTAGGTAAGATTCTGATAGTTCCGTCTGAATACAGCTTCAGGATACTGAAAGTACACCTGGTCAGTGTAGCATCTGGATTTCACAGAAGTCAGGCAGATCTACAAATGCAGTAACTGCTACTCCGAGTCTTAACTTTCCTGACACTTCATGAAAAAGTTGTTAAATACACTTAAATATTTACCTTTTGGAGGACTGAGTGATTTCTTAGGTATAGTATCTTATTTTAATCAGTGATTGTTTTAGGGGTCAGGGAAATGTGTTAATTTTGGTTAAAGATTGCTGCCTAAATATAATTTGTAATATGTTTTTCCTTTTTTTTCTAGGGCTAGTTGCACATAGTGATCTAGATGAAAGAGCTATTGAAGCTTTAAAGGAATTTAATGAAGAAGGTGCATTGGCAGTGCTTCAGCAATTTAAAGACAGTGATCTCTCACATGTTCAGGTAATGTCAATTTAGAATACAGTTGTTGAGGGATAAACTGTTAGACTGGCAGGAGGTTCAGTGGTCTGTATGTGATGTGTAAAATGAGTGCTGTTTGATGTAAAATTACTCTTGTTTGCAATGTTCTCAGAACTGAAAATAAATTTATCTTTTGCAGAACAAAAGTGCCTTTTTATGTGGAGTCATGAAGACATACAGGCAGAGGGAAAAACAGGGGACCAAGGTGGCAGATTCTAGCAAAGGACCAGATGAGGCAAAAATTAAGGTATGTGCCTGAAAGATAAGTGTTACACGTACTATCTGTGGCTTTTCAAAGTTTTTATCAGTGATAGCTTAAATCTTCTGGACTGTGCTAGTTTTAGATTTTTTATTTGAAAGTTGTCACTTACATTCTTATATTGTGCTTCACTTTCAAGAGAAAAAATACTGTTAATTACTGTAACTGAAAATATATAAAAGGGGAAAACGTTTGACAATTTCCTACATGTGTAGTTGAGACAGTTCTACTATTTTACAGTTTGAAGTTTTCAAAAGCTGTCAGTATAGATCTTGGAGTTCAGAATGCATAACCAGCTGCTGATGGTTGGTTTTATTTATTATTTTTTTGTTTTCCTTCAGCTTTCCTTAAAGCTACAGGTTTGCAGCCACTCCAGAACAGGGGGGAAATACCACTTGTGTCTAAAAAGACAGATTGTAATGGATTTAGCCTGCTTACAGCGTAACCACTGTTCTCACAGACTATACCCCAAACAGTAATGAACATGTTGTTTCTTGGACCAAGTCTTCTGCTAGCAAGGGACTCTTGTCTCAAGAGTTAGGCATACCTTGATTAATGTTAAAATTCTGTGACAAGCAATGTGACCAAAGCTTAAGGAAAACTGTCTAAGCATATTTACTTGATGTCTTAAAAAGTGAGAGAATCTTTCATCTTTAACTTTCATGTGTAAACTGCAGAATGAATGTACTACATATTGTAAATAACTGTAGCTTGCAAAACTAGAGTATTTTTCTCCTGACTTTGAGGCTGGGATGCCATTAATTATATAGTCCAAAATTTGATACAGTTCTTTTCACTACCACATGAAACAACAGAAGTATGAGGACTTGGTTAACTCTAACTTAAAGTAGCATAGCTTTTACTGCTGATAGCTATAGCATTTAAAATAACTTAGCAGTTTTCCAATTGCAAGATTACTAACTCTTGATTATGATTAGGCTGTTTCTATGTGTATAAAGTTGATTTTTCTTTGTACAAAATTATTAAGGAAGACAAATTTTGGAGGAGTTTCTCATTATATACAGTATACTGGATTTTATCTCGCATTTTGAATTGGTAGCTGTATGCAGTGATTCTGGTGAGGATCAGTTGTGCTGGGATGCTGTGTGTGCCCATGAAAAATTTCATGGCAGAGGGTAGGAGACAGGAACGTAGTGCTATCACTTCAGTGGTGGGATACCTGATGCAGTCATTAGTGTTCAGGGTGTAAGCGCTTGAACATGTGCTCTTTAACTTCACACTTATGAGTAATCTCATTAAGTGATGGGAACTCCTATGCATATAAATGTGTGCATGATTGGACATGCCAAAACAAGATGTGGCTCAGACTACCATCTCAAAGCTCTCTATTTATTTTATTACATGGCTTTTTTTTTATTTTTGTGTGGAAATGAAGGAATTGGGAAAACTATGTTTTCTCTGATTTTCCGGAGTGTTTCTTTACCTGATAGTTGTATTAATTAGTTTGCAAGTTTCTTGTTGAAGTACTAGCAGTAGGCTTGTTTGCCTGTAGCAATTTCAAAGCAGTACTGTTCAAGTAGTTTTATAAATGTCTGCAAATAAAATGCAACTAAACTAGCTCAGTTTCTACCTGATTTTAAAATCTTAAGTTTCTTTCTTAAAGGCACTCTTGGAGAGAACCGGCTACACTCTTGATGTCACTACTGGACAAAGAAAGTATGGTGGTCCCCCTCCAGAGTCTGTATATTCAGGACAGCAACCTTCTGTTGGTACCGAGGTAAGGAGATGTTTATGTAGATATGTTTTAATTCATTGTAAGTATTGTTTTATAAACATCGCTCTGTATGTCTGTTGCAGATATTTGTGGGCAAGATTCCAAGAGACTTGTTTGAAGATGAACTTGTTCCATTATTTGAGAAAGCTGGCCCTATATGGGATCTCCGCTTAATGATGGATCCATTAACTGGTCTAAATAGAGGATATGCTTTTGTTACTTTTTGTACTAAAGAGGCAGCTCAGGAAGCTGTTAAACTGGTAAGTTTTCTGACTCGAGTTGTGTGCTTTTTTAAAAGAACGCTGTCTGGGTTATAAGCATTAGAACCATGACATGGATGTCCACAAAGTGTTTTGAAATACTTTCACCTTGTCTATGAATTTTTACTGGTTGCATTAATGACCAGGAGAGGAAATAAAAAGACGATGGACAGCTGTTTAGTCCAAATGTTACATACAAAACTTTTATTAGCAGAATTGACTTCTGAGCAATCTGGTTGAGTTTGAGCAATCTGGAGAGAAATGGTGTTTGTGTTGCTGAGGTACAAGAGAAGTGTTGGTCAGGTTGGTTGTGATACTCTCATCTGTTTCTACACCAGCAGGGGGCCTCATGCTGGAATAATGCTTCTGTAGTCACAGGATTTCATAAGATAGTTCATAATAATCACTCTTGAGTGTTAAGATCTGTTCCATTTGCTGCAACTGACGGGAAAAAGTCATAAATCCTGTTTTACACAGGGGCGTTAAGTCTTTTGATATAAGAAATAACTACTTTTAATAAGCTTTTTCAGGTTTTATACATGAAATATCCATCACTAAAAAAGAGAAGGGAAAGAAAAGCCACCCTGGTCTTTGTTTTCCTGGTAAAGTTGAATCTGAATTTTTTGATGTTGATAGAGCCAAGATTGTGTAGGTATGACCCCTCAATAGTGCCAACCATACTTGTTCTGAAGTGTACTGATACTGTATTGATAAAGTGGGCTTAAAAATCTGTTAAAATCTCACATTAAACCATTAAGTACTCCATTGGCATATTAATAACATAAATGAGGCTGTGGAGAAAAATGGAAAATGGAATATAATATGCTTTGAAAAAGTGTAGAAATTTCTATAGAAGTGGAAGTACAAAAATATCTGGTATATACTGTTACTCTTTTTAAGTAAGAACAGTTGGTGTTCTGTGTGCAGTCCAGATATACTGAGGGTAACTGTTACCTCTTTGTACTTTTGTTGCCAACCTAGCTATTCGTATTGCATATAAACTCTTAATTAGCAAAACAATGAATCAAAATAGATGCATTCTCAAAGACATTTAGGAAATGTTTGAAAAGGATTTTTTCTTCACTTAGTAGGGTTTTGCTTAAGGGCAACATGCTCTGAGAAGTCACTAAGGTTATGTTTTCATAAAAGTTAAAATCAGATCCTAGCTTCAGTCTTCCATTAAAGGTTACCGGGGAAGGATATCTTGGGTGTCCCTTAATATCTGATCTTCAGTATGCAGAAAAAAACCCTGTGTTCTGGTTTTCAGTTAAATAACCACTGAATGTAATAGCTGAGAAGTGTTGAGCTTGATGGGACTGTTTGCCAGCCTTCATGTTAAATCCTTTAAGGGCAGAATTAGTTTTGAATTGGCCCTAGTGCCATTTTTCGGCTTTTGAATTATTCCAGCCATAGTTGCCTGGCTTATGTATTGTATACATCTTAAGTTGTCTAAAAGTGACTTGCTGGGGTATGAGCAAAATATGACTCTATAGCTCAATTGAAAATTGTAGGTCTATCATTTGTAATTCTCTAAATTGTGTCTAAAATATATTTGGGACTGTGCTGGAGACAAAAATGGAGTGATGCTATGCCCTGGGACTAAGATGACTTACAGATGATGAACAGGAGTTAATTTTATGCCCAGTGCTTAATCCAGAGTGGGTAACCCTTGCTGGTGAAGTAGAAATGGCGTCTCGAGCATTGTTGACAGAAGCTCTGAATATCAGAGGTCTTATTGTTGTTTTTTTAAACATTGAGGTTTTTTTCCTGTTGACATGTTTGTGTTTACCTTCTATTTTATACTGAGTTAAGAAGTAAAACTATAGTTGTGTTCTTTTGCACACATGCTCAATTCTCCTTCATGTGAAGATGTTAATTTTCCATTTTTCAAAACATCTCTGAGTAATTAACATTAGACATGTACAGGATAAGTACCTGTGAAGTTTGTTGAAAAACTTATTCTGGTTAAAAATATACTATATGCTACTATAGTCTTATGTAAGTAAGTGTATGCTTGATTGAAGTACAGGTGAACTGTGCAAATATGTACCTCTAGCAGTTTCTCCAGCTGTACATAGTAGTTCAACATGTTGGAAATAAACTAAAATGCTGGTGAAGGTCTGTTGAACATAGTGACAAGACAGACCTTATGCATACTTTGTTATGTTTGTGAGTAGGTTCTTGGAGAACTTGGCAAAAAAACCCTTCCAGCTATCTATTAGAGTGTCTAGAGGGTAGTAATATGTCTATTACTAACTTCAGGCATTGATTCAGTGGTGACAGAAGGGGGAAGCAGTATGCTGATGTAGCTAATTTTGTAGCCTGACTGTTTTGGCACTTACCCAGTCCGTGATTTGGGCCTGTGTTCATGTCTGATCTAAGTTTGTAGATAGTATACAAAATACTGACCTTAATTCAAGCGTGTTCTATCTATATTAAGGGAAACATACAATGAAAACTAGTAGTTAATGTAATATAGTATGAGAAAAGCACTAGGAAATACTGCCACTGTGGAATTGCAAGATTTTAAAATCTTTTAAGTTTGAGATACTGTTTTGTTACCATAAACTGTATGAGTTTTTTTGCATATTGTGTTTTGTGACTAAAACTTTGATCTTGGACTTGAACAGGAACAGTCAGATAAATAAATGTCTTCTATTACCCATATAGTATAGCATATTCAATTGTATGAGCCCTGCAACAATCATAGTCCAAGTGACCTCTTCAGGGCTGACCAAAAGTTAATGTTACTAAGGCCAAATGCCTCTTAAATGCAGTGAGGCTTGAGACATTGACCAGCTTCCTATGAAGCCGGTTCAGCTTTTGACCCCATGGTGAATGAATGCCTCCTTAAATGAAGAAATGTTTCCTCATGTGCACTTCAGTTCATGAAGCTTGTTTCTTGTTTCATAATAATAGCATACTACCAGCTTTTTTAAAAGGTATTTCTTTAAAGATTTTTTCTTTTTTCAATACTATAATAGGTCTCTTCATTGATGTGATCATAAATATAGTGTACATATGCAGTCTTCCTGTGCAGCTGTTTCTTGCTTTAAAATCAACTATTTCTCTGACACATGGGCACGAGATAACATAGGCATAAGTATGTGACTGTGTACCACTATATTTTGGGACATAATTAGTTTCTGTGTTTTTAAGGTGCCACTCCAGATGCTTTTCATGCCTACAGTTTTCCATTTAGCTCACTTCTGGTACAATTTGCTTTGTACTAAAACTTTGAAGAATTTCAGTGATACATTTTTACTTTGTAAGAAATTAAATAAATGAATATCTTCGTTCACTAAAATTGTTGATACTAGGACACAAAGCAAGGAGTGTGAGAATTTCCTTGTGCAAGAAGGATTGCCACTAAATACAAAATAACTCAAATAGCTAGAATAGATTTTTTAAAACTGTTTTTACTACTTGTCAATAAGTTGTTAACCACAAAATACATTCTCCTAGCTAAAGAACTGTCTGTTGCAGGGCTTCCAGTTGGAAAGGGGTTGATGTACCACCAGTTGACCTCCCTGCTGCTTATTTGGATGATGCATGTCTGTGTCTGCATCTCAATGAAAGCCATTTTTTGTCAACAGATGTCTACAGTAATACTTTTTTGTTTTTTTACTTAAATGGCTGACTTGTTCAAGGTGTCTTCTAAACAGTCTGTTATGGGAGAAGCATTTGAACAGAAGTCTTTAGATTTCAAATCAGTTCTTGCTGTTCACTGTGTTTACATGTGTGATCTCTATGATTTGGAAAGTATTTGCCTATTGGTCTTGCACATTTTGTGGACAAGACCTGATCATGACTTTCTTTGTTCTGTTAACTATGAACTTCAGAAGGGAATCTGGCTTTAATTGGAAGTCCTGTCTTGGATTACACGCAATTTGATAATTCGTGGATGCAATTTATAGAGGAACTTGCACTTTTTTTTTCCTGCACTTTTGCAAGGGGAAGACTTGACCATGATGACTTGGAAATATGATTTACCTATCATGGGTTTATGTGAAAATCTCTCTAAAGAAGTGATATGTAGAGAGAGAGGCGTGAACAAGAAAGGAAGGGTAGTAAGTTGGCTGAAATTGTTGAGATATGTTGAGAAGATGGGTGTATACTTGGGAGTAGGCAAATATGTATCATAAAAATGTGTTAAGCTACAGAGAATTGAATACATTGCTAAGTAAAATACTTGGTCTGCTGCTGTTGGAAGGGTGTGAAAATTACATGTAACTGATTGTCCAATTATTTTCCTTTCAGTACAACAACCATGAAATTCGTTCTGGAAAACACATTGGTGTATGCATCTCTGTTGCCAATAATAGGCTTTTTGTTGGTTCTATTCCTAAAAGTAAAACCAAGGAGCAAATCGTTGAAGAATTTAGCAAAGTAACAGGTGAGTCGATAATTTTGTGTTTTGTAGAGCTGTCAAATGTGATCAGTGACAAACCCTCTTCACCATCTTTTGGGAGTATGGTCAAATGATGAATCCAATTGCAGACCACTTGGCATTTCTCTTGTCTTTTGGGTGTGTTTCTTTTTTTTATTCATAACTGTTTTGATAAGGGCTGAAATAATTATGATTAGACTAGGCATTGCTTCTGAGTTTTGCCTAGAGAGCAAGTACTGAAGTAGGTTGGAGACTGTAATTATGTAGTTTAGTTCAATGCTTCAGAATTCTTAGTGATTTTATAGGGATCTCTTTTCGATAATAGCATATAAACTGGCAAAGGTAATATTTGGTGGGTTTTCCTGTTATTGAACAATATACTGAAGATTCCTTGGAGCAACACTGAAACTCTTTAGATACCTTAGAAGTGTGACCTCTTGTTGTCTGCACATCCATGACAAAAATGTGTATTTATAAGGGTGTGACTTAGAGGTCCCTACCTGGTCTCTATTCAGTTAAAGGAAAGGTACTCCTCTAAGCTTTCTTAATAAAATGGAACCTACCTCAGGGAGAGTCTTTGAAAAAGTTGGTCTTGAAGACAGGGAAATCTTAATAAATAGGTGATCTCAAAAGTCTAGTGCAGTTGTCCTTTTCACTTGTGTAATGCATACTTATCAGAAAAATGTTGCCTACCTTATAATGCCTCATATATTTAAGCTACAATCAATATTTTGCTTCATTTCAGAGGGTCTCACAGATGTCATATTGTATCATCAACCTGATGACAAGAAAAAGAACAGAGGTTTCTGTTTCCTTGAATATGAAGATCACAAAACTGCTGCTCAGGCCAGACGTAGGTTAATGAGTGGCAAAGTGAAAGTCTGGGGAAATGTTGTTACAGTTGAATGGGCTGACCCTATAGAAGACCCAGATCCTGAAGTCATGGCAAAGGTAATAAAGCTATAAGTGAAGCATAATGTATTTAAAGTGCCTTATTCAACAGTAAGTATTTCCTGATATTAGCCCAAATTTTAATGTCATTTTTCAGTTTTCTTCTTGACAGAAAGGTGAGATGAGAATATATGTACACTCTAAAAAAAAAAAAACAAAAAAGAAAAACCCCATACTATTGACTGATATTATTTTGTGCTCCTAAGGCTAAATGTTGAACATTATTCTTACTAAGGTGACACGTAGGCCTCTGATGTACTTAATTTCTCATCTGCAAGTGATGGTGGTGACTCCGAAAGTTGAAATGGTTTAGTAGCTTAATATTCAAAGGACAGAAATCTAGGGACAATCACGGAGCAAGCCTGAATTCTTTTAAACCCCAAAGCTGTATGTGCATCACTTCAGAAGTAGGACATGCCACTAAGACACACAAGTTGCCTTTTCAGGCATACTTTGTATTTCAAACTATGATTTTAATTAGGGGGGGTTCAAATATTAAGACTAATAATATTATTAATTTTGAATACTTGAATGTGAAATCTGAACTGATGACATTTGGAAGTACATTGTAGCAGTTGCTTTATAAACATGTAGTACTTTGCCAGAAACAGTTTACCTGTTTTTTTTCTTTCTTCTCCATCAGGTAATGCCCAACCCTTTCTTTTTTCAGTTATGTTGTGTAGCTGAGTTGTTTAATGGAAAATCCTAGCTAGCCCATATCCTTATCTCTTTCTCTTTGCTTGCTTTTCATCTGTGCTTTTACTCTCACCTGAGGCACGTCACTTGCTGGAGTCCTACTTTGATGGACCTAGTAAGATAGCTTGGCTGGGATCTCCTCTTTGGTGAGCCATAAGGGAAAACGGTTGGGGTGGGGGCTCATTTTAGGGATAAAGATGCTTTTGTAATACATGTATTACAGAAGCTTTTGGACTGCCTTGTTCTGCAGGCTTTATTTTTTCTTGCCTGACTATCAGCAGCAGGGAAGAGTCTTGTAGGTGAAACTTTTAAAGGGGGCACTGCCTCAATATGGTGGCCTATCTGTTCAGTTTCTTGGCTCAAAAGAGAATTAATCCACCAAACTGTAAGAAGAAATTATCGGGAACTTATGCTAACATGACCAAATTAGATGAGCAGGAAGCAATATGGGCATTTTTCCTAAGGAAGTTTGCGTGTGGGAAATGAAAGGCTAACAAAGATAAAGCTTGCTCCTTTAATATGCAGTTTTTGAATGTGTTAATGCCTTGTATTGTTTTCTGTTTGGAATGGGACATGGAAAGAGAAGAAACAAGTAAGGAACATGTTCAGAAAAGCAACTTGCATACCTCAAGTGCCATGTAACAAGGGCCTACATCTTAAGTTGAAGATGTGTGGAAAAGTGAAACTATGTGAATGAAAATACTGAATAAGTAGAGAACATAAGATATGAAAATTAAAGTAGTGAATAAGTAGAGCTTGGGTCTGAAGGCAGAAGTATTGGTGCCTGGCTTTTCCTGCTGTGTCTCTCTCATAGCTTATTCTTGCAGCGAGGAGAACCTCTACTTTGGTCTTTCTTGCCCCTTTATCCGTTTGCAGAAAATCTGGCTACATTTGCCACTTATGTACTTTCTGAGCTGCTGACAGTCAATAATGTCCTGGATATAAGCTGCAGGTTGGCTGTTGTTGCTTTTGAGTACTGTCAATAAGGAGCAAGGGGTGAGCTATTGACCCTGTTATCATAGACATTCCTGTGGTAAAAAGCTCTGGGGAAAACTCTGTGAGAAGGAGTAGATCCAGTGGTTTTCTTCCCAAGACTGCTAGAAAGTTGTGTCTTTCATGGCAAACCAGGAGTTCACCTTAGTAGCTAGGAGGTGAACAGTGGTTTTCTAAATACCTTGCAGAAGTAGTGTATCATTTCATCAATATAAATACACCTACTGACTTAAATTTCTGAAGTGCTTACTTGAACCTTTTTTCTTTCTCCAGAGAAATTTTTGAGGACAGTACTTAAAATTTAAATGGTCCGTTAAATACGATGTACCTTGAAAGTGATGAGGTATAAAGTTAGCTTTTGAAAGTTAGAGACATGTGCAATGGAATATTGGTGTTTATACTGACTGATCAGATATAATTGGCTAAGTAACTGATTTCTATCGAAAGTGAACTTTTTATCTGTCTTCCAGTGGCTGTTTTTATAGCTCTGTTCTACAAAGTGTTATTTTGATCTATAGTGCAGATATATTTCATAATGTTTTACTTGATTTTTGGATCATGGCTAAGGCTGCAGAGGATGTTCAGGAGTGGCAGCTAAATAAAATCTGCTTGTGGTAGTCTTGTAGATTGATTACAGGATGGGAAATAGGCCTAACCTTTGCAGAATCTGACAGTGAAGTGTTCATATGTAAAAGGAGGTAAATGATCAGATCCCAGAAGTGTTGGGGGCTTTTAAAAGTGTTGGGGTTTTAAAAGCAAGTTCTGCCCTTATGGCCAAATGCTGCTGCTGGCTATGTTGCTTGTTAGATGTGTATTTATGGATCCTTGGTGTTATGGTCTGTGAGTCTTAATGAAGGGGACTTCCCTTTATCTTTTTTTTCTTCCCTCTTTAGATAACACATCTTTATTTCATTTAAGCTCATCTTCTCTAAACCTATGTTTTATCTGTCTACCAGCTTTGACATCTTTTTTGACTGGTTTCACTACTGCTTTTAGCCTGTAAAGTACATGACCAAGAGTATTGAAATGTTAACTGTTAAAGACTGATGGATTTGTTACACTGGGGGAAAAAAAATTGACGCTTTATACTTCTATAAAAAATGTTGCGCTAATTACCTTGTAAGAAAAAAGTATGTTTTTAAAGTGTTATGTCTGATGCTGTGTCAGTCATTGTGGCTTTGTTAGTGAAGGCTACTTAGGGTTCCTCATGAGACTTTAGTTTTCATCCTTTCCTAAAGTACAGTAATATGGAATGTTTGTTTTAAAACTACTGTTTTAAAAAACCCATTGATTGCACCACAGAATGGGTAATTCGTTTTTGTGAAATATGGAACGATTTTCTAAAAATGGATATTGCATAGATGATTCAAGAGCTAAAGGTTACTCTTACCATGGGAAAAAAGCTTAACACAGGAGCTTTGCTCATGGAGTTGGCTATAGCTTTTATCATCTCCTAAGAATCATCAAGAATATTACCAGAAACTGTTGAGTTGATATGCTGTATCAGATCTATGATCTGTAGTACCACTTCTTGGAAACTGCATTGTGCCCTAGTTTGGCTTGTGAGTGAGACAAAAGATTTATGGAAGCCTGCTCTGTTTATTTGTAACTTAATTACTTGTTAATTCTTATTAAAAGGGTACCTGACCTATTTGATGTCTAGTACAGCTCTGCTTCAGGAATTGAGGGGTGCTTTGTTTGTTTCCTTTACACCCTGTGTTACTTGTCTTGATGTTCAGGGCTTGGAGCAGGAAGTCAGTGCTGCCAGATACACTGTTCACCCGCTTTTTGTCTTCAGCTAGTTTGAAACCATTACTAGTGGAGAGGATGGGAACGGAAATTGCTGCTCTTTGCAGCAGATGTGCAGATGCATTGTAGGAATGTAAGACTGAGCACTCTTCAGCAGTAGGTTTCTGGACTGTCAGGGCATGGTGGGAGCATATGAAAGGAATTTTCTAACAAGTTAAAGGTTTGTAAATATTGAAAACTCATGGATGACATCATGCAGATATGCTTACATGCAGGCATTTAATGCATCTCTGGTGGAGATGATGATTTAGTCACTATCAGGCTGTTAATAGCTGAATGGTGACCAACCTGTCTGATCTTCATGTAGCTTCAGAGCCATATAGCTTACTTTAGTTTGTTGGTGCAGGGAATAGACTTCTACAGTTGCTTAGAAGTGGCTGTTCTTCAAGGGCAGGACACAGTTGACTTCTGAGAAAGTTGAGGGGTGACTTGACAGTGTCAACTTAAATGTCTTCTGTCTGCATTCTCTCTCCTAGCTGTGGGTTCAGGTCACGCTGTGCTCCTCAGGCAAGCACAGTCCTGATGCCTTGGTATTTGGTGTAGTTACAGCTTGGGAACTACAAGTTAAGCAGCTTGAGAGTTGCATGCCTGCTACCTCTGACCTAGATATTATAGCGATGACTGTTCTGCAGATACCTGAGCAAAAACCTGTCTAAACAATGAAATGTTTTGATTGGTTAATTATTTTGTGTAACCAGCCTGGTTGCCTTCTTTCAAGTCGGACAGTGTTCCAAGTTCAAAATTACTATTGCTAAGATTCTTTTATTAAACATTAATACAAACTGGATTGACTTTGAGGATACAAAAAACATGTAATTGTGCTTGAAAACAGATTTAATATTTGTCAGGGAATTTTGGAGTCTGCTCATACTGTATGAATATAAAAATAGACATATTAATGTATGTTAAATGGTGTGCATAAAATGTAATGGTTATTTCAGTGCTGTCTGTAACAGTCACCTGCAAAACTTCTTTTTATGTTTTGAAATTAGATCATACTTGTAATTTTTTTTTTTTTTAATTTTATTTTCAAGGTAAAAGTTTTGTTTGTACGCAATCTTGCCAATACAGTAACGGAGGAGATACTAGAAAAGGCCTTCAGTCAATTTGGAAAGCTAGAGCGAGTGAAGAAACTAAAAGACTATGCTTTCATTCATTTCGATGAACGGGATGGTGCTGTAAAGGTAAGTGTAGGTAGTGCAGGTGTCTGCAAATAAGTAGTGACTTCAGGTACCACTTAAATGCTGAATACTTCTTTTATCTCAAGGAAAAGCTCTGTCTGGAAAAATGGTAACATACTTTGTCTCTGGGCATCTCCTAAGAAGATGCAGTTGCAATCTATCATAAGTAATTCCATTGATGAATGTCTAAGATAATCATGCGTGCTGTCATTTGAAACTCAAGTGCCAGAATTTGAATGACTCTTCTCACCAAATTATTTGTAGAATCTGAAGCAGTTTCTCTGGCACACGTGATGAGAACATAATGTGATCTTTCATTTCCCAGGAACAGAATTCCTTCTTTTTTATGGTGCGAAATGAGCACTTTTGATGAGAGGTGCTAGACAATTGGATAATTGTTATTCCTGAATTTTGCTAGCTTAATCTTGGGGTTTTTTTCTCCTGTCATCTGTAGTTAGTTAGGAAGGGAAAGTGGAATTCCTGCTTATGCTAGTTTTCTTTGTTGGTGGTCTTTTTTTAAAATGTTTAATACAGGATATGAGAAGATTCAGTTTTTTCATACACTTCCAGATAGCTTTAAGCATATGCTTATGAAAATGACAAATGCAGATATATGCCCCTATTAAGACTTACCTATATAGAGTGCCTAAGAGTGATAGCCTTGAGGATTTCCATGCCTGATTTTTGCTTGTAACAATCACTGTTACTCATGAGAACTGTTTATATGTGTGTTTGGTGGGTTGAACTTTTTTGTTGTTGTGATTCTGCTTTTTGTGTGGTTGGAATGATATTGTTAAATTACTGTTTTTGGCTTCTGCTTTAAAAAGTAAGTGTCATTGATAGCAAGTAACGTACTGGAATAAAAACATGTACTAATCTCTAGCCTTAGTAGAGTCTACATGTTTGCTGACACTAGAGATTTATTACTTCATTGCAAAATCTGTACTTGTAGAGGACAGTTACATCATTTCATTAATTGAAACAGCTTATAAAGGATGAAGCCTATTTACAGTTTTGAGTGGAACATTTCTAAACTGATACGTGCAGTCCTGGGTTTGAGAGCCAAGAGGAAATGTGTAACTCTGGAACCTGCAATACAATGCTGTCTTAATTTTTTAAAAAAAAAATATAGCTTTGTGTTTTTATTTTAGGTACAGATAAATTTTAAAATGTGTGCTCTTAAAGATAGCATAAAATGAATAATTTCAGATATGCTAAGAAATATATTTAAAGTCTGGTTAATTCCTTCAGGCAATGGAAGAAATGAATGGCAAAGATTTAGAGGGAGAAAACATTGAAATTGTTTTTGCTAAGCCACCAGATCAAAAAAGGAAAGAACGGAAAGCTCAGAGACAAGCGGCTAAAAATCAGATGTAAGTGTAAACGCATGCACATACCTTGTATTACTTCTGAAAGTCTTATACACTCCTACAGAATTAGAACTTCT
>VZTY01035493.1:0-75000 GCA_013400935.1 Turnix velox | reverse complement strand
TTCTTAGTTAAGGATTCCAAAAGTGGTATTCACAAATTCTTGCATTTAATTTTTTTATTGCAGTGGTATAGTTGAATACCATCGTTGGTATCCTTAAATTTTATTTCTGCTCATGAAGGTTAATCATGATTGTTTATATAGTAATCACTTATGAATTGTGTTCAGATACAGCAGTTTCAGGTGTAATCATCAGAGCTGGTTAGTCAGGCATTCCAGATAGTGGTTCTTTTCAGAACCTTTTTTAAAGGGTTGGTTAACTACCTCAGTAGCAGAGGATTGAACTATACCCTGTCTGTACTGTACATAGAAAATCTTTGTAGATAAAAGCAAGGCTTGTTTAATATGATATGAGGGTAAGATTATAATATACCAAATGTAACATTCTTAGTTGCCTTTAGTTCCAGAGGCTTTGTAAGACTTCCTCATGACCATCATAACAGGCCTTGCTTTTGTCGTATTTTGTGGCTGAAAAAGCAGCCTTGCTTCTTCAGATATTGTAGTTATTTGGATGTATAATAGTTTAGCAAGATGTTACTTTTGTAAGACATCAGATGTTCAAAAAAAGTGCATCAGCAACTTGTACTAAATACTGCAGTGTCCCTTTATAAAAGGTCAGACTAAAACTGACAACTGTACAGTGAAGCCTGACATTTGGATATTTTGAAGTTTTTCATAAATCATAGAATAGTATATGGCTGTAGTTTTAGCTTTTTAGGTAAAAGGTATGTTTTCATTAGTGCATTTCTTACTGCTGATCACTGTAAAAACATGTGGATCAGCTTTCCATTTCTCTTGCGCAGATCATGATAACCTGTAGAGTAGAGTAGAGTACAATCATTTGTGCTATGTTTTTAATTTTCTAAAGCACCTTGATGACAGTGAGTGTTCAGTGGTGAAGCATCCTCTATTGAACCACCCTTAAGAAAAGACGAAACAAAAAAAAAGAAAGAACCTTGCTAAGTCCAACTTCGTGTAGGTAAGAGGTAGATAAGTCATAAGAGTATGACTTACTTCGGACTTAGTATAAAGAGCTTCCCTTAACCCCCTGCCCAAAGGGATACTGCAGTTATACTACATACCCATAGGCACCACAATGAAAATTGAAGCTTATGCCTAATTAAGGTTTTATACACACCAGTTCCCCCAGTAAATGCAAATTTTAACAAAATTAGACATGTCATATGTTGAAAATGCTCATGGCAAACAATCATTTTGCATTCCTGCAAATAAAATTGTTTTATACTGTAAGCTGGAGGCGAGTGTAACTTATTTTTGTAATAAAGTTTTTATTTTTTTTATGTGTCATTAATATAAATGTGTGTTAGTACAGAGATCTTCTGGTTAAAAACTTAGAATCGCACACATTTCAGTATGTTTACTTGTATTTACATAATTTTTAGAATAGTGGTTGCCAATAGCCTGTATGTTTCACATTAATTGATTTTTTTTTTGTTATCTTAATAAACCATTTTAGTATGTTGTATGTCAATTACTGGGATAGCTGGGACATGAAGTGTAATTTTAAATTGTCAAGTATTCATTGGAATATGTAAATGTGCCTTGCCAGTTCTGAACTTTTAGGACAAAGTAAACGCGTGATGGTGAAAAGAGTAGTCAATGCATAAGACATTTGCTACCATGGTTTCATATACTGCCCTTGATAAAGAAAAGTAACTTTTTTCCTCAAATTTGAGCATAAAAGTATACAGTTACATTAGCTTCTGAATTTTCAAATCTAGTGATAGAGTATTATTAGGCTTATGGAAAGTGGGTTTGCTAATTGTAGCCTTAAATATAATTTTGAATTTCAATGTAATCCTTGGTGCTGGCATTCCCAGTGCCAAGGAGTTTAAATGCTCCCTTCAAAGAGGTTGCCATGCCTACTGGCACTTTTACTGTCATATGGTTTTATAAGGAACACTGTCAAGATGTGGAAACCAATTTTGAACTTGCTATAAAATAAAAGATGCTGGGGGAAGTCCTCAGGTTTCTTCATCTTGAAATCTCTCCATTGCTGAAAAAGTTCATTGACTTGTGGGATCACAAGTGCTAGTGACTAGTTCTTAGTGTGGAAATATGTTGGGTTGGGGATAATACATTTATGGAATTGTAGCCATTGATGGAATTGTATTAAAAAATTGCTGTTGAGGCACTACATGTGTTGAAATTGTGGATTGTATCCTTAATTTCAGCTCTGCTAAAAGTATGGAGGACTGCCATGAAAAAAATCTTTTTATTTTTACCTTTTAAAAAAGAAAAATTGACAGGAAAGTGTTTGTTTTTAAGGGAATGCAAGCAATGGTGAGTAAGCAAAATATCAAGATCTTGACAGTGTTCCATTTAATTATGAACTCAAGCCATTATAACTTTTAAAATTAAATATGATTTGCACTGTTCTGATATTGGTGCAGTTTTTTAGCAAAGCGATCAGAAAACTAAATTGCATGTGGTTGTTAATATTGGGTGGGGGGAGAAATGAAAAAAATGTTATTTTGAAAGCTTTAAATTTGATTGTGTGAAGAGAAACAGTTCATTCCTTAGTGGAAATACTGGTGAGAATGGGTGAGTTGCCTATATACACCATCACTGCGGTTGCACTTGGATGTTGGTAAACTTGAAATGTTCTACAGCAATAATGCATCTTGTATGCAGTGCTTTGGTGACAAGTGGACATAAAACACACAGTTCTTTTTGGCACGTTGAAGGCAAATGTTGACTTAATGAAATATGCTGCCTCTGTTCTTATTAGTGGTGCTTTTTACTGAAACACCTGCAAAGGTTTCAGTATAAATCAGTATAGTTCCACGTTAGTTTGTAATGTGTTCTTAAGTTTGAATCAAGTGCTAAATCAATAAGAAATTAATAAGAAATCAAAAGCTGCTGCTGCTTAACACTTCTGGTTTATAAACACTCCAATACATAGCTTTTAAAAAACTCTCATTTTACTATTAATTTTTGTTTGAAGGGTTTCATACAGTACATTCAGCTGTATTTTTTTTTTTTTCATTTCTAAAGAGGGAATTTCTCACAACCCAGAAGGCTGTTACTACAGATAATAAGATCATTTTCTGAATTTTTCTACATTGTACAAACTCTGTCCTATATGTGAAACAAGGAATGTTGATTCTGTTGTTGTTTGGGGTGAGGGAAGTGACGCAGTCTAAAATAAACTTAGCCTCCTCTGAAGGTAGGATTCCCAACTTAGTATTTCAGGATAGAAATGTTATATATGACTACAACATTTTTTTTTTTTGTCTTGTGCCTTCCGTAATTCTTTAGAGGCTTAACTTATCAGCCTAGCAGTTATTTTGATGCTTCCATGTATCAGTGAGGGGAGCGGTTTGTTCTAAGAAATAAATGCAGAAGTCAATATGGACATAAAAACGTTTTCTGAAAAGAATGTTCAATGTGATATATTCCATGAAATTAGGACTATTAATCCCTTGTACTGTTGAAAAACGTTCATTGTTTAAAATGGAACAGCAGGTTTTAGGTGTAGGTAATCAGGCGATGAACCTCACAGCGTAGCATTCTGAGAGTTGAAATCAGTGAAGATGGACCTTATGTTCATGGCTCGAAGCTTAGGAATCTCAACTTTGGTTGTGACTGACTTAAAAGTCTGTCTTCACTGAGTGTCTTGCTGAATTAATTCCTGCACTGGCACATGACATCTCTTGGCTGAAGCTAACTAGTTTCATTAGTTGGGCAGGGGAAACACCAGACTGTATGTTGTCAGTTGCTCTATCAGATAAAAATAGTATATGGCAACAGGAAAGGAAGCAGAGGTGAAGATTCCTTGATCATTAATGTGAGTAGTGGAGGAGAGAAGGAATAAGTTACTATTACTTAACAGCCAACTAGTACAAATAAACAAAGTTTCCTGGAAGCTTTGATACTAGACTTTTTTTTTTCTGGTTGACGAACTTGCACATAGTCATTTAGTCAACAACTTTGCAAGTGTCTGCTTGTTTTAAAACTGACCTCATCAGAGAGTGGCTTTTCTTTGATGCTCCTTGGCCTTGAGTATAGCAATAGATAGATTGAAAAGTACAACTAGGACTATGTAGCTTGACAGTTTACTGGGAGTTTGGAGAGAGGGGAAGTTGGTCTTATGCAATGATGTCACTTTCTTGCTAGATAGCTTGTTTTTTTTGCACAAATGTTCATATTTTTTGAACAGACAGCTTTTGAGTGGATGTTGCACAGCTGAGGTCATCTGGAAGCATGGGGTTACAGTGATGATTTAAAGCTATCTCCATGAAAACTCCTTTAAATAATAAGACTTCCAAGTATGCAGTAAAAGCTTTTTTTTAATTATTTGGAGGGGGAGGGAAGCATCTGTGACAGCCAGAAAGCACAGTTGTGTCATGTAGGTAATTGGTAATTAAATGCAGCTTGAATATCCAAAGTTTAAATCACAAGATTGATTTTGGTTCCAAGAGGTTTTTTTCATTCCTGAATGTTTGTGAAACTTCCTGTGTGTTCCAAAGCCATCACTTAGTTTCGAATGTTAGTTTCTGTATGAACTTGCACTGTCAGGAATCTGGATTCCCTCTCATCTGATATTTTGGGCTGATTAATAACAACAGCTCATTATTTGCTTGTGTTGGTCACCAATGTGTAGAAAAGGCAATGAATTTTACTACTAATTTTCTTTGTACTACGGAATTTATGCATTCTTAATTCTGCTACACAGCCAGTAGAATAGCCAGTGGCACTCGACTGCACAAAAGATGATGGTAAGTAAAAATAGATATTCTAGTACTTAAATGACTTGCAATATCTAAAAATGCAACTTCAGTAGACTATTTAATTGACTTTTCATCTGCAGCTATTTAGAGAGGTTATTGGATATAATTCTTCATTTGCAGTGTGTTCCGAGCAAAATGAATGTTGAGTGTAGATCTGTTGAGTGTAATCTGGTACTGTTTAATGATAAATACTTGGGATCTAAAAATTTCTGAAATGCTTCATAAATCATTCAGTGTGTATTTTTAAACTGATGGGTTAGCAGTCAAAGGGATGGAATCATTCACTGAAAGCCAGGAACTGAATTTATCAGGTACTGAGTCCCTGGTTACAAGTATAGCATTTCCAGTATTGTTCTACTATCTGAAATAACATTTTTCAAGTGTTATTTTTCCCTATTTAGCAAAATGATGAATGAACCTAATTCTGTCACTAGTAGAAGTTATTAAAAACCTTTATCACTGAATATACCTAATGTGGGCTTTAAAAGCTTCCTCTGATAATTCAACAAAGGCAATTTTATAGATATTTCATTAGTAAATCAGGACTTTTGTTAAGGTGCAATTTTAGCACACTTAAAAATGAAGCTCTGTATTAGAAAACACTGGTGAGAGCTAGTCTAAAATAAGTGATAATTAATATTTTCATTATGCAGATGCATCACAATTGGAAGGTGAATTTAATCTTTAAAACTACAGGTTTTGAGCTGTCTGATAAAAATACCCAGTCCCCACCATCTGGAAAAGCTCAAGTGGCTACTAATGGATTGTTTGTATTCCAGCTTGTGGCCAAAGGATTCCATCAGATAGAGCAATGAAACGTTTGTTTTTCTTCTAGGGCAGAGCTGGTTCTAGCAAGCCTAATCTGTTTCCAACACACAGGTTTCAACTGAACTTGAGTTTTGTATAGGTGCTTAAATGGATATTTTTAGCGGAAGACAAACCTTCAGTGCCAGTCGGTGTGTATGTGAGTGGTACTTTTACCAAGAACTGAACATACATAACCTACGCTTCTATAAATGTGTTCACTCAAACTTGCTTTTTAGTTAGTGCGGTGTTTAAAAACTATTTTGAAGAAAGTCATAGTATGTATGTTGTTAAAACCTGTCAAAATGTGCAAACAAATATGCTGTAGGTGTCATGCCAGTGCAAGACTAGATTTGAATATAAAGGAGGAAAAAAATTGTCAGTTTCTCTCAATGGAAATCTTGAAGGTGCTATTAGTTTTAGGTGGCTTTAAGGTTCAACGGTGAGTACATGGAAGCTGTATTCATATATTTGAGTAATCTCTGCTGCTGTGCTTCTCTGTGTGTTCTATAATGCTAATGCAACCTCTTAGAAAATTATTTAAGAAATAAAATACCAAATCCAGTGAGACTGATCTTCCAGCTAAAATTAAAAAGCTTCTGGAAAGTCTTAAAACCATTGTATTTAACTGGCATGTGTATTGTTTTGCACATTAATTTTTGCATAGAAATTTTCTTGTGATGGGAATGGTGTAATAAATGTCACTTTGCATTTTTTTACTATATCTGAAATATACAGATTTTGGTTTGATATACTAAGCCCTTCCATGTCATGTTTCTAATGATCTTAATACTTATGTAGCATCAACTGGTAACTGAGTCTCAGACCCAATAGATGCTGCTTGGTGGTAGTCAGTCTTTTCTTAGGTTAACTGCATAAATCAGTGCAAGTTTCCAACAGTCAGTAGAGTTTGGTTTTCTTAATGGCAGTATTTGAATTTTAACAATTTATTGCCCTCAATGTAACATTACATCTAAAGAGTACTGGTTTCATTGAGTAATGAGCAAGTATATGGACGAGTGGTGAAAAAGCACCAGTAACAAAACTTTTGAAAAGTGAAGCCTCCCAGCTTGCAATGTGTTTTGAAGTTCATTAGTTTGTACTTGACATGTGTATAAATGACGTTTGGGTAGATCAGGTAGCGGTCACATCTCAGCAAGGTCAGCTCCGACTGCCTTCAGTGATGACCTGTGCTGAAGCAGATCATTTGGTACTGAAGTGCCTTTCAGGGTTCACTGTGGTGGTAGTAAGAAACAGCTTGAATACTCCAGCTGCATGTCTTGCAGTCTGAAAGAATACAAGACAGTAATGCATAATGTGATACGAACATCTCTTAGATTTCCAAGTTCTTTTGAAGTAACCTTTTTCTACTTTAATATACAAGAATGAAAACATTAAGGTTCAAATTCTCCATGCGGTTTAAAGATCAAAGGATGCAATAACTTTTTCAGGTCAGGTAGCTGGATATAGTTAGAGCCCAGTAATCAAGACATGTATTTTAGAATTTTGGTAAACTGCTGAGTTTTTGAAGAAATCCCATACTAATAAACGTACTTAGTCTATCCTAGGATTCCTAAATTTAGCAAAAGTGCATATATGGAAAAAAAACCCTCAGTGTGGCTCTCTGAAAGGTGTTTAGGAGAGGAATATGCAACAGTTTTTAAGACCATACATACCAATAAGTGATGGATGTTAAATTCTGAGATATGGGACAAGTGAGATGAATGTTATAATCTTGCAGTCTTTGCCCCAGTCGTGTTAAAAGTGGCATAGAGAACTCAGTTTTCAAATAGACTAAAATAGTGTTTAAAGTTCATCTTAAAAAGAATGTGTAGTCTGTGTTTTGACTTGAAAAATCACGAAGGGCAAAAAGTTTCCCTGTGAAAATGAAAACTTACAGGGTCTTCTGCAGAATCTTTTTTATAAAGCAGTGATGACAATCAGGGAAGCTACTCCTCAGGGGAATAATTAGGAGCATATTCCTCTTGTGTTTAATAGGTTAACTTAAGAGTGATAGAATCACAAATGTTTTCCACTTGGAGAAGCTCCTAACAAAGTATATTCTTCCTTACTACCTGAGAAAAACATAAGATGATGGAACAGCTGAGAAAAGAGCTGTACCTGAGGGCACAAGATGACACTGATTGTGTTTGAACTACTCTATTGGCAAGTTTGTACTCTAAGGTTAAAGGCAAAACATCCGGGGAAATAATCTGGCAAGCCACAGGGTAAAACAGCAGTTGTTTAGCTGTGTTACAGCTGTGGAGGTTCTGTGATGTTATTGATTGGTCTGTCCTGTCCCTGTGGAAGGCAGCCTGCCTAAGCCAGGCAACCTCTAGCAGCCACAGTGCCATGTGAATGGAATGTCAGTTAATCGATCTTTCCCATGTTCAGACATCAGGTTGAAAGCAGATACGAGGTCCTTGGATTACATGTTAAAAAGCTAAGAAGAACTTGTCCTTGTTGCCATAATCCTTGGTGGCAGTTTTAGTAGAAATTCTGTAAGAAAGTAGTCTGTTTGGAAGTATCCTTGAAAGGGAGAAGGTTTCAGACACAGCTAAATGTAATGTTTTTTTCCCCGTTATTTTTATCATCCCTAATGCTGCTATTTTAAATGTTGTGTTCTGAGAGATGAGTGATACCTGAGAGCTGCTGTTTGAAAACCTGCTGCTTTGAAGTGATGAACTAGTAGACTCAAACCCAGAGAAGCAAGAGCCAGTCTCGAATTATCCATGTGTTCCAAAAATGGACATTTTTTTTCAGTACAGGTGAGGAATTCTTCCATCACTTCTTACAGCTATGACGTTTGCCACTCTTTGCCCCTAATCCCTTAAAGGGTGGTCAAAATTAGGTTAATGAGAAATTGTTCTTCGTAGGGATCTGATTGACTGGTACTTGAGGGCATGTGTTCATAGCAAAGCTCGAATGCAAAGTCTTGATCTGAATGTCAAAGTGAGATCAACTGTTCTGCTTGTAAAGCTGGAGTGAACTGATAACAATTCAGCAGCTCCTTTGCAGATTTTAAAATCAAGATGGTAGCAAAGAGTGCTGCCAAGTACGATAGAGTTGTGTTTTTTTTGGAATAATGTACAATAAAAGTCCAGTATGCTGAGAGAGTGAAGTGGCTGATTGATCTAGGGCCTCAAGAGGTAATGAAGTGCTAAGAGCCAGTATGGAGGTTTTAAAACTTTGACTGAAGATACTGAGCTTCTTCAAGTCTAGCCTAGAGCTTACATGTCTTAATAAGAAAAAGTAACACTTTCTTAATGAACAAAGGGAATTTTATTCTAAGGCTATGAAATGCAAAAGTCTGTATTAGATGAGAAAGTAGAAGGCTGAAGAAGGAAAGTAGCAAAGTAGACAAAACTTAGCAATTTTAATTTGCCTGAATGGTCTCTCCTTACCAAGTTAAAGGAGGGTCAAGTATAAGTAAAGCTTTCTATATCATTCATCAGTGCTTGGAGGATATACAGAAACATTTGTTGTCATAGACAGCTTACAGTGGGGAAAAGTTGCCATTTTCTCTACAGGTGAGCATGGTGAGCAGCATCTCTGAAGACTCAATGGGAGATGGCAATGTTCCAGACTGTAGAAATAATGGAGATTGGTGTATGTTCTAAGTTCTTGGTGAAACTCAGGTGAGCTGCTTTGATCTAAGATGCTTTGAATTAAATTCACTTAATCCATTTCTCCTTAACAACAAAACTGCCCCTCCAGACAATCCATGATTGCAGTTTTGTTCCTTTCTTTTGATGGCTTTTCACAATTGCTTTTTGCCTTCAGGGAAGAAGAGTTAATACTGTATATGTAGTTTGACTTACCCTCCAGACCTAACAAGCCACTGATGGGGAAAATGGAAAGGAGAATACAGCCCACCATTGTGGTCCAGGAGAATAGTAGATGTGAGGGCTTTTCAGAATTGAAACTGACTGGTATCTAGACTTCTCTGATGATAGTTATCCTAGAAACACATTGGATGTGGGCTATAAACCTCAGCATGGTGGTAGGTTAGTACTTGATCTGCAGTTTAGTATGTCAAAGCTGAATGGTGATCAGTAAAGAACTTGCTCTATATCCTATATAAATAATGTTTATGAGAGTGGTGTGCTGGGAACCTGGATAATAATAGAGAATCCTTGTCTTCTGAAGCAGTGTCTACTTTATCAAGGAGAAGAAGTAACTTCCTTGCATCTGAACTATGCTGATTCCAGCTTGAAATCTATCTAAAGCCTCCTGGTTCTGTGTGTTGTTATGAGCTGTCTTAGGTGGACTTACTGAAATCCCATAGACCTCAATCTTCACTTGCAACTGCTGGGGGGTGGGAGGGAGGAGGAGTTCTACAAACTGGACTTACAGATAATGCCTCAAGCTCGGGATAAGACTGGAGGACTCACAGCTTCTTAAGGGGAAGAAAATGTTACTCCTCCTCATTTAATATGAAAGATGGTAAGCTCATTTTCATATTAAAGTGTCCCTTTATTAATCTATATGCTTCAGTATACGTATGTATCTGTGAAAGAGGAAAAACTTTATGCCTAGCATTTTAAATTTTTCTTTTGTACTTCTGTACAATAAATACAAGCCAGGTAGTTTATAGAGAGTAGCTAGTCATGCAGTAGCACATCAGAAAATTACTTAAGAAGTTTAAAAATATTTTTGAGTGTTAATGATAGTTCTCCAATACAATATCATATGCTACTAGCTCCAGTGTCTTTCCTAGGTAGAATTTTACTCAAAAAAAAAAGAAAAAAGAAAAAACCTCTAAGTAATGGAGTTTGGAGTTTCACAGAAGTTTGCTGTATCATCCAAATAGTCCTTATTTCTTGATTCCACAATTGGTTGCTTTTCCAAACAGGTCAAAGTCCTTTTACTTGTCTTTTACATGAACTGTACCTCATCATAGTGTGCCCCATAAACAGGAACTGCATCTATAGAACATCTGTAGGAATCACAAGTAATTATTTCTCCAGAAAAAAGACTGTGGTTTTCTGTCTTGCTGTGGTATGTCTGCTGGTAGGCCCACATAGGGGTCATCCCCTCCTGCAGAAGTACCATTAATGCCAGTGCTAGAGGTGAAGGGGTATATAATAATACAACACTTTTCCACTTAAAAAGACAGCTTTTGCCAAGGGGAAGAAGTTTGACATGCCTTCAGGAACAGCTATGATAAAGATGGCATCGATTGGCCGTGCCTCTTAGCATAAACCAGAATTTTTCTGCTTTTGTAATATGTTCAGTGCTCTTGACAAGGAACCATGTGATTTATGTCCTTTTTATTTTCTCTCAACTATTCTGAAAATGCCTCAGTTTTTGCTTTCCATCACATAAATGGGGGGGGAAGTCAGATCCATTGCATTCATTCTCAGCCACCTAATGGTAAAACAATATGTTACAGAACCAGATGCTTATGCATCTGGTTCTGTAACAATTCTGGTACAGTGATGAAAAACTTAATTGAAGCATAGATTATCTTTCTGAAGGTGATAATTAATGTTGCTTAAGTCTTATACTGCCTTTGCATACTTCATGTTGTTGGAGAAGCTGGTTGCTTGAACTAAAACTACCTCTATGGAATTCTGACCTGGCAAAAATACTCAAGGCATTTACAGCTATATCTGCAGAAGCTGAAGCAATGGGCTTCTGGACACCAGCTTGCCAGTCACCACAAAATCCTAGATCTCATCACTGTATCTGGGTTTACATTATCACTGATGTGTTAGTAGCACTGGAAAGCTTTCTCTGATACAAGCTGGCTTAAACAGCAAACTTTAGTTATAATTGGGCTTTATCCCACTTTTTAAAAGTTTGTGTTAATCAGAACTTCCTAAGTATGTGAAGATTTTAAGTTGGGAATTTGAATTGGGGAAAAAGAATATATCAAAAACTAGTTTTGTCTGAATGAGAAGAAAATGTAAATCTTCATTGAGGCGAAAGAATAGTTAGGAACAATTTAAGGAAGTACTAGTTCCACTAATAAAAATAATTTAAAATTCTGTTTTATTGAACAGTTTTGTTCCCCCTGCTGCCACCTGTCCCTACTTCAGCACTACAAAACAGGAAATAATACAATTAGAGGAGGACCAGGAGAGCAACAAACTTGATAAAAAGGGTTCTTATATGAAAAACAATTCACCAGAGCATTTTGGAGAAGACAGTTCGCTGAGGTGGCCAAAGTATTCTGATAAAATTGTGTTGATTCAGGAATGATTTTTTTCGACTTTTTTTTCCAAAATACTAAATGAAGCATATTAATGTTTGTATAGCAGTATCTTCATTTGCACAAGAGTGGTGGAACTTGTTGCATGATTTTAATGGATGTTAAAGCTCATGGCAGTTCAAAAAGCAACTTGAAACTTAGGGAAAAACCCTCTGTCTCAGGATATCACCAGGATTGCAGATCAGAATAAAACAGTGTTCTCATAAAGACTTTACATCTTTGTCCTAGGTATGTGTCCCCTGATGGCCATCATGACGATCAGGATGTTCACCTAGTTGAATCCTAGCTGATCCTATGCAGTTATCCTACAAATCCCATCAAGTATCTGTGATGAAGACACTTTAGACTAGCTTTGAATTCTGCAGGTCTCATCACAGAAGCACAGATGCTGCAACACTGTTCACTGTTTAATGGAAACACATGGCATCTTACAAGGATTTTCTTGACGCTTTTAAAATCATCTGAATTTCAAGGGAAGATGGATGAAATTCATTCTCAAACTCCCTGCTAGAAATTAATTTCCCCCACAGACCTCAGAGTTAGTCGGAGAAATCTCCTTTCAAGACAGATATTTTCACAAAGTGTGTATTGGGGCAGGGTTTTCTTTATTCCTATTGTAAGTAAATGTTTTAATTATCATTTAGGCTGACAGGTTTTTTTTGAAGTATGTGCTATGGTATTGTTTTAACTATTTACATTTATAAAACAATTTTTTTTCACAAATGTTTTCTTAAAAATTAACACCCAGCTAACTTTTTCTTCCCCCTGCACTCTCCCTCCCTGATCAGCCCAGATTTTTTGTAAGAAATTGCTTTGTTACCTTACTCCTTGCTCCAGCACCTCACTCAACACCAGATTGAGGTGTGGATCCAGAGTTCATCTGTTCAGGTGAACTAATTTCCAGCCAATTTCCATGGAGTATATCTTTGCCAAATGTTACCATAAAACAAATGTCCATTTCGTAAAGCATTTTTTCTGTGTCTCTACAGGCCTAGTGGCTCTCTTACATTTCCCTTAATGTTATGTTTATCTGTGGTTTTGTTTGTAATCTTGCAATTTTAATTAATTTCTTGCTGTCTGTAGTCATCTTCCACTCCCACCTTGCAACCTTCTGCTCTGTTGTACCTTTCTGTTTTAATGTCCCATAAGCTTATTTTATGGGAAGAAAAATTATTTTAATCTCAGATATCTCTGTTTTCCTCCAGTATCTAGTCTGTAAAATAATGTATTCATAAAAGTCCTATTCATGGAAAAGCTAAGTGTTGTTCTGACCCTTTTAACTTTCTCCTTGAGAGTTACAAGTTTCTCAAGGCAAAAGTGCCTCTAGCTCATTGTCCTTTTTTTCCCCCTTCTTCTCAGTGGTATGTTTTTCTCAAATTGGCCTTGTTTGGCTTGTTGAAATTCAAATACATTCAGTGCTCTCCAGTACCTCTGCCCAGTATCACTCCTGTTGGACACACAAATGACCTTCTGGAAACTGTCTCACTTGAAGCAGTGGGTTTTTCTACTTGTATTTCCTGTACAGGACAGTCTCCCTGCCTTTTTTCCCTTGCAAAGTCTTTGTTTTATCTGGTGCCAATTAGTCTTTCATGAGTGTAGTCCTGGACACAGCCTTGCAGGTATTTTCATGTCTTCCAATTAAATTGCATTTCACAGGCTCCTAATAAATAGAAATTAATTTTGAGCAGACTCATAAATTAAACCTTTTCCTTCAGTTTCCATTGCCTGCTGAATTTGTTTATAAACAAACAATACAGTTTTAAAATATGTGTAATACCAGTTGTCAGTTGATTCTCCTGCAATTGTGAAGACCCACTTGCTGTTTTCTTCCTTTCTGTTCTGGAAGAGCTGAGCTTCCCTGTTCTCAAAGACAAACTGTATGGGAGTTTATCATGGAATCCAAAGCTGCTGTCACTGTATCCAGCAGATGCTTTTGGCCCTTGATCATTTCTTCATCTAGTCAGCTCCAATCTTGTAATAGTGATGGTCAGTCTCTCATCCCTATCGTGTAGGTCCAGGAAGCAAATTTAAGAACCTGCACCAAATACCGGCAGCACACTCCTTGCATATGAGAAGTACACATCCCTGTGGCTGCTGCCAGGAGGTGACTCCCAAATGCCATAAATCTGACTATGAGCATTGTATTAAATCAGCTAAATGAATGGGACTATATTTATCGCAGTAAAGCTGATTTGATTTACCTGCATGCTGATAATTATCCTCCCACCCAAATCATTGCAGAAATCATTGCAGTATCAAATGGTCAGCCTCTCATCTCCCTCAATTTCAGAGTTCCTTTAATGCAGAAAGGCCAGGAAGCATGACTAAATGTTAGTTTTTACCTTACATCTCTTGCATACAAGGGAATTCTCTCGTAGAGTGAAACCGTACCTGTTGATGGATCGCATTTAAGTTTTGAACTTGAAAGTTTAAAGTGCCTATTGATGCTTTGTTTTCTCGGAATTGGAGTCGCCAGTTTAACTTTTTATTTAAGCTTAGCTATTTGCTAACTATAGTCAATGTTCTCTAAGTATTCTGCTAAATAAGTTAAATGGCAAGTTTCATATTGACATTTAAACTTCTGGGAAGGGCCCAGAGAAATTACCCGTGACTTGTGAGGAATAGTTTATAAAGGAAAACTCACTCCTTGTTGGATCAGTATGAAGGATTAGATTATGGAAGTTAGCCTGGACAGATGTATCCTTGAAAAAGATAAATATGTAATGCCTTCAAAAGAGCAAAAGCAGACTTGCAGAGTACTTTTAATGCAATCAACTGTGAGAATCCGTATTATGGTTCACTGTCTGATTTACAATAAGGGGTTTTTTTAAGCTGAAAAAAAAAAGTACTTGGTAAATAAAGTCTCAGCCCTGCAACTGCTATTATTTAGATAAATACAGCTCTTATGCTGAAAATCTACACTATTAGAATGTTGGGGTTTTTTGAATGTTTGGATACACAGTCTTCCATTGCTATTAAAAAAAATAAGAAAACAACTAACATTGTAAGGTGACTTGTATGATAAGTAAAAGATCTTTTTATATTGTAAATACAAAAAAGAAAGTCTAGGTTTCCAGAATAATTCTGTCCTGGATATGATCTTTCAAAGGTCATCTCCAGATGCATGTTTTCTCCTTCAGTTTTCCAGTTAACTGTAGAATCTTTTTAAGATCTGTGAAGAAAGATATGCTATGGCCAGGGTTTGGCCATATTTCTCACATACAATCAACAGTAATTTGAAAAGCTCGGTGTTGTTGATATTTTGCTTATGTTCTTCCATACTTTTGGATTTTGTTAAAAGACAAGGCTCAGCTCTCTTTCAGAGCAGAAAAATCTGAGCAGTTATGGGGGCAAGGGTTAGTGAGTCGATGGGCAACATGAAGTCACATAAAAAGGTACAATTAGAGCTAAATGTTAAGGATGCAGTTTTGCACTAAAGAAAAGTAACCCTTAAGCAGTCAAGCTTCATGCTAAACAAACTTTCGCAGAGAGAAATGTAAGCAGAAATTTGACTTTGTTCCCAGTGGTTTATTGTGTGAGTCACTTTCCATGTCACCTTTATCAAATTTTTGAAATTACTGATTTTTAAAGAAAGTTAGTGGCCATTTCATGGCACCTCAGGGTGGGTGCCTGGCAATGACCAACAGCTCCAAAACCCAAAGGAAACTCTGTCATCAAGGAGTGGTAAGACCAGGCTGGGCATGGAACTGAGCAGCCTGATCTAGTGGGAGGTGTCCCTGCCTATGGCAGGGGGGTTGGAACTCGATGATCTTGAAGGTCCCTTCCAACACAAGGGACAAACTATTCTATGATTCTATAATAAAATGTTGCAGAATAAACTACTAAAAGTCACAAGCAGCAAAGCTGAGGATAAAACAAGCAGGTAGTAAATAAAAAGTATCTTCTAAGGAAAATTAATTTCTTCTGTACTACTCTAGAGATTTGCTCTCTGTGTGTGCACTTTTTTTTTTTTTTTAAATTAAAGCCACGTAGACTGACATGAGGCAATACTGTGCAGACGCTCTTAAAGAAATTCAAGCTGACTGGGCTTTTGCCAAGCAGTCTGTGAAAGGTCAACATACTGACAGCAAACTGCAGCATTGCACCTGCTCCAGAGGTCAAGGGAAGTGTTGCATAAAATGATGAAACATTTGATCTAAGATTCTGAAAGTTATTTTCAGCTTTTGATTTCTAGATACTGAATTGACTTCTAAATACTGACTTTCCTTTAACAGCATTGCTGCAGGGTTGTCACCGAAGATTTGTAAACATGAATCTTCCAATATATTTCAGATGTCCTCATGTACCCTTTGACCAAATATGCCTGCGTGGGCTCATGCAAATGAAGACAGCAGCGACTTAACAAAATAATTAAAAATATAAAACCAGGCATGTGAGTGAATTGCCTTGAGTAAATCTTTAATTTGAGTAAATCACATCAACAACTCCGCAGCCCTTCTCTCAGAGGGATTTCCCAGAAGTTGTTTGAGCACTTCTGTCTATGAACTCATCTTCCCATAAAGAATAGTGTCACATTAACGTTGAACTTCCTAAGAATAACTATGGAGTTGCTGAAAGTTTTCAAGTACACTGAAAGATGATCTTTGAGGTCCCTTCCAACCCTAACCATTCTATGGTTCTGTGACTTGCGCTGTACCTGAAGGCAAGTTACTGAAGTGAAGCTGGCTTTAAATTGTACTGCATCCCAGAATGACCATCTGTTCGATGTCTCAGCCTTGTATACTCACTAATGTTAAAGAGGGGTCTGTTATCTTTTTCACCATGTTTTTTTACGTGCAATTAAGCAGTTCTGAAAGGTGCTGGGGCAGCTTTAGTGTCCCGGTCACCAGCTAAATATAGAGCGTTCAATCAAATGGGAGACGTTCTGGCTGCTCGGCGCTGAGCCCGTTGCCCAGAGCCTAAGTATTTATAACTAAGTGAAGCTTTCTGTCATTAGAGACCTATTTACAAGAACGCGTTACACGGCAGAAGCTGGAAATGCCGCCCCGAGCGCTTCTCGTTGGGGCTGCCGTCGGCACCGAACGCTCCTCGACCCGGCTCGGCAGCTCGCTCCCATCGCAGAAGGCCTTGGTGCCGCTTCACCCCCGGCAGCCATCGCCGCATCGCGGGGCATCCCCCCTTTCTCGCCTCACAGGCCTCAGCTGCGCCCACCAGCCGCTCTCCCGAGCCTTGGCGCCGGCACGGTGGTGCTGGTGACATCGGCATGACGGGGAGCGCCAGCCGCAGCGCGCTGAGGGAGCGCGGCACGTCACGGGCTCTCGCCGCCAACATGGCGGCTACTTGATACCGGTGCTGCCGTCATATGTCCCTCCTCTCCCTCGTCAGGTGGTGACGGCTGGAGCGGAAGCGGCGCGGCCCGGCCTCTCCCCCTGTCTCGGTGCTGTAGCCGGCCCACTCCGCCTCGGGGGGAAGCGGCTGCCATGAGGTGGCTGCGGGCGGCCGGGCAGCGGCTGCGACAGCGGGTGCGGGGCGCAGAGGTGCTGCGGGAGACCTGCCGGCAGTACCCTCTCTTCTGCTGCCTCCTCCTGGGGCTGGGCGTCGCCACCATCCTTCTTAACTGGTAACCGGCCGGGCTGAGGTGGGGTGGGGGAGCCGGGCCCGGTGTGGAGTTGGTACCTTGTCATGAGGTAACGCTTCCTCCCTACTTGTTTATAAGGTATCTTCACGTTTTCATGATCTTCTGGTCATTTGTGGCTGGTGTCATCACCTTCTACTGTTCCCTGGGGCCAGATACCCTCTTGCCCAATATTCTTTTTACCATAAAATACAAACCCAAGGTAAGTATTTCTCTTAATTTTCTTATGCTTCCTTTAAATGTAATCAGAATTTGCACTGCATAGCAGTTCCGATGTAATTCCGCCTGCTTTCAGAAATACTGTGCATCAGTACAGCTCATACCTGCCCACCGATAGATGTTTTGTAGTAAATATACAATGATTAAGATTTTATAGATTCTTCGTAGTGTGATTCTATAGTACGTTTCTTTACATTTCTGTGTAGTTCCATCAAATTTAGTTATGTCTGTAAAGCTGGCTCCTGGGAGTGATTGTGGGTATTAATTGCTGCTTCACTTTTCTTCCAGTTTTGGTATTTGTAGCTAGTAGTCGAGAAATTACACAGTTGTGTTGTGTGTTACTGAAGCTTCTTTTTTCCCCTAAAGATGCTCTTCCTTTGGCGAGCCGGTGCCAAGTCTGCTTTGCTGATTGTAGTCAAGCTTCTTTTAAGTGATGCTACGTTTTTAAGGAAAAAAAAAGTTCCCAAAGGAAATTTCTGTTTTCTAACGTTAAATGGTTTAATGTAGAATTTTGTAGGGCTAAGAGTGTATTTGAAGTAGCTCAAAGCTATGGGTAAGGCAAGTTTTGTAGAGAAAACAGATGGTCTGTTCCTAGATCAACTGATGTGGAGGGAGATGACTGGAGACATGGGAAAGTCCCCTTGAACTTTGTTTTAGTGGAAGCAGTTTTTCAGTTTAGTTCAGTTGTTTCTCATACTACGTTTTGTTACCTTGTTTTCCTTGTTCTCTCTGTTCCTGACAGAAAGGATGTTATCTTTACGCTGTTCAGTTCTCTTGTTATTGCATGCTTGAGAAGTAAATTCACACATGTCAGTTTATTAAGAAAGTCATTATTTCGAAGAATGTAAACTTGTCCAAATATCTTCCCTTAGCAATTAGAATTGCCAGAACTGTTTCCCCACGGTCACAGCTGTGCTGTATGTGGCAAAGTCAAATGCAAGAGGCACAGGTAAATTAAATAAGCTCATAAGCTTATATTTAGGACATAGCAGTAGGAAACTTTCAGGTAAATTTTATTACCTCAACTTTTCCGCACTCTCCTACAGACCCACTTTGCTTCTGGAAAACTATCAGCCATGGCTGGATCTGAAAGTGCCTTCCAAGGTTGATGCATCCCTCTCAGAGGTAACTGCTGATTCATTTCTTCAGTGCCTTGAAATTTCATGCGTTTTGCTTATGTATTTCTTAGACCTGTTACTTCCTGCTCAATACTTAGTTCAGGTGTACTTCACACATATGTTAACTTTTTCCTGTAGAAGTCAAATCAGAAGACAATATACTGGGAGCAGAGAGGTGAGGTGGGCTAAGTGTTAACGTGGATATGAGTGTTCCTGTATTAGCATGCCTAGAGCAAGAAACAGCAATGCAAATTGGGGTATATGTAGGAAATAGCAGTCTTAATTGAACATATCCAGTTCTTGAAAAGTTAAGAATTTCAGCCTGCTTAGTTTGTTGAAGTAAATGCGAAGAGATTATCTGCTCCAACTATAAGATGATAATGTGATGATCCCTTCTATAGTTTGAAGTGCTATGGTTTGAAGAAGCCACTAGAATTTACTATTTAGACAATCATATTAGGGAAAAAAACCCAAGGAAACACAGAGACTGAAATATAAACATATTTAATAGAATAATACTACATAATTAACATTAATAATAGTAAAGGACTAACGTAAAATACAGCAGGATTATACAAGCTGCGCACTCCCAGCTGTGGACATCAACTGTCTGATGCTGACTCCAGGAGGGCATGAGGGTCTGATAGGCAGGAAGTTCTCAGGATGGCAACCATCAAGGAAGAGGGAGATCTTCTCAGTTTACTTTATAATTTATATTGAATGTGAAGTTCATGGTATGAAATAACAATACGAAAGAATCTTGTTGGCTAGCTTGGGTCAACTGCTCAGGAACTTTTTGTTCTTTTCTCTTGAAGAAGATATAGACAAAGAGCAATTTTTCTTTGAGTTTATTTTTATTTTCCCTTGATTGGCACTTGCTAGAATATATTTACAGCTAAATAGATGTCCTTTCTTAATGCTAGTAAAATTTGCAAGGACCTATCTAGATTAATCTCCTTCATTTAAAATTCCAGTTTGGAGTCTGTCTTAGGAGGATGAATAGTTGGTGTGTCGGGAGTGAGAATATTCTTGCGTGCCAAGCTGTGCTTGTCAGTAGTATAAGCTAACAATTCAGCTTCATGTGATGGAATCCTGGACATGGCCCACAGTAAGAGTAGAAAAAGAATGAAAACCTTAAGAGAAGGAAGGGATGAATAGTTGAGAAATGTTTTTTTAAAAAACCCAGATAACTACTTGTTGACCTCCTTTGGTTTAATATAGTGGCTTCCCTTGCAATTTCAGAAGCAAATGTTTGTTGTTTTAAAATTACTTAATCTGTTATTGTTTTTTAGGAAAAAAAGTTTTTGCTTCATGGTATTAAAATGACAGTATTGCTACGTATCACTTCAGTAGGCTTATTTTTTTAAACCTGTTGTTTAAATAATAAAGTGTAAAAGAAATTTTTCTATACATGTAATATTTTTAAAATTTTTGTTAGCAAATAGATGTGACAGTTTACCAAAGGATGTAGCAAATGCTGGAGTACCAGGAACCTTCTTTTTTAGTTTAAATGATTAAAAAATTTCTTTTTTGTATATAATTTGTAAGAGATTGGAGTAGGTACCATAGTTGTCTTCTAAGGCTGGTCCTTAAGATGTGTTGCTACGCTTTCGTGTCTTGTATTTGGCTGCTTATGCTATAGTTCTGCTTGTACCAAAGTGCTGTGGGCTTCTCTTTGCTGTTTCTTCTTCACTTCAGTGCCATGTCCCTGGTCCTGCTTTATTTACTGATGCAGACATGGCTTTTGTATAGCTCTGCCGTGTTTTCCATTCCTTTCTTTGAGTGCTTAACTACAGGCAAGTGCCAGACCCAAGTTCTGCACCTTCCTGGGGCAGTGACCCAGAGTTGTTACCTTTTGTGGACCCGAACAGTCAGTCTGTCTGAGCCACCATTATTACCTCTGTAGGATCCTATTTTAAATGAGAAATTCTACTGCCGTTGTTCACCACTGCAACTCTTCTGTGCTGGTTAAAAGGGCAGCAGGGCTTCTGCCCACACCATACTCCTCTCGATCATCTGCTGTGGGTATGGATGAGGCATGTAATGCATGCCTGGAATTGGATTGCCTGCTTAGGACTGGAAGGAGAGACTGCTCTCCTTTTCTTTTGTTAGTCATACATTAGAGGGAAGCTGATACAATGAGAACTGAATTAAGATTAATGAGATTCTAAAGGAATGCACCCTGCTTCTAGAAGGCAGGTTCTTCAAGTACTTGGAGTAATCCTGGGATTTTTTATTCTGGATTAGTTTTTCAAATCCTTCTTTTGCAGGTTGAAAAATTCTGGTAATGTTCTCATTTCCAAATGTTTCTAATTTGAATCAGTTGTATAGTTTTTAAGCTTATATTTTCAAGTGCTTAGAGAATAATCTGATACACAGTCGAGTCAGAAGTCCGAGGTTTTTCTCATAAGAAGAAATCCAGGTTTTTCTCACAAGTGTGTGTTTTTCTCTGTAGGACCGTGACCATAGTTTGTCTTGCTTCACAAATTCTTAAATTCTTTGCATCTCTATTTTGTTTATCTATTGTTTTGTTATGCATGATTTAGAACAATACAAAAAATGTGTATGCAGACTTTCCACCGCTCTTGATTTATTTTTATTAGGATAATTGAACTTTGAACTGCCTATCTCAGCCATGAATCTATCAATATTTGGCAGTTTTGACTGTATCCCACACAAAACCAGCACAGTTACCTATGAATAATTCATGCTACGAATAATTTATGTGAAAATATTTCACCAGTTTTTCCTTCTTTTTGAACTAGGATGTGATAGCTGTTGATCAGTTTTATGTTGTATGTAATTTCATGTGTTACAAATTGTATAATGGAGAATTTAATTCTGTTATTCACTTAATGACCTCAGCTCTTCCCCTACAATCTCATTTTTGCTGTGTGAGGGATACTTGCAAATCCAGTCTGTGAAAAGCTGCTCAGCTAATCCTGATCATAAAAGAAATGCCATAGTGATCAAGGTACTACTGCCTGTTGAGCTCATTAATTTTTCCTTATTTCTTAAATTATCAGGCTCTTGACTTGATTATAGGACCAGAACTATTTTTTTTTTTCCTTAAAGTAAGAAGTGGACAAATGCATGAGAAGTCGGGTGCTGTCTGAATGTGTTCCTTGCCACTCCTGGACTCATGTAGCAGTGCAGTGGCCTGCATCCTTTCTTACTGGGAATTGCTTGTCCTGCCCTTAGGAAGTGGTCTCAGTTATACTGTTGTACCATCTTTTAAGGCTTTACAGTTTGTCTTTGTTGTTTACTTATGGAATCCTTACTGCCTTCCAGTCTAATTGAGCCTGGTGATTCCAGCCTGCTACTGAATCATTCCTCACTCTGCCCTACAGTTTCTCCTCTTAATGACCAGGATATGTTCTATGGCAGACCACACAGAGCTTATCTCAGCAGCACTAAACTGACTGGCTTGCAGTGTTGCAGTGTGTGCTAGAAAAGCTCTCCTCTTTGGTTTTTGTTCAGTTGCTGCTTATGTTGGGACCCTCTGTGTTTGATTTTAACACCTGCAGTCTCTTTCCATTTCCAAGCAGCTCATGTGTAGTGGATCCAGTCGTTTTGCAGAATGCTTGAAAAATGGGTAGGCTTTAAGAGAAATGACTCGGCATTTGTATTCAAAACTCAAGAATAATACTTTACAGAAAAGGAAACTGCTTATCATTAGCTGTCTTTCTTTTGGGTCTCCTAACTGCTCTTCACATGTGTACATAGTATGAGTGATTGAGCTTGAATTATATTGTTGATCTTGCAAGAATGAAAGCGAGTACATTTGTCTTGCTTTCTTGTGCTTTATGGAAGTGCAATGGATGATGTGACAAGGTGGTTTTTTTCTGAGTTACATGATCTCATTGATGCGGTCTCAGGGCTCATAGTATTCATAGGAAAAATGTATGGACTGATGGACTGTATGCATTGAACACCAGTTACTGGCAGTCAGTCACCTATTACTCCTTGTGTGCTTGTATTTATAGTGCACACCTAGCTTCAGTGCAGAACCTTGGTGTAAGGGAGAGGCCTTGGCCATGCCATGTGTTTAGTGGATATGCATACTTTATGCATGTCCAAGATCAAGGCATTTTTTATTAAGATCGTATGGAGAACTTTAGCCCTTCTAGAACATGTCTTGACCTCTGACATTAGGACTTCAAGTGTATTTTGAGTTAGTTCTCTGTCTCTGTGCATATTGCCTCCAAGTCTTGTGTCTAGTGGGATTATCTGCATGGCATTGTCATGTGGAATAACCACAAAGCCTCTCCCTTACAGTGTAGCTGTGGAAGCAGGAGGTAACATCTGTCAAAGCTGTGAAATCGTTAAAGTGGAAGTTACTTATTAGAAACATGGGATGAATCTTGAGGTCTTGTGTCTGTCTTTCCTTGCTGTTTTAATAACCACAGGAAGATGGTTCCCAGAACCAGGTGTGCTTGTCTTAGCTGGCAGTAAGGACAAGATCTCTCACTGTTAGACACAGTTCTTTAGGAGCCTCTGGACTGTGGCTGAAGAGTGCCACCAGATTATATTAGCGGCTGATGAACTGAAATTGGAGTGTCCCCTGTGCCTGATGAACAGGCTGCTGATTCCAAAGCAGCAGTCATAGATAAAGTTCTTTCAGGTGGAGGACGTTGTACTCCTTTTGCATATACTCAAACATAGTCCAAGTGTACTTTCTACTCCAAGTGAAAGATGGTCTTCTGTTGTTGCTCTTGATGGGTGGATACGTAGTGAAAGTGTAGAAAGACAGAGAAGGGATCCTTCAACAGGCAAGGTGCACAGATGTATTTTTCTGCTTCTGAAAGGTATGAAAGAGTCTATGGTTGGAGCTCTCAAAAAAGCTTATTTTGTTAGAAACTGCATGAACAAAAACAACGTTGCAATAAATAGTCATGAGGCTGACACTTCTATTGAGTAAACTGGTGATTTATATGCTGACATTGCTATGAAAAGGTTTAGGGAGATTGTATTCAGTAGTCAGATCTGTTGCTCTTAAGGTGAGTGGTCTGTGTTTGCTGAGTGGAGCTGGATGTGATCTCCCTGGTGTTGAGAGAAGATTAACTTCCAAAGAAAATTCTTTGGGATTTCTTGATCTCTTCTGGCCTGAGAAGTAAAACATCGGTTGTCATTTCCCTCCAACCTTCCACTCTGTATTTAATGGAAGTATGACTGGGAGGCAGAGTATATGCACCGTTTTGCTTACCCATTCATTGTCAATACATGATTATATTACATTTTTAAGGTTTTATTACTACTGTAGCTCATAGACGTAGGAGAAAAGACATCAATAACTTTGTATGGCCAACACTGCTAATCTAGTGTTACCATAAATCAGAGACATCCCTTCAGAGAAAGGCTGAAAGAAGAAAATTTCCCCTTCATGCTTAAATCCAAGGGGAGGAAAATCACTGAAGTGGAACACTTGCAAAAAGGAGAGTATCTTATAAAATTTGAGTAGGCGATGCGCTTAGTAATGAAGACAAAAAGAGAATATTCATGAACTGCTCAAGTCTTAAGAATTGAGAGGAATTAAAAAGGCTGTGTGCGTTTTACTGAGTGTGCTTTTCTAATCATGAGAGGAGCAGAGGCATATAGTGTGCTAAAAATAGTATAAATTTAGCAAGTCTTGAATTCTTGCAGTATGAATGAGCAGCAAATCTCGTAAGAGTAGTACTTCTTGTCATGAATGACTTGTATGGCAGCTGCTCTGTTCTGTGTTCCTTTCAAGCAGATTTTACATTTTTCTTTGAACACTGTGACCTCTTCTATAAAACCTTTCCTTCTGTAGAATATGGCATAGAAGCCTCATGTAGCAGCACCTGTATTCTCTCTTGTTATCCTGGTCATCACTGATATTGCCAAGCACAAACTGATCTCTAGAACAGTGATTCTAACCAAGATGTTGGCTGCACTAGGAGAAGGTAGTATGGAGGTTGAGTTGTGGTTTGAGTGAAAGAGGAGAAATCTCAAGAAAATTTATCCTTCATAGAGGATCATCCAGTTCCAGCCCCATAGCCATGGGCAGGGACACCTCCCACTAGACCAGGTTGCTCAAATCCCCATTCAGCCTGGCCTTGAACACTTCCAGGGATGGGATAGCCATAGCTTCTCTAGACAACCTGTTCCTGTGCCTCATTACTTTCACAATAAGGAATTTCTTCATAATATCTAAATTTCCTCTCTTCTACCCCTCATTCTGTTACTACACTGCCTGATAAAGAGTTCCTCCCCAGCTTTCCTATAGGCCTCATCAGATACAGGGAGGACACTATAAGGTTTCTTTGGAGCCTGCTCCAGACTGGAAATCCTGTCTCTCTCAGCCTGTCCTCACAGAATAGGTACTCCAGCCCTCTGATCATCTTTGTGACCCTTCTGAGGATTTGCTGCAACAGATCTGTGTCCTTTTTACATTCTTCTTTCTTTCTTTTTTTTTTTTTTTTTTTGTTCATGGCACTGCCTGATGTTTCCTCTTCCCTTCAGAAGTTTTATTTTTGCTATTTGTGGTGCATGGACTGTTAACAGCTATTTGAAGGTTTTGTGTAGGTGTAAGAAGTGCAGTTTCTGCAGTCTGGGATACCTTCCCTTCTGTTTGTGGTGGCTATCTCCTCCTCTGCTGTGACATTGAAAGCCAAGCTGATCCAGGGCGTGCCTGTGACATGACTGCAACAGCACTGTTTTTTCCTGATTAACCCTGGTTTTATGGCATGGCAAAGGTAACCATGGGCTTGACCTGTGAAGAACAGGTTTGATGGAGAGGGGGAAGGATTCTCCTACAGAGATCCATGTTGATGGGATATACAGGGGCTAGAAACAGGAGAGAGAAGAGCATGAGGGTACATATAAGATGAAGACTTGGGGAAGTTCTCTGAACGGGGCTTCAGGAGATAACTAGACCATAAGACAGGCTTTGCTGAAAGCTGCAGTACAGGTTGTGTAGGAATTCCTTTTTTGGATTCTTTTGCTTGCTTTGTGAGTGGTGAGCATACAGGATCAACTGTCCTGCTTGGAGCATGGGTGAGGGTTAGAAAAAGTGCAGGTTTGAATTGAAGGGATGGAGGTGTGTCTTAAGTGTAGTATGGATTGCTGGCTTGTGGGAGTCTCCATTAGGAAAAAAACAAGGCCTGAGCTTACCTAACAGTCATCATGGCTTCAATTTGTTGATCATCTTGGTTCCCTGTCAGACAGACATTTCACATTGATTCCTGATGAAATAATCAATTAGTTGCTATTTTTCCAAAGTGCTGATTATTATGTAAAATGACAGATGTCACAGTAGGATCACAATGTTCACGTTTGTATGTTGAAGTTTTATAACTTGAATTATGTTCTGTGAATTTTGGAAGGTGTTTGTGTTTTTAACTTGCTTAACAAGGATTTATAGTAAATTGTTTCAATTTGTAACATGATTGTTCTGCACAGGTGCTCGAGCTGGTGCTGGAAAACTTTATTTACCCATGGTACAGGTATGAGCATTACCTAGAAATTACTACTTTTGAATATTATTAAATGTTTGTCAAACTGTTTATTAAATAGTTACTTGAAAATAAATGTTTCTGGTTTAGTAAAATATGAAGTAAACTTTCAGGTGCTGTGATTTCATCATTTTATTGTCTCTTGCTAGAGTAGAATAGATCTTTCATTAATTTAGGCACAATAGAGACAGTTCTGAAATTTGTATTTTATCCTAAAACTTTTTTTAATATTAATTTTCTAATAGCTCTTACTCAGCAGTACATATGGCTTGATTAAAACTCGTGTAAAAACTTAAAAACTTCCATAAATTTTAGAGTAGAAGCATACTAATCTTTTATGTTGCTTTAAAAAAATGAATCACTCTGATTTTTTTAGAAGTAAAAATTCCATTTAAATAATATAGACTATTAAGGTATTTTTGGCCAGAGTACTGGTATTTTTTCTTCCAGAGTACCTGATGATTTGCTGAGTTTTAGAGCTGTGGGTAGTTATGCTGAGCTGAATAGAATACTACAGTGTACTTTAAAATTATGTATATAGAAAAGACTATGGCTAATTAAAAAAAAATTAACCTTGTACCTTTGTATATTAATTAATAATTAATTAATTAATGCTTCAGAGTACTTTGAAAGAAGATATTAAAAATATTTCTTAATTGATTATTTTGGCATTAATGTGTTAAAATTCCATTTGGGCTTAATTTGGNGCTGTGGGTAGTTATTCTGGGCTGAATAGAGTACTGCGGTGTACTTTAAAATTATGTATATAGAAAAGACTATGGCTAATTAAAAAAAAAAATTAACCTTGTACCTTTGTATATTAATTAATGCTTCAGAGTACTTTGAAAGAAGATATTAAAAATATTTCTTAATTGATTATTTTGGCATTAATGTGTTAAAATTCCATTTGGGCTTAATTTGGAACATGGCTTCTCCATTGAATGGAAAGGTTCAATTTTGTGCTATAAGAAAGTTAGAATTTTTTTATTTTATTTTGGGTTTTTTTCAGTTTGTTTGAGATCTGAAATTGTCTAGGTGTACTTCTTTGCCCAAGTGGTTTTGAGTTGTGGGGAATATCTGTATGTTTCACAGCTATCGTTGTGTGATGAAGACACTGAAATACAGAATTTAAACTATCTGCTTTGACAGCAGAGGGAGCTTTAACACAGTGTATTGTGAATGACCAAGTTGGAGTGGCTCAAGGTTTTTGACTGAAGTGTGGAAAAATACAGCACATTCTGTTGAGCTGTTTGATAAAGTAACAAATGCTGGGGAACCACCTTCTGTATTTCTTAATTTGAAATTAGATAGATTTGTTGGCTGATGGAAGATGTCTTCATTGTCTGTGTTTTGGGCTGTCAAGGAATCTTGGATTATTACTTATGTGTTTGACACCCAAGACTCTGGAAGCCTGGAATACATCTTATAGCACAGTTAGAGGTGCAAAATACACTTGGCTTGGAGCCAGGCAGCTTATACTGCATCTTTCCCTCTGGTGACCTCCATAGATGTTCCCATGCAGGTTTTAGTTTTACATGGCTGCACCTCCAAGTTTTGAACTTGTCCTATAAATTCAGACAATGCTGAGTAGACCTAATCAGCTTTCCATAAACCTGACGTAGTAGGAATTCAGGGAGTTGGAGGGCAGTGGTGTCTGAGTAATTCTGCAGGAAAGAATCTGGTCCTGTAGGGCTTAGTGGTTTCAGCTTAACAGTAGTAATGTCAGATTTGGTCATGTTCCCACTAGACACTCAGGTGTTTATGTGCTTTCCTGTATTTCTGGTCAGTGACACAGGAAGGCCTGAACTGTGTGTCTGTGTGCAGCTGTTTGAGGTCTTTTGTAGAGCATGTTAGTTCTGACTTTTCCTACTTAAATATATGTTCACTGGTTGTATAGCTCATCTTGCCTAGGAGAAAGGACTCGTGCATTCATGAAATGTTTTATTTCTGAGCTAATGAATAATTCCTCACAGAAAGAAATTGTAAGCTTTTGTATCCATGCTGTTCTGTTTTAACTGTGTGGGTAAGCACCAGCAGGCAATCCAGACATGCTAGAGACACTGTTGGTAAAACTTTGCTGCTGCTTTCCCTTGCAGAAAGGTGTGGACGTCAAGTTCTTTATTCTGTCTGCCCATTTTTAAAATGAATGGAATTTGTGCAGAAGCTATCTATCTATTATTTGTAATTAATATTCTGGGCATAAGAGTGGTAATGTGATGTGTCTCATTCAGAAGCCTGAAGTGACACCAGAAAATCATAGATTTATTACTCAGGAAAGAAAGTGCTATGAGCATGAAAAAGCTATGCTTTATGTTTGTTTCATTAAAAAATTTTAATATTTTATTAGCAGATTGAAATATAGAGTCACGCATCCCTAAAATTAATTTAGGAGGATAAAGATTATTACTTAGAGTCTAGTAAACTACTTAAAATTCTTGTTTGATATTTTTCTAAGTATTTATACAGGTTATATTTAAATTTTTGTGTTGAAATAATTCTTCAACTACATGAGAAGAATACAGCATAGTTGTAAGCATGTTTGCAGAGCTACAAATCCCTGATTTGAGTCTATTGCTTATACTGCATGATAAAACTATGTATTATTTTGCTTGTACTAACCTCATAGGAGAGTTTAAGGTTTGAATGAGTCACTCTGTACTTACTGGATCTTTTTGGTCATTGATGCTACTGCAGCTCCAGTTCCCTTAGGTTAGATTAGAACACAATAATTACCACATTTGCACTACATTGCTAGTAAAACGCTTTTCTTTGATAGTGGCTAAAACCAATGTTTTTGCATACAGAGTTGCTTCTATTTTCAGTTCAAGAAAAATTCAGGATTTCTGTTGAGTTACAAGCTATAGCTTTCCAGTTTTAACAACTTGCAACTTATTTTCTTCATGTTTTTGATAGAGTTTCAGAGTTTCATAAGAATAGGAGGCACATAGGAGAAAAAAAATCATTTTGGTATTTGTATATGGTTTTCATTTATCAGTAGATCCCATAAGATTTTGCATGCAATAACTATTGGGTGTATCTCTTCTGAGATGTTGGACTCAGTAACTGTAATTGACTGAATGAGCCTTATTTTTTTTAACAGATCTCTCTGTCATACTGTCAGTTGTGTTTTTAAGTATTTTTTTCTCAAATTCTGGGAAAATCCAGCCAATTTGTGTGTCCAAGTGAGTTACTTGGACCTTTCACTGTACTGCTAGAGATTTGAGACTTTACAGGTTCTTGATGGGATTGTTTTTTGCCAGTCTTGAGTCTGCTGCTGATTAAAAGCAAACCTATGGCGCATTGTGAAAGTACGAGGCATAAAGTCATGTCCAAGTAGAATTAGCCAAGATACTGCTTATCCAAGTGTCAACAAAATAACAACTTCTTGGTCCAAAACACTTTATGTATCTTGTTGTGTGTCAAATACTAGTAATACATTCATACAATTCATTTGCTAATCTCTTGGCTTCCTTTGATAGTGTGGGTATTTGCTAACTGTGTTGCTTCCAAAATGTCAACTGCTGATCTTAAAACAAACCTAACTATTCCCCACGGTATTCTTATCTGCGTGTGATTAGCTGTTGGAGGATGGCTGTATTCCTTATGCCAGGCTGCTTTCATTGAGGTGCTGTTACATGCAATTAGTTGCGTGCTTTGACCGTCAGGTCATCAGTATCTGTACTTACCAGTTCATCTTCAACATGTTTTTCAGTGCTATATAACCCAGGCTAACATTACTTTAAAAAAATCACATACTGAATAATATAAAATGATGGTATAGGCATAAAAGTTTTATTTTTCAAATGCACTGTTATTGCTTGTAACGATTCATTTTTTAAAATGAAAATAATGTATGCATTTACTATATATGGAAACTCATCTGTTACGGAAAACTGTGATAGCTTTTACATATGAACATTGACTAAAGCTGGATGTGACTTCCTTTGTTGTGCCATTATTCAGTTTTACCAATATCTTTAGTCATACTGTAATCATTGAATATATTGAGTTGGAAGTCCAACCCCTCTTCAGTCAGCAGGGACATTCTGCAATAGATCATGTTCGTATATGTTAAATGCTCATAGATTTTTCTTCTTTCTGTTGCATCTTGTGAAATGCCATTGTCATGGTCTCCTTTTGTGCTCATTCTAGTTGCTGTTTCCGTGTCAAATATTTAGTGTATTCCCCATTTTCATTAATTTTCCTAAAAAAAAAAATAAATCTTAGGTTTCTTTTCTTCATGAGTCAACTTCAAGTGGTTTTATCATGATTTTTCACTGAACATACTTTGTTGCAGCAGATGGAAACTGGCAAGACAGATAAAAAGTTTAGATGATCTCTTGACATAGTGAATTAGGAATCTGTTAGAATTCTTTTTCTCTTTACTTCCAACCACGTTGAATAATTTCAGTTCTGTTCTTGTTTTGTTTTCTTTGTAATTGATGGTTTCACATTTCATACTAAATCAAAAAGAGATCAGCTTTTTAAAAAACAAGTTCTATAACGTGTCAGTTTCCTGTAATATACTTTTATCTTCTAGAAAATGGCAATGGTCTTTGCTTAGACTTGAAATAGTCACAATTTTACTTCTAAGAAGAGAATATTATTGTATTAAATGATATCTAAGTATTGGAACATGATGAAGAAATACCATTGAAAGTTTTATATCAGGATAGGCTGAGCTGAGGTACCCGGAGTGTATCTCTTTTAAAAGCTACATAAGAAACTATCAGTTTTGTAACAAAACTTAGCAGAGCTTAACAAAGCCAGATGTGTACTAAACCATAAGAAAATTATTTGAAATCTTGGAGCGTAGAAGGTCTTGCAGTACGCAATAGAAAAATCCAGTTACGACTAGTTGCACTGGAGTCTGTCCATGCTATTATTCCTAAGACTTTGCTAATATTAATTCAGTTTCACTTCATCATTCTGAACTAGGAAACATCCATGTAAGAGGAAACTAAGACTTTACTTGGTCATAATCTTGCAGAACAATATATTAGAGCAGAAACTCATGTATAATTCTGATTTACTGACATACTTCTTAAACCATTGTTGTGTACAGACATAGTGGGAATGCTGTGTACTTTACATAAATAGAAGAATGCTTACTCTCAGTTTAAACTTGGTAGCCTTCAATTAATACCAGTTGCATTTGAATGTTCTTGTTCTAATTTTTAGTAGTGTCAAATGTATTGTGTTCAGATTAATATAAATGTACTTTATTCTGTTCTTTCACATGTTGTGCTTTACCACACCTCAGAAATATTACTGATGATGAATCCTCTGTGGATGAAGTGAGAGGCACACTGCGGTTTTTTGCATCTGTATTAGTTCGGAGAATTCACAAGGTAATGTGACTTAAAGGTATTAACATAGCTTTTCCATCAGAATTTGTTTTCAAAAAAGCAATCCCAAAGTCGGTCTTACAGAGACTATAGGGACTATCGATCTGGGCTGCTTCTTTATGGTGTTGGTTCCCTCCTGGAGATTATCTCATTCCTGATTATAAACAATTTTTTAAGATTCTTCTTTAGGGGCATTCAGTGTCAAGTTGGACATGGCTTTGAGCAACCTGATCTAATGTTTTGTTACACTAGTGCATATCAGCATCAAAACCGTTGGATGATCTTTTAGCTAGCTTTTAGTGACTTAATCCAAGTGGAAGTAACTGAGAATTATTGGAAAAGAGCTATTAGAAAATAGTTGGAGTCCTCAGTGCTGGAACATCAACTTGTTGGAGCACGTCCAGAGGGGGGCCACCAGAATGATCAGAGTGGTGGAGCAGATCTCATATGAGGACAGGCTGGCACAGTTGGGGTTGTTCAGCCTGGAGAGGAGAAGGGTTTGGGGAGACTTGATTGCAGCCTTTGAGTGCTTAAAGGAGTCCTACAAGAAAGATAGAGACAAACATTTTAGTGGGACCTGTTCCAGGAGGACAAGGTGTAATGTTTTTTAACTAAAAAAGGGAAGATTTAGACTTGATAGAAGAAATTTTTTACACTGCGGTTGGGTGGAACACTGGCTCCTGTTTCCCAGAGTGGGATGGTAGACACCCCATCCCTGAAGACATTCATGGTCGGACAGGGCTTTGTGCATGCAGCCTGATCTAGTTGAAGATGTCTCTGCTTACTGCAGGAGAGTTGTACTAGATGACCCCTAAAGGTTCCCTTCCAATCTTAACTATTGTGTGATGCTATAAAACGGTTAGCAGTATATCTGCCTCAGCTTCTGTTTGCTTGACTTTAAATGAAGATAGGGTCCTTAGATTGTTGAGAAGGAATAGGCTGTCATTAAGTTAATAGCGTACTATAAGCCTGCTATAAGAATTGAATTGCGCATGGTTCTTATATTAACATAGTTCTTAAGATACCTTCTGAAGACTGAGGATTCAGATTTTTTAGTAGCTGTGTTTGACATGTTAGCAGATATACTCCATTTTCTTTTACAGGAGCTTCTTCTAAATTTCTGTTTTGAGTAGGAACTGTGACTCGGTTTCCAGATTTATTCAGCAGTGGCCCCTCTGTTGGTGCAACTACCACAAATCTGTGTCTTCCCTCCCCCTCAGTAACAGCAGTATTTCCTGAGCTACAAGCTGTGTATGTGCTCTGTTGTGACCGATTAATTGCCTGATTCTATCCTTGTTACTTACCAAATCCAGATGACTTCCTCATTTACTCTTAACTCAAGCATGCCTGTTTTTAAAATGACGTGGGAGGAAGACTGAGAAATCACAATGTCAGTGTAGCTCAGGTATTATATGGAGGTGTGAAAGTAGAGTAAATATTTCATAGTAAAATTCTAGAGCAAGGTCTTAAAGCTTATTTTTGTGTTGTAGTACATGCAAGTGTTAGTTAGAATACAGAATGCATAGAGTTGGAAGGGACCATCAAGGATCATCTAGTCCACTCCCCTTGTGGTAAGCAGGGACATCTTGCACTACATCAGGTTGCTCAGAGCCTCAACCTTGAATGTCTCCAGGGATGGAGCCTCTACCACCACTCTGGGCAACCTGTTCCAGCGTCTCACCACCCTCACTGTGAAGAACTTCTTAATGTCTAATCTAAGCCTGCCCTGCTCTAGTTTAAAACCGTTGCCCCTTGTTGAATTGCTAAATTCCCTGGCAAGCAGTCCCTCTCCAGCTTTCTTGTAGACATCCTTCAGGTGCTGGTAGGCCACTATGAAGTCTCCTCAGAGCTTTCTCTTCTCCAGGCTGATCACCCTGACTATCTCAGCCTGTCCTCATAGGGGAGATGCTCCAGCCCCCTGGTTATCCTCATGGTCCTCCTCTGGACCAACTTCATAATTTCCACGTCCTTCCTGTGCCAAGAGCTCTCCAGAGCTGGATGTAGTTCCAAAAAGAATTTTGCCTTCTCTATTGATTATGTAGTGACTTCTTAACTGTTTTATTTCAGGTCAGCAATAGCATTCTTAAATAGAATATTATTTTACTATATCTAATCACATACATAGAACTGAGTATGTTACAATACATACAACAAAAATTCAAGGCAAGTGTTAAACACTGTCAGGAGAACTACAAAATAAAGGCCACTGGAGAAACGCATTTCTCTTTACAAATGATCAGTTATTTATATCCATCCTACAGAACCATATAATGTTTATTATGTCTCTATGCATGAAGTGTTACAGATACCTCAGGCAGAAACAGTACTCAAAGTAACTTTGTTTAGGAGCAAAATTATAGCTTGGCGTGCTCCATCACACTGGGGAGCATGTTGTCTTACGTTATGCCATGTTTTTCAGCTCATATAACTTTTTTGCTGAACAAGTGTTTTTGTGCTTGCTCAGGCCCATGTGTAGATTCAGACAGCCTGAACTAACAGCTGTGATATATATATTACTAAAAATTCTGTGCATAGAAATCAGAGTTGATGGACAAGTTGTAAGAATACAAACTTTCTTAGCATTTTAGGAATCCTAGTTTAAAGCTTCAGTAGTTAGCTGAAAAGGGCTATCGTTATATGTTTTGTAGCCATTCAGCTCCTATTCAGTATCCTCTATAACCTCATTTGAGGAGAAAATTCATCACTGATAGCAAAATAAAATAGTCTGATAACTTTTCCAAACAGCTGTATTTTGATTTAGATTTGTTATTAAATGCTTCAAAGCAATAGTTCTCGCTAAAAGAAAATTTTTAAATTCAGGAACTACTTTGTGAAAGAAGAAAGACTGGGGTTTTTTTCCTTTATTTTTTGATAATATCTTAATACTTTTTCTTGCCAAAGAATCTTTTACTTTTGAATTAAGACTTAAAATTATGAATTGCCTGAGTCAAAATAATTCCTTTGTTTTCTGTGTAAGGCTGTCTAGGTGAATTTTTTGAAACATACTTGCTGAATATACTAACAAGCACTTCAGACCAGTTAGCTCTTAAGCATATGCTGAAATACTTCTCTCTTTTTTTTTTGTTGTTCTTTTTTTTCTTAAAATCAGTTTTTTCCTGATTGTGCCTATTTCTGGATTGATCATGGATTTTGAAGGGAAAGTGAAAGGTTTCCCTGTATGTTCTTAGTCTTTAATTCATGTTGAGAAGGGACGAACTCCATTAGGAAAGAAACCTGTTCAGAAGTCTTAAACTTTGAACTTTTGCAGTGATGTTTCTAATTCTCTAAGACATCTTATGCTCATGCTTAAGTTAAAGGGCATGCAAAGTGTGAATGAGTTCTGCATAAGCTTCTGTGGCTACTACTGCATGTGATAAAAAGGAATACCTTGAAACTGTACGATCTGGGGACAGACTGGTTAGAGAGAAGCTGTACTACAAAGCACCTGGCCCTGTGGTAGATAGTAAGATGGATTTTTACTGGCAGTGGTGTTTGTTGGCTGCAAAGAAGGCCACCAGCATCCTAAACTGTATTAACAGGAACAGAGCAAACTGATCATGGAGAGTCATTATCTGCTTTTATTTGATGCTTTTTAGATGACATCTAGAGTACTGCATCCAGTTTTGGACTTTCCATTACAAATAGGACATTGATAAAGTAGAGCAGGTTCAACATTGGAGCCACCAAGGTGGTTGAGAATGGAGCATTTGATCTGTGGGGCTGCTGGAGTTTTTCAGCATGAGGATGGATACAGACTTGGGCACCCTAATTTGGTACTGAGCAGGAGTTTGGGCTAAGGCCTCCTGAGGTCCATTTGTGCCTGAAATATGCTGTAATTCTCCTTTCATTTTCATAGCCATCAAGAAAAGTATAAATGCAAGATTCTAATACAGTCCTTATATGTTATTTTTGTTTGGCCTTTGAGCAGGGTCATATAATCATCTTGTTGGCACTAACAGTCATCTTGACGCAGTAACTCAAATTTTCCTTTGTTTCTGGAATAACTATGACATTTTTACTGCATATACAGAGTCTTTTAGGTACTTCTAGCCCTTGTGGACCTGAAGAATGGGGTTTCTTATACTGTGACTTAGAAATCAAGCTGTGTTACTGTAACTGATGCAATGGAAAAAAGCATAATGGGAACAATAGTTGTGTTAACAGTATTGTTTATGGCATGTAGTCCTATGTGGTGTACTCTTTGCCCTGAAGAGTGAGTGTGCTATCAGTCCATCTAGAGAATTATTGGGATTTTTCTTATGAGTTCATTTAATGGTTAGAATGGAGAATAAAAGCAAAAGAATATGTTTGATAGTTACTGTCTGTAACAAATTTGGGGAAAAAATGTAATGATTCACTTTTTATTTTAAAACTGTCTTTAGGTGGATATTCCAACTGTTGTAACCAAGAAAATGCTCAAGGCAGCAATTAAACATATCGAAGTGATAGCCAAAGCCAGACAGAAAGGTAATGTGAAAATATAAAATGTCAGTTTCAAGTGAGCAGTATAGATTTTTTTTTTTTTTGCGTGTTTATTATCATATTTGATAAGTATTATCATCTTTACTGCTTTATCTTAAAAAAAGTGATCCTTTTGCATTTTTCTTTTGGAGGTTGCAAAGACAGAGTAAAAGTTACAGATTTTGTTCAGAAAAGTTACAGAAATCTGTTTTCATGATTTTCATTTCATCACATAAAAAATACTAAATTTCTTTCTCTGCATGGTAAACAAGAATTTGTGTAGGTTTTTTGTCTATTCAGAGCCATGAAGATCACTGAGCAGTGCTGCTTGAAGTTTTTTTCCCTGTATTCCAAATGAGGAATGGATTCCAAATGGAAGGATTTGCTTATACTATAACTCTTGTAGCTAGAAACTTCACATCTTCACACTAACATGAGCAGTCAGTGGAATTTTTTCAGTATGTTGAAAAGTTAGGTTTACCTTCACAAACTATTGAGAGCTTTGAGCAGTAGCTTATTTGATCATCAAAATAAAAATATCTCTACAAGTCTAATTAAAAGTTACATTGCATACTAACATTGAAAGAATATTTGGGAAATGGAATACCTGCTGTTGGAAAAAAGTTATCTTTCTTTATTTTCCACTGGCTGTGTTCCATGATGCTTTTATCTGCTAAATGTGGTTTCATTCAACTTTTAAGCATAGATGTTTACTTTCACTGGAGTAATGAACTTTCCTCCCTTCCCTCAAAATGTCTACTTGGTATCCATAAGTATGTGCAATTGGTCTTGTGAGAATAGTGAGTATGAGTAACAAGACATAACGGGATCACGTTAGATATTTTTCATGGCAGACCAACAGTTTCAAGATCCTAGATTATCCTGCAGTGCTGATTATGCCAAATTTCACATTTCCTTTAATTTCTACTGCGTAGTTGGAAACAGTTTTCTTTAGCAGTAAAGAGCTGGATTTAAAATGTACAGTGATGAAAATACAGACATTTTCTTCAGTGTCTTTAGGTGCTAGGGAAATTTATCAAGCAAAATGCATTCTTGCATCCCCCACATCAGCTGATGCCTTTCATGGTTCTTGCTTATAAAAGACGAGCTTGCTGATTTCTTTGCTAAATGGAAATGAGCAAAGATGGAAATGAGTTTTAACCTTCTAGATAACAGTATGGTATTAGGTGTCTGGCCTGTTCCTGGTATGTTTGTTGGTATGAGGCTGTGTTGGGTTGCTAGTGCCATTAGATGTGATTTATTGTGGCTCTGTTCTTGGCTTCAAAATGATCTTAAGGGACATAACATTGTTTCTTCTAATCAATCTCTGCTGGTTTTATTTTGATAAAGGAGATATTTGTAAGAGGCAGCACTTTTGCAGATCCTCATGCTGATTTTGGTGTTAAAAATACATATTCCTTCACGTTTGTTTCTAAATGTCTGAGCAAGAAACAAGTCTTACAGGACTGAATAAAAGTTTAGCGTTGATTTTGGACTGTATTGTAGGTAAGTCAATAGGTAGAAGCCAAATAAATTGGTCTCCAATTGACCATGGAGGAGAAAGGCAGGTAGAGGCAGACTTTGGGCGTTGCAGTTTTTTAGAAGAATTCAATAATTATAAATAAGCAAACATTCTGGAAACTCTACAAACTACAATTGTTCAGTGAAGGAATTGTTATTTCAATGTGAATTTTTATTTTTACATAACCAGGCTTCAAAGTCTAAGCCAAAGTTCCATTGTAAATTCTGATGTTGCATCCTTTTGGCAGGTGTATATATACTGAAAGTATTAACTCTTTATTTCAAATGAAGAGCAATTGCCTCTTAATTTAGACTAAGAAACAATTTGTAATACTGTTTTTACTTGCAGTAGAGAATGCAGAGTTATTACAGCAAGCTGCTTTAGAGGAATATGGACCAGAACTCCATGTTGCTTTGAGGAGTCGAAGAGATGAACTTCACTACTTAAGAAAACTTACTGAACTTCTTTTTCCCTATATTTTGCCTCCAAAGTCAACAGAGTGCAGGTATAGAAATTACTTGAAATTTTATTCTTTAAATTTCCTGCATCCTATGTAGTACAATGTTTTTAGAAAGTGAATGAGTGAACTTCATTTTTCCATCTTAAAAAAAGTCTAGCATGCTTCAAGTATTATTAAATACAAAAATATTTCCTAGTAAAATACAGTGGCATTTGCTTTACTTGGAAAAATTTTGTAATCAGGTATGGATTCTGATTTTTATCTGAGGTTGTTTGTTTTGTTTTGGTTTGGTTTTTTTTTTAGATCCCTGGCTCTTCTGATCAGAGAGATTCTGCCTGGTTCTGTTTTCCTTCCCTCGATGGATTTCTTAGCTGATCCTGTAAGACTCGGAGCACAGAAATAAATAGTCTTTATTCATTATTACTGTTTTTATACTAAGTATGTTGTGGTAAAGAAAAGGATTCAGAATGTTTTACATGCTGGGAATTTCAACTGGGTAAAAGAAAAAGAAATCCTGTGGGCAGTGTTTGTGTTTGGCCATTATAATTGGTAGTCTCTTAACATAATGAAAAGCCACAATTAGAATCACAGAATCAGAATGGTTTCAGTTGGAAGGAACCTTAAAGATCATCTAATGCTGTGTTGGTGAAAGCACCTTCAAATTGCTGCATGTACATTTGAACAAGAGCTTAATTACTTGATATTTTGCTGTATTTATCTTTAAGTAAACTCGCTATTTTGCAACTGCATTCAAATCAGTTATTTTGTCCTTAATTCTGTAGTAAAGAGCATATTTCCTTCTAAAGGTGAAATGCTCCTATCTTTGATTTTATGTATGCATGTGTTTTAGTAGGCAAAGTTACAATACTTACGGAGCGTTGAAGTAGCTTCAAGCAGAAAATATTGTTGTGTCGAAGTGCAAGGTAGTTCATTAGATCTCCACCAACAGTACCAGTGCTTTGTAGGGCTTTCCGCCATGGGTAAAGAGGGTTTCTGTGCAGGTCTGCTGAGAAATTCCCTGACTTATATATACTTTAAGAGACCATTCTAGGTTAATTCTCAAACATCTTTCCAGGCTTTGTTGTTTTTAAAAGTAGTAATATAATCACAGGCTTGAAGTGGAGCATAACATATTAGTGAAATTATTTTAATAATTTCTGATTAAAATCATTACTGAGTTTAGTTAATAGTAATTTTGTGTTATGTTTTCCCTGCAGGACACTGTCAACCATTTGCTGCTGATCTTCATTGATGATAGTCCAGTGAGTACTGGCAAAATTAAAACAGTAGCAATTTGTTTATTTTTTAAGGAAGCTTTTTATACCTAGTTGTCTCTTAACCATTTTTTTATACAGCCTGAAAAAGCAACTGAACCTTCTTCTTCATTGGTTCCATTTCTTCAGAAATTTGCAGAGCCAAGAAATAAAAAGCCATCTGTAAGCAAAGGCAACCCTTATTTCCTTTCCTTTTTCAAATAAGTGTTTTACTTTACTTGCTGGCTTTGTTCTACAACCCCAGCATTATTTACACCAAAAATCTGACTGCATTCTTAACCTCAGGTCCTGAAACTGGAGCTGAAGGAGATCAGAGATCAGCAGGACCTTTTATTTCGCTTTATGAACTTCCTGAAGCAGGAAGGGGCAGTCCATGTGCTGCAGTTTTGCCTGACTGTAGGTAAGATAGCACACATGTACTGAGATAAATTTAATGAACTTGAAGAGCTTTAAGTATTTGAATGTTGAAATGCATATTCACTCTCAAAACCAGGCAACATTATTAAGGCAGAAATTATCTCTCAGGGTCTGTGTTCACTTACTTTAATTGATGTCCTGATTCTTCAGTCCTGATCTTGGAAGTATTAATGTAAACATGATCTGTAGGTCTTAATTGTATTTCTGTACTTTATTAAAGATTGGACATTTGAAAATGGAATTAAGTTTTGCCACTGACAGCTGCCTTTTAAAACATGTGATTACTAAAATATTGCAAAAAAAATCTGTTTATTGTCAAAAGCTTCTTCTGTTCTTTTAGCTTTCAAATTTTATTTTTGTAATGAGCAGAAACATAATGGGAATGTTGAAGGCTGAAACTGCAGGTTAGAAGCATTTTTTTCCATTTTTTTGTCAACTGGTGCTTAATTGCTGGCTTAGCAAAATAATGGGGTGTTTTAATTTTTGTTAAAAAAGTATTTTCTTTTTTTCATGGCTGTGTCTACATAACCCAGGCATATATCAGAAAGACGTCAAATTAAACTACACAGTCTTTATCTTATAAAATACAGCAGAAATCATTAGTAATCCAATAATACTAATAGAAATTCTGTGCATGCAGCTGCTTTTACACTCATAGTTCTTCCAGAAATACTGGCTTTTTGTCAGAAAAATACCTCACAAAAATCCCCCAACAAAGTGATTCCTCTTTCAGTACCATTGGCACCTGCAAAAGGTTCTAAGCTGGTCCTTTTAGAACAGCTGCTTCCTGTAGCAGGAAGGTTACTTGAACTGTAGCTGGGTAAACCTCAGCACTTTCTCCTTCTAATCTTCTCTTGCATTCTCATAGGAAGCAAGTTTATATTAGCTTATAAGACAAAGAAAGAAATATATGTCTTTCAAGTTATGATGACCCAAACTATGTGCTCTAGGTGGTCTTTCACTTTATAGAAATATTTTGAATAAGAATCACTTCCTGAAGAGAACAAACCATATAAAACCCAGAAGGGTGTTTGTCTGTCAGGGAACATTCATTCTCAAAGTAGTCTGATATTATAGATATTGCAGAAAATATTTTGATGGATTGGGTTTTAGGAATGAAGTAGCAGCAAAACTGGCAGACAGCTGGTATAACAAGCTGTTATGGTTATGTGTGTTTGACATGAACTGTTAGTCATGCCAAAAGAAAGCTGTAATTTACATTTTTATAGTTTAGGAAGAAAAAGAACAACTTCATGGAATTATACTTACTGTAATAAATATTAATTAGTTTTAATTTAACTGTATTTTTATTGATAATTTATTGGAGAAATTGAATAAGGGATAGTAAGAAGGCATATACCTTATTACCTGAGATTGAGATGTCTAGTGTTTGTTTTCATTTTGAAGTTTTTACAAATGACTATCTGCTGGTAAATGAGTTGATGTTATAGATTGCTTCAAGATACTATTTCTTAGCCAAGTTGATCAACAAGTATGTTTTCTTTTCTTTACATTTCAGAGGAATTCAATGATCGAATTTTGCGACCAGAACTATCAGATACTGAAAAGATGACACTTCATGAGGAAGTACAGAAAATTTACAAAACCTACTGTTTAGATGAAAGCATTGACAAAATTAGATTTGAGCCTTTTATTGTGGAAGAGATTCAAAAAAGTAAGTGTGAATTTCAGAGGAATAATTTACAGTGTTCTGTAATAAGGTCAAGACTATCTAAATATGAGTTTACTATAGTTTTGAAAGTTGTTACTCTTTTGGTACATTGACCTATTGAGCTTAAACCTTGCTTTGTTAGCTTCTTTTTTTGGTCACAAACACTGACAAGAAAAACTTCCAAACTTTATATGCTGTATATACTTTTTATAAGCTTTATTTTGTATTTATACATAAAAATGATCTGTTTATATTTGCAATTATTTTTCTAGTTGCTGATGGTCCATATATGGATGTTGTGAAACTTCAAACTATGAAGTGTCTTTTTGAAGCTTATGAGCATGTTCTTTATCTGCTTGAGAATGTTTTCACTCCTATGTTCTGTCACAGTGATGAGGTAAGTGTGAAAGATTTTAATAGTAGTCTAAATGATTGGGGTTTTTTTGCATTTTTATTTGTCTTTTTCTTTTTTTTTTTTTAGAATATCCTATTTACAACAGTCACATGCACATGGAACTGAAAAATATGCCTTCAATTTCCACTTTAGTTAGCATGCCAAAGCTGGGAGCAGTCTCAGTAAAAGAAGTTGAAATTATGCTACTTTAAAATCAAAAGAATAAGAACTTCTTCATTTTGATGTTACAGTTTGTGTATATTATTGCTGTTACAAAATCCTCTTCAACCCGTATTTTATCTTGGCAAATGTGCAAAAGTAATCTGCATGATAGATGTAGAATACTTTGAAGTCTCTCCATGTTTACTTTCAAAAAAATCTAATGGTACTTAAGGAAAAATACAAAGGTTGCATTTAAGTACCTCCAGCATTATGCATCCCAGCAGCTAAGTTAGGTGTCTGCTTCCAGAATGTCATTTGAAGCAATTTACTGGGCAGTTGAGATGATTGAGTTCTGAATACAAGTTATTAAAAAAATAATTAAAAAATCCCGACAGTAGGCTGACAGCTGCCTAAAGCCTCCTAATCGGAAACACTTTAAACACAATGTTGAGTATGAATTATCATTCCTTTTAGAGTTTGTGTGTGTAAATCTGTTTGCATTTTAAGTTTCTCTTCTTTATTGGAGGCAGAATATATTGGCTTGGCCTGGGAATGGCTACTTACCTCACTTGACATTATTCTTAATGAAGTGCGTTTCTCAAAAACGGGATTAAAGGTCTTCTTTTCATTCTTTTCATACTTCAAATGCTTGATATTTATTTCTTTTTATCAGGGAGGAGACATGGAATTTGGTGCTTAATTTTATTTTTGGGTTTTTTGAGTTCTGACACTATGTAAAGTAACTAAAGTAGCTTAGGGAGCATGCTTTACGGATTTGTTCTGTCCTTTTCTACATGAGTAAATATTCTAACTGCTAGGTTGTAGTTGATTTGCCTTTTACTTATTTTCTTGCTTTCGGAATTCTGCAATGTCATCGTATCCTAGCTCTTACCTCAGTTAGTCCAGTATTTTCTTTCATACCTTCTTTGTCTGTTGTAGTACTTCAGACACCTTTTGAGAGGAGCAGAGTCACCAACACGTAATTCAAAATCTAACAGGTAGGTATTGTAGACTATTTAAGTGTTATTTTGTGGGTTTTAGTTAAAAATGTCAAAATATTAAACTCTAAGGATTTTGCTCTTTGTTGACACTGATTTGATTAAATTTTTCACACTACTTTTTTTTCAAATGAACAGATTAAATACTGAAGGATCAAACAGTATTATGCAGAATGTCTCTTCCCTTTGAAGTGTTTCATGTTAGCGTATTCAAAATGTGATTTAGATCTCAACATTTGAGAAGGACAAAGAAGGGAAAAATAAATGTAAAGTGAGTGATTTAGCTAACCATTTTGTTGGTTGAAAATTCCATCTTCTTGAATTTCTGGTCTTACAGGGATAGGTACAGTGTACTCTGCATCTTAACAAACCTGGACATGGGATGAAATCTTCCCTTGTTGTGACAAGGAGGATTTGCCATTTTTACTGTGTCAAATGTGTTTTCTGGCCCCCGACTCCATTCGGTGGAGTATATTACTATCAGAAGCTTTCTTTCTGGGTACTTAAAAGACCACCTTCAGGCTCCTTGGAGCCTGTGGAGAGGGAGAAGAGCAGCTGCTGTGGAATGGGTGGGTGATCTTTCACTGTGGGGTTGAGCTGACTAAACTTGAGTTCTCATCACTCCTGGTCTTTCTCTTTCATCCATGCTGAGTGGCTCAGGCATTGATTAGCACAACTGAATTTCTCTTCAGTCTAGCCAAAAGGGGAAAAATTTCAGTAAGACAGTCTTTAATTTATATAGACTTGCTTTCCTGGTGTGAAGTAAGATTCATGGTACTGTAGAAAATGCTAATGCTTATTATCTTAGATTCCAATAATTTATTTAACTTTTCTGCTTTCATTGGAAAGATACCTAGCAGCAGCCCTCTTGTCTTGCAGCCTTCTGTAAGGTGCATTATTGCGAGACCACTTTTTCCCCTGCTAATGTCTTAAAAAACTACTTGGTGGTTCTCTTCAATGTTTCTGCATCTGTGACTTCTATTATATACTCTGTATAGTTCTTGTAGATTCAAGACTCGAGGTTTGGCATGATGCTTTCTCATATTAGTGCTGACAACCTTCTGTTTCTTAGCGAAGATGCTTGGAAGGCTGCTAGCCCAAACTGTTTCTCTCCCCCATGTGAAACCCCATTAGGAGTGGTGACCTTAAAACACATTCCAGCTTCTGTTGAAGATGACTGCAGGGTTTCATCCAGGCATTTCAATCTGCTTTCTTTGGGTATCTTTCCCAAAATTATTTATGACAAGGGCTGAAAATATCCTGCTGTACACTTCTTAAATCTAGTTAAAGTATGAAAACATTTAGGTTACCTCCTTGCTGCTTTGTTTTCCTGAGCACAAAGGGTGAAATTAAATGCAATCTCTTCCACGGCTTTTTGAAATAGATCTCTGGCTACAAAATAAGCAAATTTTATATGGGGACTGCTATGACATGTTCCTGTGGAGTTCAAACGGCATCTGTAACACTGCTGAAAATGTATCTGGTTTATATTTTAGAACAATCTGAATGCCCTGGATATTTTTGATGGTTTATGATATGAGACGTATGTTCCTGAAGTGGTGCCTCTGTGATTACTTTTAGCTAGGACTTCTGTTTCATGGAAATAGTTTGCCTCTTGTTTTGGAGTTTCCCGCTATGGAATCTGGTACAGACAGTGACTGTCAAGGAAAAAAATAATTTAAAAAAGTTATGGAATTATTCCAGATGTTATCCATATGCACATACCTTGTCTTCCCTATTCTAATATTAGTTCCAGTTGAGAGAAATGAAATTCAAAGAGATGAGTTTTGTTTTCCCAATCTTTGATGCTTTGATGGGGGTACTTTGTGTGTATTGTGTAGATAGTGCTCATTAAAAAGTCAGATCAAGTGCTAGTTGTGAAATCCCAGTGGAATCCACATGTGGGTAGTGTGTTGAAAGATTTCACTTATTGCAAGACAAGAAAATTATAGAGCAGTTTCTAGAAAAGTACAAGTGGGAAAGTGAAAAGAAGTAACTATCAACACATAATTTCTGGTTTGAATTGCTTCTTTGAACTGATCATAGTTTTTTGTGTATGAGTAGGGCAAGTATGAATAGTCCCAAGTATTGTTGGAATGTAGAGAAGTCACATTGATGATATCCTGGTAACTGCATAACTAGCAGTGGTTGTCCACAGTTTAACTCTCTAACTGGTACTTCTTGCCTGATGTTTAATGTGTGTGGCCAATGGAAACTGATCTTCTAAGTTCCAATTCTGGCAACTCAGGTCTGCATGTGTGGAAGAGAAGACAAGAATTCTCTCTCCTTCTCCCATTTTTATGCATTTGTAATGCTTTACTACAATATTTAAAGGCATTCTGTGATGGAAAAAAGAAAAGCCATCGTTTTATATAAACTCCTTGATTTCTGAATAGCTGTATGTCTGCCATGATTTTCTACGCCTCATGACCACATATAGAAATAAACACACCCAGATTTCTCATCATTGGGATAGCAATAAAATTTAAAAAGCTGAAAAGATATTAATAATTTTGGTGAGTGTTTAGAGTAAACCCCACACGATTAAGTCTGTTGTACGCAGCTATGTGCAGCAGAATTGTTTGTCACAGTCAGTTCCAACTTGGTAGGTTATGTTTCCAGTTTCTTAGTTAACGTGAGTAAAGGCAGTGTGCCATAGGATTAGTTCCTCTTGTAAAACACAATCCAAAAAGTGAATATCTTTATGGTGACTGTCTTTATGGTTAATCTATTTAAAGATCTTGGTTGGAATTGCTGAGTTGATGGCTGGGTGGCTGAAGCATCAGTTCTGTGTGCCAGGCTGTGAAGAATGTCAAAAATGCATAACGGTTCTTAAAAACTGTGAAATAAATAATAAAAAAGCTCATGTCAGAAAACAAAATATTTTAATTAGTGAGTTTTACTGTATCTGATATGGAGGTTGGAGCGGTGTTTTTATGTGGAGTAAGTTCACAGCCTTGCCTTTGCATTGGCCAAATGAGCTACATTCCTACATGACTGCTGAACATGGATCTTAGAAGAGGTTAGCTGCTGTTAGTTTGGCACTACATGTGGCTTTGAAGAAAGCAGGTAATTCGCTGTAGGCAGGTAGCTGCTTGTCTTGGATGGCAGTAAAGACCTGACAGTTTCATTAACTAAGGTTTGCAGTTCAAAGACCAAGATTGTGCTGATGGAATGGGCACGTACTGCTTGCATTTCACTTCCATGGGATTTTACATCATGAACTCCTAATTGTACTACATTTTTTATTAATCCCTAGTGACAACCAAGGCCTCTTTTTGGAATAGGTCTGTCAAATTTGGTTGGTTTTGGGCTTTTTTTTTTTTATTTTATTTTTGCATTATTTTCTCATGGACTCTGAGGTAATTTTTGTGCCTGTTGTTGCAGAAGTAGCCTGAGTTTGGATGACTTCCGGTAAGTCTATCTAACACTCGATAAATGTTGTGTGTTAGTTACACTGCATCTATCATGACTGCACCACCAGCCCATTGTAACAGCCATTGACAATCCATTTTATTTGTGAAAAACACATAAATGTCTTCTCTGGACTAAGCTGCATTTCTCCCCACAACATGCTTTACTCCCATGTCCTCTTCACAAGCATTTAGAAATTGCCTAATTACTAATTTCACAACTTTGCTATACAGTAATATTATTTGCTGTTGATGATTTTATCTGTTGTCATTAGTTTTGAAATATGTCTTCATAACTTGGAGCTTTCTTTTTTGTTTTTGGCTACTGACTGCTAGCTGTTCCCAAATTTCCTTCACTCCATGTCACATTTCCAGATTCTGTTTTCAGGTTTTGTCCACTTAAGTGATTGTTCTGTCTTGCACACCTGTGTCCAAGATGATCACTGCATGCAAATATAACCATTTTATAAATATTATCAAGCATTCAAAACCAGCATTTCCCTAATTGAGTTGTCAATGCAGCTTTTCCTGTGACTGTTACGGGTTTGGATACAACATGTAGTGTTTTTTATAATTTGCTCTAGGTAGTCTGTGATCACTCATTAATGCTTTAATAGCAGTTCAGTAGTTTGTTTTCTCATTGCTTAAAATAAATGCTATGCAATCTGAGAAAACAAAGTTTTTCTGTTACAGACTTTTCCTTAGAATTTATCAGAGCATCAGTATTTTTACATATATTATACCATTCTTAAGTCTTGAGGGAAACTTATAAACTTCATTTTACAGGTTAAGAATCAATGTACTAGATGATCTTTCAATGTCCCTTCAAATCTCTGATATTTTGTGATATTGTGTGACACTTCTTATTTTTTGTGAGCCAGCTTGGTGTGTAGACTGATGAGGAATAAGGAGCATTACTTTGAGATACAAGTGCAGTTCATTGATTTTTAAGTGCAGCTCTCTATGTACTCGGCATTTCTCCTAACTGGGATGTAGGGATTTTAGCCAAGTAAAATGGTACTTCTTCACTTGTAGAAGTTCACAGCAGCATTCTTCAGCTGCACAGCCCCAGCAGATCTCTTGTAAAGATCTGCTTAATGCACTGAATGCAGCAGGGATCGTGTCAGAACAGTATTTTGTAACTCTCCATGATCGAAGAATGCCACGGCATACAGTGCAATAATGCAATCTGGTTGTAATTCCCAGCTAGAGAGTGCACAGCAATTACGAATTTTATAATGATAGGTATGGGTGGATTATGGAGAGTTTAAAAAAACCAAGAAATTTATTCCAGCCCCTCGTTGTCACATCATTCATCAGGAATGTTGGAACCTGTAGACCTCTCCACTGAGGACCCTGCCAAGAAAGCAACTATAGAATGATGGTCTGATAATGCTGTTACACGGTTCAGCACTAGAGGGAGTGGGATACTTTTCCCAACGAGTTTTGTATGCATACTTGTTGACAGGTCTTGTAAGACTTATTGTCTTCTTCCCTCATGTCTTGAACATGACCATATCCTAGACCTATCTCTTTCCTTCCACCTAGCCTCAAATTCTTTCTCCTGTTTCTACTTAACCAGTGAATCTAGTTGATTTACATCCCAATACCTGGGAGGATTTTGTATGTATTATTTTTTTTCTTGCTCAAAATTTTGATCATTCTTTTGTCTCTCCATCTCTGCTGACACCATCAGGTTTTTTACATGCTCATCTAGTCTAGTTTGTGCTCTGTCTGCGAAGACTTTTGCTAAACCATACATTGCCCCAAGCAGGTGTCTGCGTACCCTCTCAGTCGCAGTTTGTGTTCGGGATTTGTATGAAGAGAATCCCTTCCTAGTTTATTACTTTGTACCTGTTCCAGTTTATCAGTTGCTCTGTACTCATTAGGCATCATCTTTGTGCTTAGGAAGAGGTGGTTCCGAGATACCAGGTTGAGTCCTGGCCCCATGCAGCTCAGTACTGGAAGGCAGAATTGTATTCTTCCTTTAGCTGGAGCATGATCAGTGCAGGAAGAAACCCGATATGAGTCTGGAGTACTCTTACTAAATCTTGAAGCTTGTGCAAAGTTTTAAGAGTCAAGACAGAGTTATTACCCTTCTAGAGAAGCTGCCTGTTTTTTCAGAATAAGATTTGTATTTTGCTAGCCCAGTGTTTAAGCTATTGAACAAGATCCAGTTGGGTCCTCAATGTGAAATGGTGCAGTTCAATGCAATAGTGTATTGAAGAAGTTGTTTAAAAGTAGAACAAAACTAGTCAGATGTGGATTTGGACTACATGCAGTCAACCAACCTTATCTCTGCTTGGAAGAGATAAATAAGATAGATGATGCCTGTCTACTTTGTAGCTGATGATAAGCATTACTAGAGCAAGCAAAAAACTTGGAAAAACAGTGGCTTATTTGTACAGTTTTATTCATGTAAACAGTCTGAGTAGAATTATAAACAGGAAGGTTGTTAGTAACATACATGCACATTTTGAGTAAGCAGTTGATGTTGTCAACCTGTCATTGTGGGTGATGAAGGCGCTTGAGCTGCTGGTCTCTATTGTTCTGTTGGTTCTACTGTTCAGTAATTAATAATATTTTTATTTAAAGGAAAAAGAAACAGCATATTTTTCTGTAGTTTAAAGAACCAGTTGTGCTGTTCTTTATCTATAAAGCCCTTTTTGATTTTGCAGGTCTCTGTATTGAACAGCTGTATTTGTTGGATCAGCTCAAGTAACCATAGCCTTACTCTATATTCCACAGAAACACCTTTCCAGAATGACTAGCATTTCTATGCAAGGAATAGTCTTTGGTGTCAGGTCTTGTGTAAATGCGTAAGAATGCTATAAAATCTGTTCTCTCAGTAAGGAGTGCGCTTCCTGCCCAGTTATTTTTATTTTTCCGTACCTTGTTGCTTTATGGAGGCTGTTTCATTAGTGGCAAGACTTTAAAAAGTCTTCATCCTTACTAGGTCTTCAAGCCAGGATTCTTCAGTTACATCTGTTTTCTCTCATGCTCAGTCTTCCTCCTTGCACATTCCTTTTGTCGGTCCCCAATGCCTAAAAGTTGAGATCTATCCTGAGTCTACGTGCTTATAAAATTCTGGGATGTTTATGCAAAAAAATGCATCCAACTACACCATTTGCAGTACTTGGCAAGAGCAGATAAATATTTAAGTACAAGTACATGGAAAATGACAGAGTTAGTGACCTTCTTGGCGTGCATGCCTGTAGCAATACCATGGTTTCTGCTGTCAAAACAAAATTGTTCTGCATAGTTAATTGTTTATTCTGTGTCCTACATTACTGAGATAGTTATAAAAGTGTTTAAGCATATGGGAATCCCCTCTGTCTTAAATGTGTAATCAAACTTTTGCTGATTTGATCAGAGAACAAGAGGAAGCATCCTCAAGTTGTGCCAGAGGAAGTATGGACCAGATATTATGAAACTCTTTTATGCTGAAGGGAGTATCCAGCATCGGAACAGGCTGCCCAGGGACATGGTTGAGGCACCATCCCTGGAGGAGATAAAGAGATAGGTAGATACAGAACTTGGAGATAAGGTTTAGTGATGGTTCTTGTCTGAGTTAGATTGAGGGCAAGACTAGATGTGTGGAAGGTTCTTTTCCAACCTAGGCAATTCTATGAAATTTGCCATAACATAATTTCAATTTAAGTGGAATTGTAAATATTTTGTAAATTAAATTGTGAATATATTGGCTCCTTGCTTACGGAGCTGTTTCACTTATCTGCTAATGATGCACAGTGGTGTATTGAATTGCTGTATAATACTATGCCTTGTGTTATGAACTCTTAGGACCACACAGAAGAGAGGAGAATCATTTGGAATCAGCAAAATTGGAAACAAAATAAAAGGTGTATTCAAGAGTTCTGCAATGGAAGGAGCTATGTTGCCTAACTATAACTTAAATGAAGGAGAAGATGACTTTGTGAGTAAAAACTTTAGATTTGTCTTTGAAGTTGTCATCATTACTGGTGGTTTTTTAAATTCCTTATTTGAAAATGTTAAGCTTCTGCCTTTTCTGATGGCTTATTTTCCAGCAGTTTCCATGTGCTGACTTCTGATTGCCTTCTTTTCCATGTATTCATTAACAGGCCAAGGCCACATTCCCAGTTAGTGTGCTTCTGAGTTTAATGCTTTAGTAAAGAAAAGTACAAAAATGTAGCAGTGTCAGATGTTTTTGCAACCAATGACTTTTGGTCTAAAAACTCCCCATGCCATTTCATAATTCTGGGTAATAAGCTATGTGCAGGACTGCACATATGGCTTTTCATCTGGCCATCAGTTTTTCATTGTGTCCAGTTCCGTTTAATAACCTTATTGATGACTTCGTGGGATCCTCATCAGCAAGTTTGGTGACAACGTTAAGCTGAGTGGTGCAGCTGACCTGGCTGAAGGATGAGATACCATCTCTAGGGATCTGAACAAACTTTGAGTGAGCCTGTGTGAACCTCATGGGGATCACAAAGGCCAAGTGAAGGATCCTGCATCTGAATTGGGGCAGGCTCTAGGGATCAGTACAGGCTGGAGATGATGTGATAGAGAATGACCCTGCTGAGAAGGACTTGGAGTTATTAGTGTTTGCAGTGGACATGAGCTGACAGTGTGTGTTCACAGCCCAGGCAGCCAACTGCATCCAGAACTGCATCAGAAGAGCCATGGCCAGCACATCAAGAGACCTGATTCTACCTGTTTATTTTGGTGTCATGGAGGGCTCTGGAGCCCTCAGTACAGGGAAGTCATGAACCTGTTTGAGCTGGTCCAGAAGAGGGCCACCAAATTGATCAGAGTGTTGAAATACTTCTCCTGTGAGGACAAGCTGAGAGAGTTAAGGGTGTTCAGCCTGGAGAAATGAAAGCTCCAAGGAGACTTTATTATGGCCTACCAGTACTTTAAGGTGGTTTATAGGAAAGACAGGGTACAAACTTTTTAGCCAGGCCTGTTGCAGTGGAACAAGGGACAATGGTTTTATAGTAAAAGAGTTTTTATTTGGTGTAGATTAAAAGCATGTTTTTCATACTGAGGGTGGTGGAACACTGGAACAGGTTGCCCAGAGAGGTGGTGAATATCCCATCCCTTGGAATATGGAAACATTCAAGGTGAGGTTGGTCAAAGTTCTGAGCAACCTGATCTAGTTGAAGATGTCTACACTCTTTGTGGGAGGGTTGGAATAGATCACTTTTAAAGGTCCTTTCCAACCTGAACTCTTCCATGACTCTGTGCTCTGGAGCTTACCATGAGACCTCAGAACCAAAGATACGGTAGTGAAATTGCTGTCAGGCAACATTTTCTCTTAAGGTCATGATCTCATTTGTCTTCCACACTAAACAGCAATGAATACAACTCTTGATAGAGTTAATGCTTGGGACACTGGTAATGCTGGTATGTAGGGCACAGTTGGGGGATGGGTGGGAAATTGAAGAAAATTAATAACATAAACTCATATTTACACTTTTATATTTCATCTTTGGAAAATGAGTTAGTTGTTTATTGAGGTGGAAAACAAATGATTTGTTTTTACTGGGCTGTGGGGTGGGAGCCCTGCTATCTCTGCTGGGCTTCTGTCTCTTGTGTTTAAATGGCTTCTTGGCTTGACGTAGGAAAATCAAGCCTTCATCTTATAATCTAGTATGCTGGAAAATGCAGTGCAGCTATATTTGCTGGACTCAAACTGGTTCCTGTAGTGTTCAGTCTGTGCCTAAGGCATTCTTCCAGCTGTCTCCTTTGGTACTTTTCTCTCCCTCTTACCCTTTCCCTGAAATGTCAGATACTGAACTTTATAGTGCTCTAAAAACTTGGGGTTCTCACCAAACATTGCTAACTTCAAATTAATTTGCAGTGGATCTAAAAGTAGAAAACCATCTGCATGAAAACTCCATTAATGAAATGGGATCTTTGTTCTTTTATTACTTAGTGGCACATACTTGAAAGACTCAGTTTGTGTTTGGTCATTGTACAGAAGTTTTGCAAAGGTAGACTGTGCCAGTTAAAATAGGGCTGTACATCTTGGTGTTTGAATCTTTGCAGATTGAAGAAGGTGTTATGGTGATGGAAGATGATTTTCCTGAGGAGGCTGTTAGTACCCCAAATACACCCCGCAACCTTGCTGCCTGGAAAATTAGCATCCCCTATGTAGATTTCTTTGAAGATCCCTCCTCTGAAAGAAAAGACAGAAAGGAGAGAATTCCTGTTTTCTGCATTGATGTAGAGAGACACGATAGAAGGGCAGGTATGCGATGCTCTAGGTAAATAAAGTGTCATTTAAAAATGAACTCAGATGATTTTAGCATGCTCTATTCTGATGGCTGTTGCAGTGTACTTTGCACTTGTGTTCTTTTGATTTTGAAGTAATGACTTGAAAGTTTTGAAGAGATGTTTTTGTCAGCAAAGTGATCACATTTAGTATTTGCAAGTTGAGAACTGATTCAATTCCACTTGGAATTCATGTTGAAGGTTGAGACTTTCCAAAAAATACTGATCCTGCAATTCATATTGATGAGCACTCAGCATATTTTTCTTTCACATGCTCTAAGTCTTGCAACAATGAACAATAAATAGCTTTGCATGTGATGTTAAAATAGGGTTCTTAAGAAGGAAAATGTTTTGCTTATTAGGCACTGTCTTGGCTTGCTGATAGTTCATCAGTATCTAGTCAGCAGTACATCCATATTGAGTGGGAACAACAGTGTCATCTTGGGACAGCATAGATTTGTGGTAGAGATACTAACACTTTTGCAATAAGCAAGGAATATTTGAAGTTATTTAGCCATCTCTTTCAAGAGGAAGCATTTAAGCTGATAGTGCAGAAGCCTGTATTCAACAATAGTATTTCTGTTCATCTTTCGGTTAAAAGCTTGCAAATAAATCTGACATAGCCCTGATAAATTATGAAGTTATGCAGCATTCCACTGTTTAGAGTTTAGGGCTCTCAAAAAGGAGATGATAATTTCCCTGCTAGTACCATGTTTGTCTACCAGTTATGCATTTTAATTTAACTCTTAAATTACCTGGCTGTGTTTTTTGTTTTTTTTTTTTTTTCCCCTAATGTTAGGGCAATATTAGGGATATAAATAGCATAATGTTTTTTTCCTATACTGATCCAACATATGTTACTTATTGTTAAATTAATTTGTCAAGTGGCATAAAACCTGGTTTATTTTCAGTTTTTGTTGGTTTTTCTTTCCCTCTAGTTGGGCATGAACCTGAACACTGGTCTGTCTACAGGAAGTACCTTGAATTTTACGTCCTTGAATCAAAGCTGACGGAATTTCATGGTATGCTCCCCAGCATCTGGAACACCACTTTCCCTCTACTGTGATTAGCATTCAGTTCTGAGCTGAAATTTAAGATGATCTGATCAGTATTTGCTCTGTTACAAGAACAATATTATCTTCTTCATATTTTTTAGGTACATTTCCTGATGCTCAGCTTCCTTCAAAGAGAATCATTGGTCCGAAGAACTACGAATTCTTAAAATCCAAGAGAGAGGAGTTTCAGGAATATCTGCAGGTAGTGAACAAACTTGTGGAGCAAAGAATACTCTCAAGCTAATAATGCAAAATTAATAAAGGGATAGCTTCTATTTTGCACCCTCTCTGGAGGTGTTTAAGGCCAGGCTGGACAAGGCACTGAGCAACCTGATCTAGTGGGAGGTGTCCCTGCCTATTGCAGGGGGGTTGGAACTAGATGGTCTTTAAGGTCCCTTCCAACCCAAACTATTCTTATATTTCTTTTGTGTTTGTTTCCAAGAAACTTGGGTTATAGGAAGGATTGTAGTGGGCAACTAAAGTTTCACATGATGGAAATATTTTGCAAATGACAGTATCTGTGATAATACAATGCCCTTTGAATATCTCTTTTTGCTGTAGAGAAACTGAATGTAAAGATTAAAGTACTTCTTTCTTTCCTTCTGTCTCAAAGAAACTTCTGCAACACCCAGAACTAAGTAACAGCCAGCTTTTGGCTGACTTTCTGTCCCCTAATGGAGGAGAAACTCAGTTTCTTGATAAAATGTTGCCTGATGTGAATCTCGGTAGGTAATATTCTAGTTCACTAAGCTGACAAATACTAGTACTGTAGATACTGGGGCTGAATGATGGTAGTAATGAACAGATAACTCTTGTGTGAGGATATGGACATAGAAAATACAAACTCTGCTCCTTCACAGTCATTAAGTTTCCAAATTTAATGAGAAGTAGATAACAAAAATAACACTCCAAATGTAGTGCTTAAAAAAACCTTAATTCTAGACACTTTAATTTTTCATCCTTCCAAGCTGTAATGCTGTATTCTGATGACCTTAGTAGGGCAGAAGAGCTGATTGTTTAAGACCACAGTTGCAGCCTGTCTTATCTGTAAAACTTTACTCACTGGTTATTTTCAAGATGGGGTCCTTCCAGAAGCTCTACAGATGAAGTGATTTTTTTTGGGAAGGAGAAGAATCTAAGTTTTTGTGATGTCTTTTATGATAAGTGTTTGTGAACATTGAAGAACTTGAATACAGAAAACTGAGCTTATGTTTGTGTCATATGGTTCTTCTTTTGCAATGCTAAATCTATTTATGTCTGAGCTTCTAAAAAAATTACACAGGCAGATGTAGAGTACTTGGATTTACTTTTTCTTCTTTCACAAAAGCATGGAAATGATAATCTGTGTATTTTTCCGTATTTCAAGCATCTTGTCTTGAAAAGTACTAAGCATTAAGTTATAAAATAGATATGGGGAAGACTTTTTGCGACAAATTTTAAAAAATACAAATTTCAAAGACTATTGTATTTTTAAATTAAGTATTAAGTATTAGATAACAAGTACCTAAAGCATAGCAGAGCAAAATGGCTTTAAAATCAGGCAGTCATAACAGTAAGCTTTTTTCTTTTTTTTTTCTTTTTTCTTTTTTCTAATTATAGGTAAAATTATAAAATCTGTACCAGGAAAGCTGATGAAAGAGGTGAGTAAATCTTCCAGGCTGGCAACACTTTAACTTTGATGACTAATGTGTGCTGCTAACTTATGAGCTGGTCAAAAATTTGTTTGGAAAATCAGGGGCTTTTTTAGTTTAATTATGTAAGTGACAGATGACTCATATCTTGTTTCAGAAAGGTCAGCATTTGGAGCCTTTCATCATGAATTTTATCAATTCCTGTGAATCTCCCAAGCCTAAACCAAGTAGGCCTGAACTTACCATTTTGAGTCCTACTTTTGAAAACAACAAGAAGGTACAGTAAGTTATCATCTTTCTCCACTTTACAAGAATGGGAGAAATACTCTGAAAATGCAGTGAATAAAAGCAACAAATGTAACCGCCTGGTGATTTTGAATAGCTGTTTCACACAAGAAAGAAAGTAACAGTACAGGGATATGTCTTCAAAAAAAATCTTGAAAATTTCCTGCTCTACCAAGGGGATTGGACTAGATGACATTCTGTGATCTTAGTCTGGATAACTTTTGAGGACTTTTGGTTGTTATTGGTTTTATTCTGTTTGGTTTTTGTGTTTCTTTTTTATAATTCTTACTGTATTTGGAGATGAGAATACAGAGTAACCAGCCTGGGAAGTACTGAGAGAAAAGAGAAAGGAAAGTTATAAAACAGGGAATGTTTTTATGTCATAAGGCAGCTTCTTTTTCAAAGTGAAGAGATTGAGTGAAAGTGTGATTTCTCAAAGTACTTCAAGCTAGAATTCTCAAGGTGGTTACCTGTTTATCAGTCTTTAAAAGGTAATTCTCAGTTCGTTGATGTCTGATGTACATAATAGTTCACTCCACTGGAGACACAAGTTTGTGAAGTCCAAGTTGTCACTAATATTGATGACTACCTGAAGGAGGTACTTTTGTCATGAGATACAGATTTCTTTGCAGAGAGCAAAAAAGATGAAAATCCTTCTCACTATCTGTTCGTTTTTTCTAAGCAACTCCAGTAGTGTTAGCTGGTTTTTGAATAAATAATTGGTCCACATATTTGATTTTTTAAAATTCTTTTTCTTTCCCAAAATAAATTTGGATAGCCATTTGCTTTAAATGGATGGGAAGCTTCAGACTTCATCTATCTTGTGCAGAGCTACAGTTATTATTTCATAGAATCATAGAATGATTTGTCTTGGAAGGTACCTTAAAGATAGTCTGCTTCTACCATGGGCAGGGCCACCTCCCACTTCCAGGGATGGGGCATCCACAACTTCTCTGGGCAACCTAATTCCAATGTCGCATCACTCTCACAGTAAAGAGTTTCTTCCTATTATCTATTTTATATCTCCCCTCTTTCAGTTTAAAACTGTTAACCCATTATAAAGAGTTCCTCCCTATCTCTCCTGTGGACTCCCTTTAACTATTGGAAAGCCACAATAAGGTCTCCCTGGAGCGTTGCTCAACCTCCAGGCTGAACAACCCCAGCTCTCTGAGCCTGTCTTCATAAGAAAAGCTGCTTCACGCCTCTAATCATTTTTGTAACTTGCACCAACAGGTCTATGTCCCTCTTATGTTGAGGGCCCCAGAGCTGGATGTACTCCAGGGGTGTAATATCACCAGAACAGAGTAGAGGGACAGAGTCCCCTCCCTCAACCTGCTGGCCATACTTCTTTTGATGCCATCCCAAATGAAGTTGTTTTTCTGATTTGCAAGGACATGTTGCTGGCTCACATTGGGCTTCTCCATCAGCCAACACCCTCAAATCCTTCTCCTCAGGGCTGTTCTTCAGCTGTTCTCTGCCCAGCCCATATTTGTGCTTGGGATTGCCCTAACCCTGTGATTGACATTGTGCTTGGGTCATGTTGAACTTTGTAAGGTTCGTGTGTGCCCAGCCCATGGGTTGGTGCACTCAAGGCACTTTGCCTTAGGGGATGCTGCAGGATAGTTCTGTGATCAGATGTTCAGTATCTGCTCAAATTCCACTGCCATTTCTGGAGCATGTGTACATGAGGAGTTTGTGTGTTGACTGCTTTCTCACTGATTTCCCTTCTGTCACTTGAGGCAGGGTGCACACTGCTTATTCACTGGCTAACTGCAATTATCAGATCTCATATCCCACATTGTGCTGTGTTATGTTCACTGCTGAGTTTTCCTATGCACACTGTGAAATGCATCTCTCTGTGATTTGTTGGGCTGCTTGTGCCTTCTTTGGAAGGCGATTTTGTCTTTCTGAAGTCAGATCATGGTTGAGAAGAGCTTTGTTCCAGAATACTGTGCCATTTCCATCTTCTTGGATTTGATTTGTAAGCCACGCTAGTTTCACCTGTTTTTTTCACTGTGTGAGTTCTGATCAGTGAGGTGGTCTGGTGAGAAGATGGTGGGCTGACACTTCCTCGGTGCCTGTCTGAGAAGACCAAGAAAGTTCTTCAACACAGTTTTATGGGTTTTTTTGGTAAATGCTAGAGTGTGTTTCCAATTGATCCTTGTGTTACTACAGCAGTGGTTTTTGTCTGATGCAGATCAGTTTATTCTTGTATTAGCATGTTGGCATCCTCTAAGAATATAATACACATTCCTTGGTACTTGGACTGCCAACTTCATTGCCAAGAATAGGGTACTTGCAGGCTGCCACTTCATCAAGAGGCCAAATTAGGAGTGCCTGAAGATCTGTCAGGGTGGGTGAAAGCTGGACTTCAATCAGAAATGTGCTGCCTTTTCTCAGAAGTTCTCTACTTCCTTTTGAATATTCCTGATGCATTTCTGTGTTTTAAGACTTCTGGAAAAAATGCACAATGAGCCTAGGTCGTCAACCTCAGTGCAGCCAGTAGCAATTACATTTTATCAGATCCACTAGATTGAAAGAATTACCAGCCACTGTGGTTAAAACGAAAAAGTGGAACAAATATCCCCCTCAAAGGCTCCAACCGGATTCCTGGCTTTATTGGCCCGTATGTGGCTCCATTGTCTTCCAAATGCATTTAATGTCCGACTGATATGTTTTGCTAAATACACCTGCAAAGGCCTTGTTCTGCTGTCTTCTGCTTCCCAGCAGCAGTCAAAACTCCTTTGGGAACACCATGGTTATGCATAATTTTGTGGGGGAAACACAGTTCTTCAGCACATTGACTGGTGTGGTTCAGACACTATGTGCATTCTTTCTTTGTGCCATTTTGATATGGTCAGCTGTACTTTGCAAATGAGCAGGAAAAAACAGTAGAGAGATTCATGCCTCTGGCTGTGGATATTGTTCATAATCGTGGTATTGCTTCAATAAACTTAGGCTGGAACATATGGGCGTATATTTGCGTATGCACTCACCACCATTGAGTAACTGTGTTTTTGCTGTTAGGTGGTTTCTGTAAATATTCCTGGTTATTTTGCTAGCCTTTCCCATCAAAGTACAATAGGTAGCCTATTGTACCAAGTATTACTTTGGTCTTTTCCTTAATGCAGTCTTTTTATCTTTTGCTCATTTCAACAACTTCGCTTCCATTGTTAGCCGGTACCAATCCATGGAGTTTCCTCGTTGAAAGGCTTTGAAGAATATTTTGCATTTGTAGTTGTTATTATTCTTATCTTTAAGACTGAAGAGTAACTACATTTGTCTTGCTATTCTTTTTTTTTAGTTTGATTACAAGAGTGAGCAGTTATTTCACCTTTCAAATAGTAACACGCAGAGAAAAATTGAAAGGCAAAATCCCTTTCTTCTCTTGGAATTATGACTGTGATGTGAGTTGTGTTATTTTTCATTTGGGTCTCCTATGAGTCAAACTTTGAAAGTGCAAAACCTCTGTGGAGTAGAGCTGTAATGTCACTTTGTGTTATGGACACTGCATTGCTAATGATTGTGGAATACACTCTTGTACTGGAGCAGTGCACGGTGTTTACTTCATAAAAACATCATTGTCTCATTAACTCATCAAGGCATGCCTTGATCTGCTGGTGCTTTCTGTAACATCTAAACTTTTAGAGCTTGACAGTAATAAAGGAACATTTAAGGTGCAAGTCAGGTTATCCATATGCAGAGGTATGGTATGATGGTTAGAGCTGGAAGGGACCTTAAGGTCATCTAGTTCCAACCCCCAGTCATTGACAGGGATACCTCACACTAGACCAGGTTGCCCAAAGCTCTTTCTAGGCTGGTTTTGGCCACTTCCAGGGCATTAACAATTTCCATGGGCAACCTCTTCCAGTGTCTTACCACTCTCACAGTAAATAATTTCTTCCTAATACCTACTGCTGTATTCCCTGATCAGAAGTCCCTCTCCATCTTTCCTGTAGGTTCCCTTTAGATATTGAAATGTCACAATGACATCTCCCTGGAGCTTTCCCTTCTTCAGGCTGAAGAGCCCCAACTCTCTCAGCCTATCTGAACACTCCCCTGAACAGTTTTGTGTCCTTCCTCTGGACCCTTTCTAGTAAGTCCTCATCCTTCCTGTGTTGAGGTCTCCAAAGCTGGACACTACACATGCACAACATTCAAAAGGTACTGGTTTGGGGTGAAATTTGAAATATCTGTTGAAAGTCAAAAAGCTTTGCCCTAAGATCACCTTCCCTTTTGTGTTTTTTTTTTTTTTTAATAGATCACCTAGAGGATTACTGTTAGTGATTTAGTTTGGCCCATACACAGTCCTCTGAAACTTTATCTGTGTTGCACAATGGGCTGCTTTGAGCTGACTCAGTGTGTATTGTCTCTGTCAGGTCATGGGGTGTATCTGAAAAATAAATGGGAGTTTTTGTTTAAGTTACAATATTCAACTAAGGGTTTCCCCAGTCTCCTTGCTTTAGTATTGAGGAGGACATAGACTTCAGTTTATATAGGGGTTTTTAAACAACGTACCAGGGACACTTTCATAGAGTAGGCGTGAATGATTATGTGTTCTTTTTAGGTTTGTTACTTTCCTGTATACCAGTTATCCACCAGTGCATTAGCCATATTTGCTCTTTCATGTCATTTCTGTAATAACGTGGTGTTGTTTAATTTGAGTGAACTTTGGGAAGATAATGCCAGCACAGCAGCTCAGAACTTAACAAAAGGAGGAGTTTGAAGAAGTACAAGTCAAAACTTGAGTCTTGCCAGCTTTCCTAATGTAATTCTTCTTAAGAGTGCAGAACATTCATTTAGAGACTGGTGTGATTCAGTACCTCTACAAATAGTGAATCACACAGAAGCCAATTACTTCCCCATCCTTGAAACTATTTTAAATTTGTGAGTGATACAGAAAACTGTGTCAGTAGCAATTATCTCTCAGCCTAGGAAGTGCTGTAATTACATTGCATTTGTTTCTAGTTCTGGAATATATTTTTTTTAGAAGGCTGGCATAAACTTTTGAACTCATGGAGTATTTTGTATAAATTCTTTTTTATCTTTAGATCAACAGTTTTGGAGCTAAGATAATTTAAAATAAACTGTTAATGGTGAGTGCTGGGTGTTGTTAAATGTGAAGAGCCTTACGACTTGGAGAACTCCTCCTTCCCAGCTGCTGGGGCCCACAGACTTGGGCTGCTTGGGACAAAGTGCAAGGAAATGTGCTCGTGTGGTCCAGGACCCCTAATGGGTATGGGGAAGACTGCTTGGGATTTTACAAGTATTATAATAACATGTTTTGTAGAAGAATCAAAGGCAGTAAAAGGTGTGTGAGTGGAACATGAGAAAATGGGATAAAGGAGAAAAATTAAAACATTGGAAAAAATGGAAAGGACTCCAAACACTGGTAACTTTGAAGGATTAATGAATTTCTTGCTATAAATAATCAAGCTGGCACAGAGAAGCTGTTGTCCACCCCCAGTAAAAAGCTGGGTCTAGAACCCATTGTATTTATTTCAAATTGGTAGCCAGCAGGATATTTCAGAAACATTTGTACATTGCAGGGTTCCCCTGTGTCTTAAGAGTGATGAACTCTGTATCCTTGTTGACAGAATGAGATGCATCAAAGGAATCAAAGCCTGTAATAGAAGTCTGTATGCCTAAAGGCATCAGGAATAAAAGGGTTCATGAATTACTGTCTTGGTTACTCTACTGCTGTGTTTTAAATCCAGGTATTTTAATTGCTGGGCATCTTAGCAACATGTGACATGCTTTTTATTATTATGAGCATACATTTATTTATTTTAAATAATTTTAATAGGAAAGAAAGCTAATTAGTTCATTGAACTAATGAAAAAAAGCGACTTAATGAAGAAAACATAACCAAAACCCGCCCCACACCCTCAAATCTGGTGGCTGTCCTTTTACTTTTGAATGCAGTGTTTTCAGTATTAACCTTTTTGTTTTTAGCTTTTCAATGACTTATTCAAGAACAATGCAAACCGCTCTGAGAACACAGAGAGGCGACAAAACCAGAACTACTTCATGGAAATGATGACTGTAGATGGAGTCTATGACTACTTAATGTATGTTGGTAAGAAAAAATTTCTCTTGATTATTCTTATCCTTCATGCCAAATTGGAAGGTCGAGTTCTTTGGTAAGAAGCTCTGTTGTGGTACTTTTATGTAACTCAGCACTTGCGAGCTTAGGAACACAGTCATTCTTTGGAAGACCTTATTGCTGGGCTGAAATAGCATCATTCATGTTTCACTGTTGCTTGGTTGTTCTGTTATATCTTTCTTTGCATCTTGAGTATGAGCTTACAGGAGGTGGGTCCCTTCCTTTTCTCCATTGTGCCAAGGGCGTTTGTACATTCTGAGAGCTGATGGACAAAAATCATTAAAGGAAGTAATTGATAAGCAATCTGGAGAACAACGGAGAGCATTTATCAAGCATTGCATTAGTAAAACTACAACATTCTTTGCTTTTTGCAATCTTTTCTTAATTTTTTTCTCTTGAGCAAGTGACTCCTCTGTCACCATTGTCAGGAGAACCTCATGAGCATGTGTTGCTGTAACTTTGCAGGTAGGGTGGTTTTCCGCATTCCTGACTGGCTGCATCACCTCTTGATGGGGGGAAGAATTCTCTTCAAAAACACACTGGAGCTGTACACAGACTATTACTTGCATCATAAGTTAGAACAGCTTTTTCAGGAGCATCGTTTGGTTTCTCTCATAACACTGCTGAGAGGTTAGTAAAAGTCACATCTTTGAAGTGAAAAATGTCACTTTAGGTTAATGTTTGAAATCTCTTCTGTTAATTTTTTCTTTCCCTTTGTTATAGCGGGCTTTTGAGAGGGCTTGAGTGTTCTTGACCTTCAATTAAGGGAGAGGGAGGGAGATTAAAAAATCAATTAAAAAATTAATTTGCAACTACGGAGAAGTATTACCTGACTAGAATCTGATCTGAACAATGCATCTGGCCCAGGCTCTGGTATTAAGACTAGCTCTCTCTGTAGGATCCCAAAAAGAAGTCCTGTGAAGAACAAAAGGAAAGGAGTAAATCTTTTGGAGCCTAAAACTGAAAATGGAGTGCTTGATTATTCTGATAAACAATGATTCTCTTGTGTATAATTTGTAAATAAATCAGAAATTTATAACATTTCCAGCCAGTGCTTTAGCAGAAGTTATAAATGCTTCTTATAGTTTGAGAGTGTAAGTTACAGAGGAAGTTGTAAGTAAGGAGATCATAACTAACCTGAAGTAGAATTGAGCCAAACCTAGAAGATAGTTCTTTAAAAATATGAAAAGAATGGAAACAAAGTGGCAAAAGTTATCATCCTTTATGCAGGTGGAGTATTTTGAGTTCAGTCAGGCTAACTTAATAAAAGAAAGCATTATCTGGCAATGTACAGTTTCCTTCCAGTTGGGAACATAGGGAAAAGAAGCTCAACTTCAAAGCTGTAATCCAGAACATTTATTATATGCCACTGGTGCATCACTGCCTAATGGGGTTTTTATCTGTATGTCTTTGCTGCAGATGCTGTGTTTTGTGAGAACACTGAGCCCCGCTCTCTCCAGGATAAGCAGAAGCGAGCAAAGCAGACTTTTGAAGAAATGATGAGATACATTCCAGGTTCTGCATTCTGTGACTCTTTCCCTATGAGTTTGGTTAACTGTTCAGGCAGATATATAACTCACATACAGGCACATTAGTTTTCCAAATCAAGTAACACTTAACTCTGCTAAGGTTTGAGTTGACTAGAGGGTTGCTAGGAACCCAGGAGCTCAATTTATTAACTTTAGTGTTGCTGACCAAGGTTGCAGCAAAGTGATTAATAAAGACACGGTAGAAACTGAGAGCTCTACAAATATATGTAATCAATTTATTAAATCTTTAGAATGTGCTTTAGAATGTGCTCCTGTGGTTTGTATTTTATCCAAATGAAATCCGAGTTTAAAAAGGCACGCCCTGAAGCCAGGAGATGAATCTGAGCTCTCCTTAAACTATATAAGTTGTGGGGCCATTTCCTAGGTTATTCAGATAGCAATTAAGAAACTAGAGTTCTGTAATTTGGCTTGGTAGTTTTGCAGTGCTTCGCTAATGAATTGAACATTTGTTGTCTGATCTAGATTTAATAGGCAAGTGCATTGGGGAAGAGGCTAAATATGAAGGCATCAGGCTTCTCTTTGACGGAATGCAGCAGCCAGTGCTCAACAAACAGGTAATTTGTGGTGTGTGAGAAGCTCCTTCAGGCACATAGTTTCCTGATGTGAGAGTTAAAAATAAAAGGCAGTAGTGTTGCCTTGGAGTGTTCTTGATTTTATGTCTTTATTTTCTTGTAGTTAACTTATGTTCTACTGGACATCGGGATCCAAGAACTCTTCCCAGAGCTCAGTAAGGTACATGCTAACTTCTTTCAAGAGCTGCAGAATTCTTCAGGCTGCCACTGGGTCTGGTCATTGCTGCATTTCTGCTGTTGGTCCTTTGTAATAACGATTTTACATTTTGGGGAGGATCTGTATTTTAGTACTGTGTTGAAATCATCACAATCTGGATTATTTAGATTTTTTTTCATTATCTCTTTCCAAATAAATTGGGTCCCATTTGTCTAGCATCCAATTTGCACTGCCAGAGAGCAATTGGTGATCAGAGTCACTGTGCCTTTCTTTCTGATTGGTTGTCACCACACTGTTTTTATTCATTTCCTGATTTAGCAGGTGAATTCCACACACAGAGCTCAGGCTGAGCTTCAGCAATTTTCTTGAGAGTATTTGTCAGTAGGGATTCTTACCTTTGGTTTGGTCACTGGAATATTACTTCCATTTATCCAGATGAAGTACGGAGAATTGTTGTGACAAAAAATACCATATAAATGTGTATCATTAGGTTTGGAATCCATCTGGTATTTGTAGTGATATATATAAAACCTTCACAAAGTTTTATAAAGTTTGAAGCTTGCTGTAAGCAGATCATAGAATGCTTTGAGTTGGAAGAGACCTTCAAAGGCCACCTTGTCCAACCTCCCTGTGGAAGGCAGGGACATCTTGCACTAGATCAGATTGATTGCTCAGAGCCTCATCAAGCTTGGCCTTAAATGTCTCCAGGGATGGGGCCTCTCTGCAGAGGCGGTGGAATCTCCATCTCTGGAGGCATTCAAAACCTTCCTGGATGTGTTCTTGTGCAGTCTGCTCTGTGTGAACCTGCTCTGGCAATAGATTAAACTAGATGATCCTCACAGGTCCCTTCCAACCCCTGTAATTCTGTGAGTCTGTGAGCACTGGCCTGTCTTCAGTTGCTGCTGAAAAAAAAATGAAGGATTTTTGTGTTAAATATTTAAATGGCCTTTAAGGCACTGTTTAGGCCCACAAAAGGCTTGATGAGGGGAATGAAGTTGAGTTTGGAGGCCAGTAACTACAGGGCTATTTGAGGCATCACCTTTGAGTTCAGTCTGTTTAACATCTCCATTAATGATCTGAATGGTGGGGCAGAGTGTGCTGACACAAAGCTGGAAGGGGTGGCTGGTGGAATTAAGGGTTGTGCTGTAATCAGAGGGACATGGATAGACTGGAGAAATGGGCTGACATGTTCTTTGCCATAAGGAAGTGCAAAATCAGGCTTGTGGAGAGGATCAATCCCAAGCACTGGTGTATGTAAGTTGCCACCCAACTGGAAAGCAGCTTGACAGAAAAGGAACTGAAATTCCTGGTAGGCACCATGAGGCAGCAACATTCCCGCGCTGCTAAGGCAGCCAGTGGTATCCTGGACTGCATTAGGAGGAGTGTTGCCAGCAGATAGAGGGAGCTGATCCTCCCCCTCTTCTCAGCATGGGTGAGGCCAGCCTCACTGGGAGTGCTGTGCCCAGTTCTGGAGACAGACGTGGGCACAATGGAGAGATTCCACTGAGGGGCCATGAAGATGATGACGGGACTGGAGCATGTTTCCTGTGAGAGCTGGAACTTTTCAGCCTGGGAATAGATGGCTGAGAAGATATTGTCAATGTATATCGGCACATGAAAAGAGGGTGTAAAGAGAATAGAGCCAGGCTTTTTTGAGTTGCTGGATACCAAAATGTATTTGTATTTACAGTAAAAAAACAGGAAAGTATTTCAGATCGGTCAGCATTTAAAGGGAAAACAGCATTGTGGAAGTTTTCCCTGGAGCAGTGCTCCTTCATCAGGGGGAACATCGATGGAAGAAATGGGGAAGCTTTTGTTAGCAGGGAGATAAGCTGCTTCCCACTCTTGAAATCTGGTGTTGGAAGGTAGGCCCTGTAGCACATGGTGATGTGGATACAGGATCACCTCAGATAGGCTGTTTAATGGCTAATTACAGGATGTGTAAGTAAGCAAGTTTTAAGTATAAGAGATGAAAACTACCTCATGGATGAGTTTCTCCTGTGATTCAATGTACAGCCAGTCCCATGGAAGTCTGTCAGCCAGGATACAAGGAAAAGGAACAGTTGAGACAGGAAAATCATTATTATCAGAGGAAGGAAAGAAATACGGCTGAAAAAACCCCTCACACCAGTGCCATTGCCAGAGCAGAAAATTGCTTCTATGAAAATTGTATCTAGCACTTAGGAAAGGGAGAAATGAGAACTTGCAGAGAAAGAAAATGCCTATTTCAAGAAATAGCACTAAAAACCTGAAAGGAACAGCCTTCCCTTTTCATAACTCTGGCTTCAGGTGGGTTTTTCCAAATGCATTTAATCACAGGGGCTTAGTTCAGTAATTTATGTGTAAATGTGCATTGTTCTTCATAAGTCAATATTTCTCCCCATTACTGTTTGACAGGGGCCAAAGGAAGCCACTTCTGTGTCATCTTGGATGTGAGTGCCGGGACCTTGCTGGACAGAAACAGTACAAACATCTCCTGTGAACTATTGTAACCAACATGTGACATTTTCACCTTGTGCTGCATATTTTCTTGTAAATAACATGAAAGTTCTGAAAAAATCTGTTTATGCAATAAAGACATTAAAATTTAATACCAATTACAATTCAAGAATATATCTTTGCTTTCTTTTTGTCTTAGCTATTATCACTAAAAGTCAAATTAATTACCCCATAATCTCCGTGTTGGAAATTAGGGGATGGCAAAATACGATGGATGGGAGAGCAGCCAGTGTATGCTCTGCTAAAAGAGCAATTACTGTTGTCTTCCTTAAAGTTTATGTAGAAAAAAATAATTTGAAGAAGCTGCAGGATGCTCCCATGAAATTATTTTTAATCGCCTTAAAAAATATAGCTAATTTTATTTTTAAAGTCAATTACACGAATCTACTGCATAGAAATATCATCTCAGAACTATCTTTTGGCTTTTGTGCTTTCCTTGAGCATGGAAAATCATGTGTTTAATTTTAGATATAATGTCTGACCTCCAAATCAAAAGCACTCTTTAAAAAATCGTGGGTATGAAAAGTGGTTTTGATTTTCATCGCTGCCTTTCTTTTTATGCGTTTTCTTACCTGGGTTTGTCAGATTTCTTTTCTGACGTCCTCTTTACAGGCTGGAGAAGAGGATGTGAGTGAGTTCACAGAGAGATTTCAACACAGATTCCTCAATTTTACTTTTCAGACAAACACCCATTTTATTTTAGAAACCAACCAATCTACTGCAGTAACAGTTGTCGTTTTCTGTATAACTTGTGATATCTGTCTGTACATTTTGCCTAACTTTTCTTTCTTCCCTATCAAAAGAAGGTAAAATTGTTATTTCTCCCTGGATGTGCCAAAGGAGCTGTTAGACTCTTTAAAAACTGGCGTGGGTACAGCTTGGTCCATAAGTGCTACTGGTTTTGTGTTGGTTTGATGAAGTCCATTCTGTAAATGAGTGACTTTAGGTACTTGCACTGAGAAAATCATCAATGCCACGTTATAGCTAGTGCTGTCTTCTGCTCAGACTTTTGTCTCCTTGTTCTAACTCACCTACTGCAGCTCTGCAGTCCAGGTCTTTTCATGCACACCCTTGAATATGTGGAACCTAATGAGGTCTTGAAATTCAGCCTTACTCGATGTTTATCATAAGGCACCTTCTTGAAATTGGCTGTGATTTTAAGAGGCGAGTAGCTCAGCTCTGAAAAAGAGTACAGCACACTTTCCAGAAAAAACAAAGCAGGTTTAATCAAAACACCCATGAATCTGTTTAATGCAGCAATAAACGACATGGAAACACATTAATGTCAAATTTTCAAATGTGAGCAATCTTAGAAAAATAATTATCACTTGCACTCATTTATGAACAATCACTTCTTGATAGAGAAATGTACACTTAACATTTAATGGCATTTCTGAGTTTATACTCATTAGTCTGTCTCTCAAAGCTGTGTATTTGTTGAAACACAGTCTACCCAATGAAGGGGTGGGCTTTTGAGTTACCATCACAGTTACTATAAAGCCAGGTTATGCTGTGAAAAGACCCATAACTGGGCAACTTCCAGAGGCTGCCACAGTGCTGCAATGTTTCCCACATTTCCTCTCAACGTTGCTGATAGGGAGTAATGGTCTGGAGTCCTTTGTTCTTTGGAAAAAGGTGTAAAATTTAGCGTATTTATATAAAATATAGATTGTGTTCTCACTCTGGATACAGCTGCCAAAGAGGTCATGTTGAATACTCAAGTGTATATACTTCATTTGTTAAAATTGATCAAAAGCAAATCCAAGCTTTCATTGCCTCCTCTGTTCATGGAAAACATAAATGATATGCTGCATCTTTAAAAGTAAAATGGAAACCCGTTTTTAACTGCCTTATGGCACTGAATTAAATCCAGTTCTTCCAGGCATTGGTGTGGGTATGATAAATACGACTGGGAGAAAAGCTTTAATCCTGAGTGGAGATCAAAGAAAGGTGTATACAGCCTGTAATAAATCCACTCTAGAAGCTGGTTTATGTTACTGGAACTGGGTTCATACTCAATGCACTATCTCAAGAAAGTAAAGGAATTAGACAAGTTAAAAATATCACACTTTGGCCACCAGTTGTTTTCTGATGAAGTGTTAGCTGTTCACTGGAGCCTTGCTTCTTGAAACCTCAGACTGAATTGTGGGCACCTGCTCATTCGAATGAAGAAAACCCTCTCATTCTGCACAGTGGGCTTCAAGGACTCCACCCATTTAAAGACTTTAATTACTGATGTCATGCAGAAACTCATTCATTTGCAGGTGTAAGAGAAGAAGATGGTTGTCTCTTCCCTTGGTCAGCGCCATCTCTTTTCTTGCCTTCCTCTGACTGAAAACCCCATGAGCAGAAATCAAGTGTGCAGGAATGTTAAAGTGAGCAGTACAGAAACCAGGGAGAGACTTGCTTCCATAAGGTTTCCTGAAGAAAACTTTATTCGACCTTCAACTGCTGGGTAAACTCTCTTCATTCTCTGGAGGTAACGGGAAACAACCTCAATATCAGGCTCACCTGAACAAACAAGCAAACACACAGAGTGTTAGCAACAGGGTTTAGCCATGGTTCTGGCCAGAGTCAGGTTGATGGTTGGGCTTGATCATCTGAGATCTCTTCCAACCTGGGCAACTCTGCAGTTCGCTGTGGCAGCCAAGCTCGGAGTTAACATTTAAGGACCTGTCTAAAATTGCACTTTGAACTCAAGTCTTAGAACAAAACATGTTCTGTGATTTGCTGTTCTGAATTGCTGTGTGTCAGGACAGCATTAGGGGCAGGGAGAGTTGTTTCTTTTGCAGATAAAGCATCTGTGGTGGTTTTGAACCAGGATTTTGTGTAGCAAAAAAAAAAAAAAAGGATTTTGTATTGCTTGTCTCTTTTTAAAATTCAATTTTGCATCTGTAAAAATGAAACATTTTGGCCAGATTTAGGTAGACTGAGATGGTGGTCTCCCCCCTGCATGGAGTAAAGATCTTACAAAGCTATTGCTTACCCTTTTCAAATCTTTTTTTTTTAAGGAAGAATTTCTAGTCTTTTTTTTCCTGTCTTATTGCTCTGTATTCTAGGGGCAGTGCAGAATCTGTCAGGCTTAATTTCTGCTTGAAACTTTTGTGATTTCACTGCAAAAGAGCTGTTTGCTGCAACCAAAACCACTAAGCCAGAGCAGTCAAATTAGAAGCAAATTTAATTTATCCAATAAAAGCAGAAAATCTGAGACTTGTAACATTAAAAAATCTTTCAACTCTTAGGAATTGTTTTCTTTTACCCTGTAGGGTCCATGCTTACCTTTACTGTATCCCAGGTTTTTGTCTTTCAGCATGGAATAGTCATCCCCCCCAAATAACATATAGGAGGGCAGAGTCACATTGTATATTTCATCCATCTGGAGTGGGACATAGGCTGGGACTCGGCAGGCTGTGCAGAGTACTTCTAAGCTCACAACTCTGCTGCCTGGGGGTCTGGAGAGATCGTAAACCACATGGATGCCTGTGAAAATACATGTTGGAATGACACTCTATGGAAGCTTACTGTACACAGAGGAATAGAAGCAGCCTCCTCCACCATTTCCAGTGGATTCTTTATGTTACTCTGACAGAGAGGTTATATTGTTCTGCTATCGTTTAGTGCCCTTGCACCACAGTTGACTTTTATCTAAGAAAATTAATGAGATTTGAGAACCGCTTAAGTACTGTCCCACCTCAGGTGTTTATCTGACTGTCTGGTCTCATCACTATTCCACAGAAGGAAAGTACTCATCATGAGACTGGGATCCTGCAAGATAAAAATACCTTCCCTCCCTTCTGCAGTCATATGCTTTCTCATGCCACTGCCTGGTTGGCTGAAATGATTCCTTCTGACACCACCCAGCTATTATGGATAATAAGGACTGTCCTGAAAAAAGAAAACTAGGCCAGGGCTGAACATCACAGTTTCTGCTCAGTGTAGAAGTAAACTTTCTAGTTGGGAACCTTCCTCAGTCAAAGCCTGGGGAGAGTCTGGACCCAAACCAGCACTGCCAAGAACTTGCTGATCAGGAAGCCAACAAAGCCTGTCCAAAGCACAGAGGCTCTTCCAGCCCTGGCACTATTCCTCCTCTGGATCTTCTGTCCTGAACCCTTTCCAGAGCTACCAGTTATCTTTTTCTTATTTTTTTCTGTGAAAAGGCAGCAAGTTAAAAAGGGCTGCTACTGCTTTGTCTTAGTGGTCCCAAGAACCTGGTAACTTATGGGTGAATCCTGTCCTGGGGGTTGTGTCCTTGGCACAAGGGGCTCGAGGTCACTGAGAGGGAGCTGTACCCCATCACCAGCCTACGTGGCAGGAGAAAAATCCCTCAGCCCTTGCCCTTCAAGCTTAACTCTTCTGCTAAATAAACACCAAAATCCTCTCTGTGTCACAGACCAGGAATAAACATGACTCTAGCCTTGTACACATCTGGGTAAATGTATGGGGAGCTGCAATTCAAGAAACGCTCAAGTTTTTAACATTAACTTTTCATCCCTAAAATATTTCAAAGTTTGCTGGAACAGTTCCATAATCCACTAAAACTGTCAGTAATCATGAGATGATGGCACAAAATTATTTCGATAAACTGAAATTTGGCCACAACTGGCAGAGACATCCAGGCTGGGGCTTCAGGTGGGCAGTGAGGAACTGAAAATGGGACTTTGTTGTAGCTGTTACTGGTTTGCAGCTAGGCTCCACCACATCTCCCTGTAGAGACCTGAAGCAATAAAATACTGTCATCATGGGTCCCTGAACCAACTGGGAATCTTGTTTCTGCCGAGGGGGCAGCCTGTGTGCTGCAGCAGCTCAGTGAAACACCCACAGGATAAGCAGCGTTAGGGAGCGAAAGCACAGGGCTAGGATGCAGGGATAGCTACATTTCCATTCCTAAAAAGACTTCCAGGTGTAAGGTGAAGCAGCCAACTGGAGGAATGGCTGGCTTGGAAAATGGAGAAGGAAACTTACCTCCAACTTGCAGCAGCTCTCCACTTCCAGTTCCGTATCTGTGCACGCTGTGCTCAAAAGCTTCTTTCAGAGTGGAGCCTTTTAGCCTGACCAAATCAAAACGACCTCCAAATGGCAGAACAGTCAGTAGATCTTCCATGGTAATGCTACCTGGGGGAGTGAGACTTCACTTACTTTAATTTTTTTTGAAAAATTACATTATTAATAGTACATTTCTGACAAGACACATGGCTAATGCTGTTTGAGGAAATGAAGGACAGATTAGATGAGGGTCACATTTACTGCCTCAGTCAAAGAACTTGCATCTTGATCATCCAGCAAGTATGAAAGCTAATAAATCAGAGTTTGATGTAACTGCACGCATTGTTATTTAAATAATTCTATTAGAAAAAGATTACAGAGCACCAATCTAAGCTGAAGGAAAACAGTTGCTTCTTACTAAAGCAAATTTTCCAGTTGCTTAAGACTTGCTCATGTAGACCTACAGAAAAAATTACCTAACATTAAAAAAAAAAGGTTTATATATCAGGAAAATAAGAACTATGAAATGTCAGCAAACCCAAAATTCACTTGTTCCTCAGAAAACTATAGAAGGGCACCAGTGATAATACCATATGAAATCACTTCCAAACACTATGCAAAATCCTATCAAAACAAGCCCACGCTGAGTTGAGGCTCATGTGATAACTCAGTTCTTTATCAAGTTGTCATTCAGCCTATAATTTTACATACCATTAGTGCTCTGCTCATCAATGGCTGATCGTATCCCACCTCCATTCAGGATGCACATTGAAACGTGGTTCCATGACTTTCTATCTGGATGTGCAACATTCTCATAAAGCTGTAAAATGGAAGAGTTTAAATTGATTTTTAATCTTTATTTAATTGAGACTCTGGAAATTTACAGCAAATACATGCTGAGAATGAAAAGATACAGAAAAGTTTTGTATCTTCTTTGATATTACCATCAGGCCCATGTTAAAATACTGCATTATCTAAAAATAATATGGTAAAACACAGGTATTCTGCTTTGTTAAAATATTTGCCTTTTCCTGCCATAGCCTGTTCAGTCTAGCTGAACAAAGGAAAGATGATTTTTAAATTCCAATTACTGTGATAAAGACAAATGATTTGAGCATATCTGATGAACTGGAGAGTGTAGAAGACCTAAAATACAGCTGCATGTTAAAAACACGTAGGGAAATACATAAGTTAATCCAGCTCTTGTTGTATGTTGCAGGGAATTATGAGTCTTTAGATTCTCTGAGACTGGTTTTTAGTATTTGGAAAGGTATGGGCAAAGAAAAAAGATGTAGAAGAATGGAGGCACAGAAAACAGATACACTAGATCAGACCCAGAAGACCCCTTTGCACAGCATCATGTCTCCAACAGTGGCAAAACTCTGACAAAATGCAAGGCCAAATAATATTTGCCTGTGGTACCCTAAGTAGTAAAGGAAATGGAGAGCAGGGGTTTACTCATAAGGATGAAAAACCTGACATGTTAATCCCCAGAAATAACTGAGTAGAATGGGAAAAAGCTGAGAAAAACAAGTATAAAGGGCAGACATAGACTGGTTTTCATACATGAGACTGCTCAGTTTCACAAGGAGAGAAACACAGAAAGAACAGAAGTCTATAAAATCAAGAATGGCTTGTGAAGGCTGGGTAGGAATTGGTGTGTTTTCTCATTTCAAGAATGATTCAGAGTGGGGTGACAAGGCAAGCCAAAGGCACAGAGAAGTTTCTGAAGGTAGAATGATGACGCAGACCAGGACTGTCTGACCTGGAGCAGAGACAATGTCACAGAAATATTTGAGAAGCCTGTAAAAGCATGAGTGGCATGAAGAGTATGGAAAGGGACCAACTGTTCCGGTGCAAGGACTGCTCCTTAGCCTTCAGCAGGCAGCCAGCCAGTAGGCAGGAGGCTGCATGCAGATGGGAGCAAGGTCTCTGTGGGATATGCAGGTCAACGGTGGAACACCCTGCCACAGGCTGTTGTGAAAGCTAAAGGCAGTCAAAGAGAGATGGGGTGAGGGAGATAAGTTCCAGTGGGAGCTATTAAGAATCAAGACATAAATTCTGGCCTGGGAAGTCCCTGAGCTGGAAGTTGTTGGAAACAGGGACAGATTTAAGTACAGCATCCCCACTCTTCTCTCACCATTCTTAGTCACTCTTGGGGACAGCCTTTGGGGCTGGGTGATGCTGTTGTCTGTTCCAGTTTGACTACTTCTCTGCTGACCTCCTGAGCCAAGTGTTTGCTTCCTCTGACTTGCAGGTAGATGTGTAAATGCTCTGTGGCTCTCATTTAGCAAGCAAAATAAATTTCATGTCCAGATCCATGAGGTAACTTAACTGATGAATGTATTTTTTTTCTATGTGCTGATTTAATTTGAACTGGTCTCTCTAATTTACCTGGAACAGCTCTTTGTAAAATGCCAGCAGTGTCTGTCAACCTTTTTTTTTTTTCCCCCGGAGATTTTTGAGTACTGCTGGAAGAAACAGCACTGAAGTAAATGGACCTCTGTTGTGACCCAAGGCAACCATTCAATCCATCTTTCACATTTCTCAGTCTCTGGATTTCCCAGGATAGCTCTAAATATTCAAGAAAGGTCTGTTTTATCCCTTCATATCCCTGAATCCCTGGCACCACACAGGACAGCAAAGGTAACCGTGTATCTACTGATGAGTACAGATGGCTGTCCAGAGACAACTATTTAACAAAAGTAGAACAAATGTATAGCAAGAAAACACAGACTTACAAAAGATTAGTGTTACTTTCATCTTTAAAAGTGTCAAATCGTTTGATCACATTTTAAAAATAAAAATGTAAAATGTGGGAGAATGGCTACATGACAACACAGACATGAAGGAGCGATGCTGATTCAACTAAGGTTCTCACAGGAAAGGCAAACATAACACGTCCTTGAATCCAGCTGTGTTACAATAACAAGGTGCCACAGTTAGAAACAGCAGTAATTGCAGAGGGGATGGGATAAGCAAATACAACTTTTACTAGCCAAACAATAAGATATTGCCTAGTGTGTTTACTAATGAGTGGATTGTGTATAAGTGCATGAAAAACCCAATAAATCGAAGCTTGCTTATCAATAGTATTGATTGTCCACATCTTCCTGCATGTGGCATAAAAAAGCCTAGCAGGAAGAAAAAACAAGGCAGTCTAAATTTAGTGGAACTTTGTGCAAAATTCCCTAATCTTTAATTGGGAAATGAGACTATCTACTATGAGTTATGGACTATACGAACAACTTCAGGAAAATATCTAAATGAAAACTCATGGTTATTAACCGGCTCCTGACTTTATGACAGTGCTCATTTTCTGCAGACAGACATGTTACTGAACATTTTTTCCCTGGAGCACCCACTGGAGCTGCTGTGGGAGTGTAAAGCAAAACCAGCTAGTTTAAAAACTGGAAGTGACTTCTTCTAGAAGGATGTTTTGGTGTTACATGACTGCTAAAGTCCAGAGACACCTGTCAGGATGCAGAAGGGGATGGTGAATCCCTCAGGGATGAGGTGCTGGAAGCTTTTACCTCTTCTATGCCTGGCTGTGTATTGGGGGCCTTTCATCCTTTTCATCCATTTACCAGTGCTATTTAACAT
>VZTY01035492.1:34062-64651 GCA_013400935.1 Turnix velox | reverse complement strand
AAAAAAACCCCAAACCTGGCTTTCAGACCTTTTGGTCTTTCGTACATTTTTTTATAGCAAATTCCTACCATCGAGATGTAGATTTATAAGGTAACAGTAAAGAATCACTTTTGGCATTTCCAAGTTTTATAATTTCATGGAGAGCAAAGGAGACATTTCTGCTTTCCTGGAGAGCAAATTTTATATTCTGTATCACAGTTAAGTAATGGTCAAAGACAAGAAAAATACAATTAATGTGTGATTAGTGCCACAATGAGGAGAATGCAGTGTATCTGCTAACATGTGGTTAGAAACAGGGCATCAGCAATTTTAAATTTACAAAAAAACCAAGCAAGAGGACTACTTTATCCTGCTGGAAAAAGCAAAACAAGTACCAGATATGCACAACTAAAGAGGAAATGCACAAAATGGCATGAGATCTACATTAATCTCTCACAAAACTTCAGAACTTCAAAAGGCACAAAGATGTCGTATATGAGCAAAAAAAAATAAGGGCTTCATAAATCAGACGGCTCAAGTAAAAAACAACATAGGAAACTCCAGCCAGACCACAAGGAGGTTTCGCTCTTCATAAACATCAGATCAGGCAGCTAAAATTATTACCAAAGCTCCCTTGTAACTGTCACCTGTGGTGGGTATAATTACAGGCTACTGCTGCAAGCACGCCCACGTCATATGGCAATAAAAGGACCTGCAGCTTGCCAAGACCAGGCAGACAATGGAGAACACACACCACCTGACGAGAGCCCAAAAAGATCAGCCAGGGAGACTAATAAAAATGACAGCTTCGAAACAAATGACAAAGCTTCAGCCACACACCAGAAACGAAAGGGGCGATAGCAAATTAGCTGGGAATGCAAGCACTGAGCAGAGAAATACCAACAGGTTACAACTGCAGCAGAAAGGCAGGAAAAACTGTTTGCCGATGAATTTAGTCCAGGTTTAAGCTACAGGGAGTCCTTTTTCATTAGTGCTGTTTGGGGTTTTATTTTGGTATTTTTTTTCTTTATTAGATAAAAAGCAAGCACATTCAGGCTTGGCTTTGTGGGCTGACATTAGAAAGCCAAACGTGAAAACTCTACTTCTAAATCGGTTCTGGAGACAGACAGATCACCAGATAAATATGCACATCTCAATGCAAGAATCTTCCAGGGATATTTCTATACCCTGTAACAAAGCTGAATTTCTTTCTCATTGCCTTAATTCTCTCTTGGATGCTTATGTACACATTCCTGCTGACCAGCTGAGCAGCAGCTTGTCCTCCAGCAGGATTGGGCTTTTACCTGAATACTTAGTCTGCAGAGTTTAACATACACAGCCAAAGCATTAAAAGGCTTTATCATCAATTACAAACAACATGCTGCAATTGAAGAGTAAGAGACAGTGATTTATGTCTCTCTCATCACCAAGGTAGAAGGAATCATTCCTATGTGATGCAAGTTTTGAGTACATGGCACAGACAGCATCACTATTGCTCAAAAATATGAGTACAGCACAGACTTCACTAAAGAGGAAGCTCCCCAAGCCCTATAGAAATAGACTTTCTATACAGGGTAAGTGTCTTGTTAAACAGATCCATAGGAAACAAGCATTATTCCCCAGATGCAAAACATCATTTTAACTTGATTTTTATTTAAGGATTTATCACTGGTAATGAGCAAATCTCCAAAATCCCAGATCTGGAAGCATAAGATCGTGCATCTTCTTCAAAGTTAAAAGGAATATTTGTTACTGGTCTCTGCTCAGCTCCATCTCACCCCAACCCCAAAGCTTCCAACTTTGCTTTTCAAATCCTGTTTATTGTGTTGTCAGGCTTCTAAGTGGTTATTTCCTTATTAGCTTTGTCCTTGTTTGTTCTTGCATTTTTCAAAGAACTGGAAATAACATGTGTTTACTTTGCTGTGTGTCTCTCAGCATCATCAATATCGCTGCTGCTATTCCAGGAATTTTAACTGCTGCAGCAAAGCAAAAGCCAGGGATCTCAAGCTTAAATCTTACTCCCCTCAACCACAGAAGAATAATACTGGGAATGTAAAAATTGCTCAGAGAAAGGTAAAACAGTCTCCTTTAATTGACTAGAGAAGCCTGTTTCCTATCTGAGCAGTCACTTGCATGTGTCAGGTAATGTGCTCCTCACGGCTTTCCACTCAGAAATTGTGAATTTTTCCAGGCACTGCCACGAGGAGCTCAGAGGAAGGAGGATGTAAACATTAGGAAAGCACTTTTAACTGGTATATAATAGCTTGAAATAAAAACATACTGAACATTCAGCCTTTTTGCTGGAGTTTAAGACAATAATTTTAAAGATGTGCCTTTGCCATGGATATACAGATGGCTTGAAGGACTCCGAAGCATTACTAGATCAAATTCCTGAAAACTTGCCTTTCACTGCTCCTCCAGCACTAGCTCTAGCCTTAAATATGAACATTTTTTGCAGCAGAGTGTTATTTTACAGCTTCCCTATTTAAATAGGAACTGCATTCACCCCATTGCAGGCTGCCTCTTTAAATCTGTAGCAAAACACAAGCTGCAAATGGGCTGAGAAAAGTCCTCAGCAAATGCTCTTCAGTAAAGTGGAAGTGAAGACCATCTCTTTTGCATTAATACTTTTTTTTCCTCTTCTTTTTAAGCTTTTTCTTCTTCCAAGTTCCCTATTCAGTGTTTGAAGAATGCTCATTCTTCTCTCTTTAGGATTACATCTATTCATTTTATTTAGCTTTTTAATGTGGAGACATTTTAATCTACCATTACTTTAATGCTGTTCCCGAATAGTTTGGAGAGAATGATTTATATTTCATCTTCAGCTATGAGGATGAACCCAAAAAAAATAAAAAAAGACAGAAAAAGACTATACCCTTCTCATCAGTTACACATGTAGTCATGGAGGGGTGGTTTGTGTTTTGTATCAGGAAACTGCTTGTTCAAAATTAGTGGACAATTCATGGGGACAATAAAGATGATTTTAGGGAAACTCATACAAGAGCACATCTTCCTTCCCCACCCTATACAACACCTACTGGTAAATCAAAAGGAAGATATCAGTGAAAATTACCCTTTGCTTGTTTGTCCAGAGAAATGCTTGGTGACTGTCTCTATCCTAAGTTGTCTGGATTTCATAGCTGTTACTGGTCTCCATTCTCCATAGGTTCCTCATGTTTCCTATTAGATTTCTGTCCCAAGAAATTCTCTTTATTGATCTGTAACTCCCCTCTCATCAAGGGCAAAGAATAAAAAATCATTCTGTTGCAAAACAATGCATGAGTTAAACTGGAAGTTTTACCCATATATTATTGTCATCTTCGGGGTTGAATTATGCTCAGAACAAACGGGACTGGAACATTTTGTTTTTTACTTGGGAAAAGTTTAACCATAACAAGCATGAGGCACTTTTCCACAGACAAAATGAAAGATTTACCCCAACTAAACTCCAGAAGGCTTAGATTTCAAGTTAACAAACATCTTTCCTGAGGGAAAAGAACATTTCCCTCTTACTGATACGCAATTAACAATTTTAGAGGACACTGTCAACAAGCTAATGGCCTTTTCCCTCTAGATCATCAGTATAAATATAACCCAGCTAAACAGGGATTAAAAACTGTTCTTGTCTAATAAGTCTGTTGGTGTCCCCTCTATGAAATGAGTTTAACTGGGCTCAGATCCAGCTCTCATATCACCAGCTTAAGTGGCAGCATGTTAAATAGCATTGCCCAGCAGAGATGCCCAGAAGTTCATGTGCTGTAGAGTCTAACATCTCTCTTTGCTGCTATCCCAGATTAGGACTAAAGCACACTGGTCCAGTAATGTATATACTCACTACCTCATCCAGCTGACCCTGTGACTCCTCAGGATTTCTTAGAGTTCCTGTACTCTAAGATGCTGGTGCCAAAAAACCAGGGCATCCTCTATCTCTCCCTGGCTCTGAAAAGCTTTGGAGATCTTAATGGAAAAGGGTGTCAAAATGTCACCTCTTCAGCAAGGAGATCAAAAGCTTAATTTTGAAATTCTTGCTATATTCACAATTCACATCAATTCTTTTGGGCATCCAGAAATTCAGGGCTTGCCTAGTTTTTCATCAGCTGCTTTTTGGAAAGCCCAAACCACTCCATACTACTCCCATGCCTGTCATTTTCCCAGCTGCCCACATTAAATAACCCACAGCCAGTTTGACCAGAAGCTCCACATTCCAAATACATCAATATTGCATCCCAACATATCCCTTCCCTTCCTCCCAGTACTAACCCATCATAAAATAATTATCAGCCACACTGTGGTGTCACTACAGAATAAATAAATACTGCCTGTGCATGCTGCGTTCCTCCTCTGGTTGACCCAGGCTGCCAGCTAGGGCTGTGCCTGGCAAATAGCTCCCACCTGGAGCCACCTTGGCAGCAGCTCTGATTAGGAAGAAGCCTAAACCTGATAGAGTGGGACATGCTGCCAGTAAAAAAATGAAGGATGTTGGCATGGGTTAGTGTGCAGAGACCCTGAAAGCAAATCAGTGGTGAGCACTGCCAGTCACACCGGAGGTGCCACTGTGGCTGGTTTCCCATCATTTGCCTGATCCTGTCAATGTCTCTTGCAACTATCACACCAAGTTTAAAATAAAATAAATAAATAAATATGTGATAGTAAAAATTCCAGTCAATATATCCTTTTAATTTACACTGGATTATAGGTTTTTTTTTTTAAATGCAATTATTGTAATTTCATTAAATGACATAATTACCATTAATGCAGAGAAAACTGTCAATAGAAGGTGCAATTATGTTGTATGAAATCATAAGCACAATGTGCAACGATGCATAATTCCCCACAAAAATCATTCAGAGGCTAAAATTAACTTTAAAATTATTTTTTAAATGCATATTGTAAAGTAAAAATGGTTCCATTTTATGGACTTAACTTGCATTGCCAGGGAAGAAGCAGGAGCGGAGCAGGCAGGGAGTGCTTGCATGTGGAAGGAAGGAGCAGAAATTTGGATTGAAAAGGTAAGAAGATAGGTATTTGTATGCAGGAGTGGGAAAAACAAATAGTTTATAATCACACAGATAGACAGACATTCCCCTAGCCACATCTCACCACTCAGCTCCAGCTTTTTGGACATGAGTAGCACAGTATGTAAAGCCATATCTCGATGGAGAAAAGTATGACAAGAGGAAGGAGCGATAAGAACCAGGCTAAAAAAACACAACATTCACCCTGGGCACTGGGAGCAAATTGTTCAGGGTAGGATATGAAGGATGTCAGACACAAGAGAACCAACATACAAGGATGTGCTAGAGTATGTTTGTGCACATCCTCTAAACAAAGTACTTTGAAAGGCACCTTTCAGTCACAATGCAAAATACCAGGTTGAATACAGAAATAACTGCATAAAAATTAAATATAAAAATGAAGAATGTCTGAAGACATTTTAGATTTTAAAATATACAAAGCTCCGCAAAATCCTGAACTGATGGAATACACCACAAGGACAAATTCTTTTGAGATCTTTCCTTGTACATGAACATTATTAACTATAAAGCCAACATCTTCCACATGGGGGAATATTCCTGATATTCCAGGGCAAGCAAAACCCTATGTGTCCATTTTCCACATTATAGCAATAATGAAATGCACACTATAAAGAATCCAGAAAACCTTAATATGACTACTTCATCCAAAGCAAGAGGTATTTTTCTAGAATTCGTGTAACACAATTTCTACCACATCTTTTGTGCACAGGGAAAACATCGACAGATGGTCAATTTATTGCTTTTCAATTTATATCTCGTTCAACCCTTTTTCCAAAAACTTCTAAACCTAAAAAAAAATTCTGATTCAACTTGTGTTGAGCAGGATGAATCTGTGTCCTCTGTGCCTATACAATTAACTCAGACTAAAAGTCATCAGATTAAATACACAAAATGCTGATGAAAAATATTATTTTAATTTTCATTACATAAGGTTAATCTGTTCACATGTTCCTGGATTGTCTCCTTTCACTGTTATCAACTAATAAAGAAATTTAGCTTGGGAATGAGAAAAACATGGTGATAGCATTTTTCTCATTCACTTTTATCCTGCCTGGGTTGTCTTCTCTTTCCTCCCTCTCTATCTGTCCCTCTCTTTCCCTTGTGCACCCAGAAGCAGCAGCTAATGTCCTTGTCACACCTGGGAGCTGTCAGCACTAATGGGAAGAGAGGAGCAGTGTAATGAAGACTAAACCAGGAAGGTGTAAGATACCAATCATGTCCTCACCTGCTGCCATGCTCAGATGATCTCACAAATATTTTCTTCTCTCTGACACTGTTTTTTGTCTGATTGCTTAAGAAAACAAGGTTCACATGATTATTCTGCCTGTCCTCCTCCTCCTTTCTCTCCTTATTCTCCCTTGAAGAATAAAGCATTGGCTACCTGCAGAGGGAAACTAAGGGCAATACAACAGAGGAGGGTGGTCCTTAGGACCACTTAATCTCAGGGATTACCACAGTAAAGATATGTGGAATATGTAGATAATTATCAAAATGGTTACTGCCTGTGGAAAAAGAGATAGTGTCTGTAAGTAGAAAAAAAAATTATTGAAAAGCTATTTTATAGAATCATAGAATAGTTTGGGTTGGAAGGGACCTTAAAGATCATCGAGTTCCAACCCCCCTGCCATAGGCAGGGACACCTCCCACTAGATCAGTGCCATGTCCAGCCCGGTCTTGAACACCTCCAGAAAGGGGGCATCCACAACCTCACTCGGCAATCTGTTCCAGTGTTACATTACCCTCACCATAAAGAGTTTCCTTCTTATGTCTATCCTGAATTTACCCCCTTCCAATTTACATCCATTATTTCTAGTCCTCCCATCACATATCTTATTACAAAAGTCCTACCCCCGCCTTTCTGTAGGCCCCCTTCAGGTATTGATAGGTTACTATGAGGTCCCTCCTAAGTCTTCTCTTTTCCAGGCTGAACAACCCCAACTCCTTCAGCCTGTCTTCATAAGGCAGTTGCTCCAGCCCTTTGCCCTTTGATAGCCTGGCTGACACCTAAACTAGAGCTGCCTTCTACAGCCAAACCTGCTTCAGTGAGTGTCCATGTGCACTGCTCTGCTCTCCACCAGCTCTTTGACCATGAATTTTAGACAGGATCTAAATAAGCTTCAAGCAACAGAAGGAAAAAAGACCCTCTTTTCACACTTATTCCTACAAGCCTATTCTTTCTGACCTGTAGGGCAACACACAACTCCTCTGTCATCGCTCTAGAGCTTCTTTCTGTCAGAGAGAGTCCATTCTACTCTTCTGCAGCAAATACACTGTGAAGTGTTTACCTGAAAGGAGCCTTTAAGAGACTTAAAATTCACAGACAGTAAAAGCAAGGGGAAAATCTTGGAGATTATTGGCTGTTATTTTCCTTAATAAACACTCAACTTGAAAACTTTCCTTCTGCATGCTGGACCACCACAAAACAATTTTCCAACCTTTAATGGCCTGGCAAATATCTCAAGCATGAAGAAAATGTCATACCGCAGAATAAAAATCAGGGAAAACCTTTTTGTGCTTGAGTAGATTATGAGAGAACTGCAAATGTGGTGTTTACTACCAAGAGGAAAAAGAGAGAGAGCTGAAAAGCAGGACAGGCAGGTGGAGAACTTCGCTTTTTATTCCTAGATTGCAGCAGAACTTACTGACCAACCTTTTCCTCTTCTCTTTTTCTGCCTTTAAAGCAACTTATGATTAACATCAAGAGAATAGATTTGCAAAAGACAACATCAGCAGAGCTGCTTATGTGCCACAGGGACATAGGCATAGCAGACATTGACAACCTACAGCCAAGTGCCACCATGTTGCAGTGGGAGATGGAAGGGACACAACTCCTCAGCTCATTCCATCAGCCAAATCAAAATTCATCTCCCTGCATTGCCCTTTTGGCCACTATCCCTCTCCTTTCCTACCACCCAGTTGCCATGTTCTTAAAATAAGTAATATGCAAATAAAAATTCAGAATCACCACATAGTCACAGCCTCTACAGGGCAGTGTTACCCACCATGGACATGAGAAACCATGGGACAGGTTGAGTATCTCTGCACCAAAGCTATTCCTGAAGGTCTGATTTCCATGTCCATCAGGCCCAACATGGCCCAAACTGCCTTGAAACTACAAAACACCAATTCCAGCAAATGATAAAGAGTATTACACCCATGTAGGTGAAGGCATGGCAACATTCAAGATCTCATGCAACAAAAGAAGAAATCCACTTACCACAAATGCTATCACACTCTTCACTGTGGACTCCCAGAGAAAGCAGCTCCGAAGGAATTGTATTGTATTCCATATTGCCATGGTGATTTTTTTCACACGAACAACATTTCTGGATAAGATCTGATAAATATTGAGTGGGAGGAAGGGAGGAGAAGAAGAGTTTAATCAAACACTCTAATATCTTACTATTGCTTCAGAAACTGGGGTAATTTAAGCTACAAATATGCATGCCAGGGCACATATCACAAATAAAGCCTCTATTTCTGAGACACTCCAGCTCCTGTCTGCTGTCTGATTACAGCCAAACCTTCCACATTCCCGTATCCCTTGCAAAAAAAAGAGAAAAAAAGCAGCACATTTTGATGCCTTAACTACATAAAACAGTAACACAAATCTACCTTCATTCACCTTCAGTTCTCAAAATTTAACAATATCTTAGAAAAAGGATCAGAGAGAATCTGTCATCATCTGTCATAAATAAGGGATTTTTGGTTAATTATAGAGCATCTTTATTGAAAAAAAAAAAAAAAAACAAAAAAAAGAAACACAACAACCTATAGTGGCTGTTTTTCTATATCCTATAGACTTTTATAATCATAGAATCATAGAATAGTTTGGGTTGGAAGGGACCTTAAAGATCATCGAGTTCCAACCCCCCTGACATAGGCAGGAACACCTCCCACTACCCCAGGCTGCNTTCTGTAGGACAAATATAGTTACTGAGAAGTTAATTTGAGGGTCACTCTGAGCCTTCTCTTCTCCAGGCTGAACAACCCCAACTCCTTCAGCCTGTTCTCATAGGGCAGTTGCTCCAACCCTTTGATCATGTTAGGACTGATTTCCTCTTTCCCAACAAAGGGGATAAGTATCTCATTGAGCTTTAGATGCTGCAAACTGCACAACGTTCACTACTGTCATCATCCCCCCTCCTGAAGCAGGAAGGGGATCAGAAAGCAATTCTGTGTTAATACAAAACTTTTAAATATATACAGAAATACAGGGAATTTACACGTGTTTGGCATTTCTATGCATAAATAAGGGTTTGTTCTTGCAACTGTACTACAGCAACTCAAACCTTTCCAAACCAGATGCAGGAGCTCAGCCCAGGCACAATGTTCACCTTTTTAGAAAATTTGCGGTTCTCCTCCGTAAAGCGCTTTTCTCGGGGCTTGAATGTTCTAATACTTGCTTTTATCTAAAACATAAACAAAATAATACAAAAATTTAAAAGATGTCACATAGTTTTAAGCGCATTATTTCAGCTCTGCACCACTGGTGTTGATTAGGATTTTTTTTCCATTTTTTCCATCCTCCATGAGACCTAGGAGAAGCTGCTAGGAAAAATGTGGATGAGTTAAATTGAGCAAAGCTGGACTCATTTCAGGAAAAGCAGAGTTGTGGTACAGCCCTCAATGGCCTTAATAAATAGGATTTAACTCAGTAAAAGGCTCTAGGGCACAAACAATTGAGATTGACTCAGCCACCTAAAAACTAAGTGCACCACATACGTGCCTCATTAATTCTCCTGTCAGCACCCCAGGAAGAGAACGTCATGGGTCAGCTTTTTGGGAGGAAGTAGGTATTAAAAGTAATGTATAATAATCTAAACATGAAGCCCATTTTTGGGTATTGCAAATGAAGCTGAGGCATGCAGTAATTAGCATCTTCTGTGGTCACTCATCTGTCCCCAGCATGCCCCTGCATTACCCCATCCACCTAGATCAGCCATTGCAGAGCTATGATGCCCCAATACTTCTTCACCCATGGTGTGAAACATCCCTCCCCCACCAGATCAGGACTTATCCTTGGCTTTTGGTTTTTACTGGATTGCTCTCTCCATTATTATCCTTGCAGATTCACACATTCCTTAGCACCAGTGATAAACAAAGAGCAAATATTTCTACTTACAGGATTAAACAGGACATCCAGCTCCAAGTAAATTACTCCTTTTGAAGCACGTTCCAAGTCTTTATTCTTCAGCGTGTAACAACTTTGTTTACCATTTCTAATCTATAGTTTAGGGAGGGAGGGAGGAAAAAGCATCAATATTTTCCCAGCTGTAATTCACAATATAATTTCAAGACACCAGAAACAAATAAATAAATAAATCCCAAGCGTGACAAAACTCCTCCCCAAACCCTGATAATATACTCAGAGCCTGAAATACAAAATGACCATTGGATTAGAGACCTATAAAATTGCAGATTAAATCTCTCACGGTCCAACTTTAATTTACAGACCTCGTACTTTATAGCAGAGCAGTGCATGCAATAACCAGTTAGAAAATTCTGCCCTGGAAGCCAGTGAGTTGATGGGAAGTAATCAGCCTCCGTTATTACAGGTTTAAAATGGGGTTTTTTCCTTCCAAAGTTCAGGAAAAGAGCCACAAACGACAGCTTACCCACCTATTGCACACTCCAGTACACGAACCCGCTTCTTAACGCACAGTTTATTGCAAGGTTGTCAAATTATTACCCAGGAAACAAACACCATCCAAAGAAATTAATCAGCTTAAGTGGAGCAAATGCTAATGTAACAAATGTTCAAAATTAACTAATTCATGTAAAAGACTTCTCCCTTCATCCCACCCCTGAATTTCAATACCATTTCTATGCTCTAATCTGCCGGTTGGCCCCAGCGCATTAAATGTCTATTAAAAAAAAAAAAAAAATCCTCCCTCACCATTTTGTAAACTATTTGGCTCAAATCAAAAGCATTCTCTCCTCAAAAAGTGATGGCAGAAATATATTTATTATACACAGTAGGATATGTATTGATTAAACATTTGGCTTTTTAGGAAGCAGACCAGTTAATTCTAAACAGCAGCGACATAAAAAACTGCAGCTCACCAAAAAACTACATTCAGGGACTGTAATGATCAAAGATTAAAGATAACAGAGGAAATTTGGGGGCATGAAATTGCAACCATATTTAAAACGGCTATTGCTGCTCTGGCATTTAGAAGAAGCACTCATATAAACCACAGCAGAAATGAGTAAAGGTGGGGGGAAAGAGAAACATAATGGGAACCAAGTGATTTTAGGAGACAAGGGAAAGGTGATTTCCATTCCCAGTGTTGCTCCACCATTTCTGCACCAAATACTGGTTTTCTGGCTAACAGAGGATCCTCCATAAGGACTTCACATTCTCTGTGAAGTGTCCAACCAGGAAAACCAACAAATGAACTCTCTTCTCACTGGAAGGGGGAGCTGGAGCTGATATCAAATGATGATGCAATCCCTAAGAATGGGGCAGGCAAAGGTCTTTCACAGACCAGCATACTCAGACCTCACAACAGAAGAGCTAAGTGGAGTAGCTGATCCCTCATCTAGGTCCAAATAGACCAGCATCAAAGATCTCAGGCCAACTGCAACACACAGTATTGTCAGCCCATTAGAAAGGATTCTGCTGGTTGAACAGTTTGCTTTTACCCCTGTCAAGCAAGGACAAAAAATAAATTTGGAAGCAACTACATGAAAATAAAACAAAATGTATCCAGAAATTCAACTTTTTTAACTGAACAATGCATTTACTAATGGTAAAGATACCCTGCCAGAAGGACTTGGTTTGTGCCTGTTGTCACTTAAGTCCAAAGGGATGCCACCGGCAGCAAATTTAGACTCAGCTTTTATTTGTGGGTTCTCTTGTAACAGGATAGGAGGTATGTTGTACCCAGTGTGTCTACAGAGATGTAGGTGTCCAATATATATATATATATATCAATCATAATATAATAATTCAGAATCCTTCAATGTTACTAATTCAGGAGCTGAATTTCCATATATTTCACTTACAGCCATTTCTTGTAATATATCATCTTAGTACAATAGGAAGAACAACCAGTGGGATGTTCTTTTTCCATTCCTTGCTATTTACTTCCTTCTTACATCTTTCAAGAGCATAACAAAGAGGAAAAAAAAAGGGTCACGTGCTGCTAAATTCATAGGAAATCAAAAAGAAATGCTGTCACTACTGAGAAGGTCAGACTGTGATATCATTCTGCACTCCAAAAATGATTCTGACTTTGGGGAAAAGACTCTTCCTTTTAAGAGCTGGAGAGGAATCAAAAGTTCTGAGTCTGTCTGCAGGTGTGTCCCCACAGTGCATTTCTAATCAGCAACAGCAACTTCTATCTCTGTTTGGGTTTGGAAATGGGGGAGTTACTGCTTGGAAAAAAGTTTTGTATTGTGTCTTGTTGCCATTTTAAAACTGAACAGGCAAAAAGTAACACAGTGCAAATACAGCTTTAGAGTCAGCTTCATCTGGCATCTTTAATTCTATGTGTTTGACTTTCCTACTAAAAGATGTGACATTACAACTCTGCCTAAGACTAAACATTCAAGCAGATACTATAGCTTTTGACCTTCTTCAGAGTCAAAAAAAAAAACAAACCAAAAGAGAGAAGAACAAATGGTTATGAAGTGGTGTTTCTGCATTACTTTTTGACTTGGATAAAAAGAAAAAACCCTGCAAAAAAAGTCAAAGAATAATAATCTCTTGTAGTTTGGGCATTGTGCTGCACCAGTGCAGTTAAGCAAACGGGGCAGGGTAATTCTAACACCCATGACTGCACGGAGATTAGATCAGGGGCAAGTCTCAACTGTGCCCAGAAGAAAACATCCAAAAGAGCTTTTAGTACTCTGCATTTTCATTGCATGCTGTTCTTGGGCCAGAGTTCAGATGCTGTTCATCATCTCCCTCAATCTCAAGAAGCAACCAGCCATCTTCATTTCATTTTGGATCTATTTCTTTCCCCTCTCTGGGTTCTCTTCCCTAGTCTCCACAGTTTGCAAAGCTGTGGAAAAAGTAAGCAGCCAGGGCTGAATGCACCTTAGGATTTACCTAAAGGTCAGAAGACTAGATTTCTATCACCCAAACATCTTTTGTTACATACTTGACTTTACACACAGATTTTAGTCAATAGATACTTCTACAAGCTGTATCTAAAATAGATTATATTTCCCCTAGATTTTATATTTACTTATAGGAAAAGGAAAGGAACATTCAAATTCAACATGAAAATATCTACAGGCGAGGCCCTTAAAAGAGATAAAATCAATATTCATGCTCTATTGATGATATTTTATATCCACACTGAATATTTGCACTCCCTGAAAGCTTAACAACAATCAAGATACAGGGGCTCAAATCACCAACCACAACCACAAGATTAATATGAGAACAGTGGAGTCTACCTCACCAATATGCTTAATTTCTCAAGGTCACTATGAGGAAAATAAAACATTAATTAAAAACTAAAAAAAAAAAAAAGCAGGATCATGTTCCTGTGGGATTTTCTGATATCTGAGGCATTCCCCTTTTTTGAATCAATTCAGAAAGACAAAAGAATCAGCATTAATATTTTCACAGAGCAGTTCATATATTATGTCTGTTCTCCATAAAGGACCTTGCAAAGGAAATTAGGAGTTGGAGGAAAAGCTAAAATCCTTTGTGCATTGAGTATTTTGTACCATAGAGGCAGTACAGATAGAAGCAACTTCTGGCGGTGCTTTTAGCTGGAGGAAATGTTGAAGTACGTGAGACCACCATACAGTCAAGGTCCAAAGTGCACTGGGTTCCTTTCAAATAGATGAATATTATCTGCTAAACTCTTCCCACAGATGTCCCCAGTAAAACAAATGTGACTAAACACAGTATTGATGGAGCCAGCCAATGCTAAATCTATTAAGTAACAACCTTCTGACCGCTTGGGAATTTTAATGAAATAGAGAAAGCCGAGATTGATATGACATGAAACACGGAGAAGACAGGACCCTTACGCAGCAAAGGGTGTTTTTTCATTGCTCTTGTCTCAAAGAAATATGGTTTAGTGGCTTTTTTTTTTTTACATTGATTTTAAGAAAACTTCACTCTGTATCCAGCTTTGATGCAGATTCAATGTCACATATTGATGACCTGACAGAAGAACGGTGGGTTAAACCTCTGTACATCAACACCCATGACGTGTGGAAAGGGTAATGGCTACTCTCCAAGGGTAATTCATCTAAAGCATTTGGGACCTCTGATATTCCTGCTTGAGCTCATTGCTGATGCACAATGTCATACCATTTGCCCTGAATAACATAAAGCTGCCTTGTAATAGACACACACCTACCCTTATCAAAGGACATATTTCCACAGGAAAAGATGAAAGCAAGCCACATATTTGAGCCACCTGGACATCAATAAAAAGTTTTTTTTTTTCCTCTCTCCCGTCTTGCAATATATGTTGATTCAATTTTATATGAGATGCCTATTCATTCATCCTAAAACTCTTTGCCCAAGCATTTCACTTTTAACGACCTTCTGTGGCATCCAAGGTAAGATGGAGATTAGCATTTTTGGCAGAAGACCAATATCTAAAGACTAAATAGATGCAGAGCTTATGGTCTGAAAGAAAGCAGGCAGCCACATGAGAGCTTCCAAGTAGTCTGAGGAAGACCTGAAAAAACCCAGTGAGCACAATGTTTCTTCAGTGGTACTTGGGGAAAAAAAACATACCTGCTGATTCCATTTCAGTCGAATAGTGCATGGTCAGGGGAGAATTTAATTTTAAAATCAAGATGCAGTTTTTCCAGATGAAATATTAGGGATTTTCCCCATTCAAAAATTTCTGGTTCATGATAGGGATAAAGAGAGTATCACTTCACATCTGCTTCCATCAAATAAATGTAGCATTTTCATTTTTCTCAAATGCTAAAGCCTCCTCCTGGAAATGGCTGTGCACTTATATTCAAGTGCTAAGTAATTGCAGCCATTGGGTGTCTGCTCTCTGAATCCAGGCCATGTTTTAGATAATCAAGCTTGTGATAGTCATACTTCTTGTTTTCACTGTATGGTTGGCTACTGACCTTGCTTGGCACTTGAAAAAATGTCATAGACCTCTTCCTGTTTGCTGAAAAAAAAAAAAAAGGGTGCAGCTAGAGACTACTCTGAGCTGATAATTCAGCAGATAAAAAACATTCCATTCTGCGATACAATTCTTCACTCAAAGGTCTTTCTGCACAAGGATATTTGATATACTCTGCTTTCAAATGCACTAAAGCACACTATATGCTCCCATGTCTCTAATAACTTGGGGCTTTGGAGGAGACGAAGAGTCTCTTGAAGCAAAACAAAAAAGACAGACCCTCACAAAGAGAAACCCAGTTGCTTTTACCAAGATCTATGGCACAAAGAAACACAGAGATGGAAAGGACTTCTTTGATAATTAGTTCAAGTTCCTCAAAACCTACAAAACTTCTAAACCCATCAAACTCCTTTCTTGAAGCAATGAAGTTTTTGCCCTACTTCTTCTTTTCCAGGATCATCTTCAGTATCTAGCACAAAAGCCTGCTCAGCTTCTTTTTCACACCCCAGACTCTATAGGTCACCTCTGGCAAGAGAGAGATCCATTGTCTTGAATATCTCGGTGGCACTAATCTCTCTTTTCTGCTTTAAATTCTGCTTCTGTGAATGTGGCTGTCCATAGCTGTATTTGAGATGAAGTCTCTAATATATGGAGGACAGTAGTGTGATGTCAAGGGCAGGAGAGGCAAACCCTCCTGCTCCCCCCAAAAAGAAAAAACAGATACAGAAAAGCTAAAAGATAAAATGCAAGCAAATGACCACTTCTCTTCCTCATCTACCTACAGAGTGAATTCCAAATTCACTGCTATGCTATTAAAATCTCTGTCTTTGAAGTACACTACTTATAGAGAAGTATGAAAACCAAATTAAATTTTGTATTCATCCAGCATTGCCTATCAAAAGAACATGAAGTTCTCAGCTTTATTTATCATCCGACACATGAGAACTCTTCTCATCCTGCCCAGTCTTTTGTGTTTCTTATTTGGCACCTGCAATACGCCTAGATCACAGTCAAGGATGAATGAAAAGCATTAAGTAATATCACTGTCTCTGAATTTTTATGTAGTCAGTTTATTCCTGTGTTAGTATGATGATGAAGGTGTACACCAGTTTGCAAAATGCCAATGTGAAACTACTGGACATGATTAAACCAAAATTCATTGTCAAATTAATTAAACATTTCATATCACTCAAACAAATACTTTATTCAAGGCAAGTTTCATTAAGAAAAGAATTTAGTCATCCGTGAACAATTCCTGAAGTAAACTTACTTCATGTGCTGACAGCTCATGAGCAAACTTGTGCATTTTTAACAGGTGGGGAAAAAAAAATACAGGGAATTTAATGCAAGTCAAATATTAGGCCTGATTATCTAAGAGAAATTAAACCTGTATGATTTGTGAGACTACCTTCAGTCTTTAACTATTGTTCTCTTTTAGCATATTTATCTAAATGGTTCAAAGAATACATTCACGTTTGTAGTCAAAAATGACACCATACATCAAAATTCCCATTGCAGGAAGAAGAGCTTAGAAAATTACAGTTCTCTGAGCAGACTCAACTAATAGGTGCAAAATGTTTTTTAATCAGAAGCAGAGATTAATATATTTACACTAGAAATGAGAGGCAGAGAAGTTTGGATGGGAAGGAAGAAGATCAGTTGGCAAGGGAAAGCATAAACAACTTCTAATATATTTTTTTGTTTCAAACCTTGGACAAAAAAACCCTATGCTGAGTAGTTTGGACGTTACCACACACATGCAGCTCCCCTCCCTCTGCCTTGTTACATGCTTCCTAAGGGATACTTGACAAATGCCTATAAAATCAACAGAAAATCCAAATCTAACATCTTCTCGTTGTGAGCCCACACAGTCTGCTGCTGATCACGCCGACCATTTGGCAAGTGCTGGATCTGCAGGACAGCAGCTGCTCCAGCCACTCTCTTCCAGTAACATCAGAGATATGAGGACTTGGGGAAAAATTAACTGAGTGATCAAAAACGGGATAAAAGATGTTAAGAGGTTTTGAGGGTTTTTTTTTCCTCCCTCTACCCTGTAAACATCAAATTGTCCTCCATGCCAAACTGACTCAAATATTCTTCTAAAACTGGAGCTATTGACAACTCAAGCCACTAAAACGGACAAACAATCTGAAGTATAACCAGCCTCTAAAAGAGCTCATGGTCCAAGCTACAGGAAGGGAATGCAAAGCACTCAGTGTTTGGGGCATCAAAAGCTTAGTATTTACTCCTCAACTTCTACAGCCCTCCTGGACTGCAGAAAAGACCTGAAAAGACCATGCAGCAGATGAAAACAAACACTTTCATGAAGAGATTCAGAAGCCTCATTGCTTGTATTTCACATATACAAGAAATACAATTATTTAGACAAAATAATAACAAAACTGGAGCACACTGGCCTATTTCTTTGCCACTATAAAGCATTCTTTCAGTTGGGATCACATCCTCTAAGAGTTTTCTGAGCAGTTCATTATTTATTTGGAAACATCAAATATTTGCAGTTCCTCTCCCCAATCTTGATTAGGCCCTTGCCTAAACTATGCTGACTCTGTGGGGCTCATATTGCCTGCTTTGTTTAGATGGGACTGCTTTCCCCCAAGAAACCTCCCTCTTCAAGTGTCTGCTGGGACAGAGCCCCACAAAACCTTATTGCAATACAGCCTGTCTCTAGAGCTCAAACTCTTGCTTCAACTAGAAGTTTCCAGGTGAATATGCTGTCACAGAGACGTTTCAAATCAATACTGCCATTTTTACCTCTATAATTTCAATCAGGATTCATCATCTGCCTATTCAAGTGTGTTGTTATCCACAGCATCACACTCTGCATTGCTGAAAGCCTTGCACTACTGCATGTATCACATTGTATATTGCAAACGTGAATGTTTGCTCAGGGTTTGATGCAGTACTCATTGCTTAAATACCTGTCACACACTCCCCTCTGATGATGGAATCTACTGCCATGCCTCAAAACTCCAGGAACCCTCCATACTTACAGTTAAATGTGTTTACACAACTGGACTGATGTGCGAATGAGACTCCTGTGACATTTCACACCTCATCTACATAATGACATAATAAAAGTTACAATCTAGAAAGTTCTTCTCAAACTTCACTAAAAGGTTTCTAGAATCATCTGTGATCCTGCTCAGACACACATGGAACAGTTTTCATTCTCTTCATCAGGTTCACTCATCCTATTACCACTCACCTTGTTCCAAAATTAAATCATCCCTCAAAACACAAAGCTGCTCTTCCCCCATTTCTCTATTAATTTCTTTTTTTAATGAACTTTTCATGTCTCTTTAGGCTTGGCCATCTCTGCAAAAGCTTCAACTCTCCTTAATCTCCAGAGCAACCACTTTCCCCTAGATTTGCTTTGTTTCCAGTTTTAATTTTATACTCCCATGGCAGCACTTACTCTTCCCATATTTGTTTACAGAACAAAAGCCACCAGTCCTTATAAGCACCATGGAGTAGAAAACATCCCCTTTTAAGTAATTTTATTCAGTAGTGCCAATAACAACAGCTATCTCTAGTCAGTCCTACTGTGATGTGCAATTACTTTCTTGGAGTAGAAAGAAGCAAGACTTAAAATGTTACCTTCAGAAGATGATGTGGAAACACACAGAACAACTCAATTATGTTTTCAGACTTGCGTAGCACCGAGTACTGATGAAGTACAGACACTTGTACAACTTTCTTTCTAATCAACCAAATTTGTACTAAAAGTGGGTTGGCAGCACTTGTTACACTAAAAACTATAAACACTGCCAACTGAGGCACATATAGATGACAAAACCTCTTTATCTCTAAATCTGTGTTGCTTTGTGCTATGGGGGAAAGAAACAACCATCAACGTTTGAATGATTTGTGTGGTAAAAGCAACTTACAGACAGCAAAGGGATGGCGACTTTTCCAAGAAAATCAGGGGGTTTATCTCCATCTTCATCAAACACTGTCACTTCCAGAACATCATGAATATCTTTAATAGGGCTGGAACAAAAAGTGCAGACACTTAAAAAAAATAATACTAAGTACACATGCACAGAGTCTCCTCCACAAAGGTCTGAGAATACTGTTTTACTAATTAAGTTTGTATTACCTTGGAGTATAAAACTAGCATTTAATTAAATTCTCCTAAAAAAGGAATCAAATTATGGGTATTCCCCAAGCTTTCCCCCTCATGTTTTGGTCCCATAACTAGGTGAAGAAAATAACTACCAGACAGTGATACATTTTGTACGTCAATATTGATGCCAATAGAACAGAACTCAGCTCTCCAACAGGGAAAACTAGTGACTGGGAGAGGTCAATGCCTGATTGTAAAAAACATGCTTCAGAACATTAAAGAAATAATCCAGAAAACAAAACTTTATGCAACTTAATTCGACTTGAACAATTATGGAACAATTATCTCCCTTTCAAGTTACCAACAGAATCAATTACTTTAATATAAACCTAACAACCCTAATTAAGGGCCGAATGTACAGTATTTCTGCTCATTCATTGCAAATACCTTTCTGATATTGGAGTATCCTAAGTATTTATTAGATCATTAATAACCAGTCTAACTTGAGGAAAGCTCTCATGCCTGCATTCATTATCTCCTCTTTTTCCATGGGTGAGAGTCAAAGATTGATTTACTCAGTACAGTGTGTGTTTGTTATTTAACTAAATACAGTCATTTTGCCCCAGAAAAGGTTCTTTCAGAACTATCCTGCACTGCCTGCAACAAAATGGAGTTGCTCCTCGAGCAGCAAGTCAGAACCTGAAAGCCACCTGGCTGTGTCTCAGTTAGCACCCTTACCATGATGTCACTAACAGCCAAACCACCATGAAATGCACTGTTTTCAAGACATTATACATTTAAAATACATTCAAATCCACCACTTCTGCAACCATATCTCCACACTCCTCTCCAAGCCATTATAATTTTCCATGTGATAAAGCTAAGAGTGGTATAAAACATTAAAACCACACAATGACACACATAACAGTGTGTTACAGAAAAACCAACCACGATGGGAAGGGCTCTCCTGTGCTTTTGAATGCTTTAGGCAAAACAAATTCATTGACTCAAACCAATTGACTCTGCTCCAAGATAAATCTAAATAGCTTTAAGGTGCTTAATTGAATTTTTTTCAGAACAGCCCAAAAATCTAAGGAGAGCTGTGAGAACCTGACCAGCTCTGCAGACTTGGTGTTCAGACTAGCCATGCAACCAACAATGAAAGTTAAAAGTTCACATTTGAAACCCACAGGAAGTACATACACAAGCTTTCCTTTTAAATTAAATAATTTGGGATTCTTATGAGGTCTGGTTTGTTGGATGAACATCCAACAAGATGCATCTGCTGGCACAGCCTCAGAACAAACAGCAATGAGTCGAAACTTCTCTAAAACAAAGTAAGAGAAAGGACTCCAGAGACCTGAATTCAGCTGCATCCAGAAATTAAACAGAAATGCAGCAAAGTTCTTCTATCAAAGAGATCAGATGCTTTTTATTGTGTTCCCTTCCAGCCTAGTATTTATGAATGTTATTTATGCAAGAAGTCCATCATTCTCAAACTGCTCTTCCACTGACAAATGTCAGAAAAGCTCCATTGCCAGCCCTTGTGACTGCCATGCTTTCCACAGACTACTAGAGTCTCGGAAGTATCTCTCTCACACACAGTCATTTCCAAAAACCTTTGCCAGTATAAATACAGATGAAAAAGTTGTGCTGCCTAACAGCAATTCCTAAATTATAACTTTTTCTATTAATAAATTCACCAAATAAAAATTTAAGCCTCTAATTTTGGGTAACCTGTGGTCGGCTTGTTTATATCCAGGAGATATAAGAGGAACAACGTGAGCTCTAATTTTTTGCTTGCTTACAAGTTAAACAAGGATTCTGCTATAGTTCAGTGAGACATATTTCATTTCAAATTACGGAAAATGTAGGCGTGAGTATCTGGTCTTTATTTTCTGTTATATTATCTCTTGGATCCAGCTATAAGTCCATTATGTCTAGTCGTGATTCTTCCCATAAATATCAGAGTAATTTTTCTTTTAATGACTTCTATTAATAAACTCCATGCGAGAACTAGTAAAAGGCAAAAAGCTATAATTGAGTTATATTTGATATTTCTCCAACATCCTCCCTGACTATGAAAAAATGACATATCTGAAACTTGACCTTTGTATTTTCTCAAAGTCAATAGCTTTTACAGTGAAGCTGGAGGGGCAGTATGTTTTCAGAATCAATTCACTTACAACGTGAAAACTTTGTTCCACTCCGGATTGAGGTTCTTGTAAACAGTATGTGTTTGAAGACTGTCATTGCCCAGTTCCAATACACAAAAAGGATCACTTTTTCCTAGGGAAAGATGAGATAGACAAGAAAAGGAAAACAAATTAAGTGGAATATTACTGTATGTAGTATGCACACTCTTTCTTTGCAGTAAGGCTGAGATTAAATTGGTCAAATAGAATTTATTGGTCAAATAAAATTAGATTCATTGAGACAACTGCAAAGTGCCTCATTCTGTTGGAAAGACTCATTAAATAATCTACAACTATAACTCTCAGTCCTGGAAACTCCAGCACTTACTTTATAACAAGTTCAGTTGGTTTCACTCCAATACCTGAAATCTGAGACTAAAAGTGAGACATCTCAAAGACTTTATAGCAACAAAAATCTGCTCACGTTGACAATTACTTAGATGACATTACAAATGCAGCAACGTCATTCTGACCTAGGCAAGCATCAGTTCTGCAACTCTTTAATCCTCTGTTCAAAGTCTGTTGTCTTCTTCAGTTGATTCTGTAATCAACTTATGTACCCACATCACGAAAAGAGCAGTACAACACTGTCTGTATCAGCAGCATTTCCTCAAATTAGTTCCATGTGAGCAAGTCCTTGAAGCTACAAAGACCCTCCACAGTTTAAATAAAACACAACATCAGCTGGAGAACCCATGCACAAAACAGGTATTGTACTAAAGGTAAACAAGCACAACATCCAAACCCTCACAAAACCCAACCTTCTCTCAAAAGAAGGATGCTCAGGTGGAACTTACTATGGTGAAGCCACGTTTGATAATATTTTGGGGTTTTTTGGTAAATCACATAACACATATATGGTTTTTAGAACTGATTGCAGCTCAGTAGTTTACATCATGAATGGACTTCCCTTTGTCAGCATGTCTGGCTCAATATCTGATATAATCTCTTCTTCAGTGCTCACATATAGCCCAGCCAGAGACTCTCCAGCCTAACTTTTATATAGGCAATTAAATATCACAGCAATACAGGGATTCAGATAGCAGATTAAAAAAAAACAATGCAATCAAAATATGTCTTTCATAATCTTTACTTTTTGGTGTGATAAATGTAGAGCTCTTAAGTTCCTTACTCAGAGAAGTTTATAAGCCAGGCAGGAATCTTTCCACTGTGTAAACAGTGGGTATTAACCAGTCAATACTGGTAAAGTTTAAAGAGCGTGTGTATTACTGGAATCTATTTGTCTTCTCCTTTTCAGCCATTCCCTGATAAGAGTGGAAATGTCTGTAGCCTTTCAGAGAAACTGCTTGAAATGCAAACTGGTATATGCCAAAAACAATCCCACTGTATAATTTGGTATTCTGGGTGCTATTTTTTTGGTCAGTGAGCAAATGCAGTGTTTGAGAGCAACTCTCATGCGTACACAGAAAACATGCAACAAAGCAGAAAAAGTAATTTTCACATCAACAAAACTATTATCTCGGAATATAAAAGTAAGGAAGGCTCAAACTGGGCTAGCTATGGCTGAAGAGCTTCTACATATTTGATACAGCTGTGAGAAACTAGCCTAACATTTATGTCAAATGGTAAAATATGGATTTTCATAACTCTGCTCAAAACTCTGTTGTTTCCCCAGTAGCTATTATTATAGTAAACTAAAAGCTTGCAATTAAAATCTATAATACCAACATATAATCAACGGACAACAGAAATTCCAATCACACCTAAACCCAATATTTAGTAAGGGAATAAGATATAAGGTGGCATTTCACCCATCACCAGATGTTGGGCTGCACAAATTCATCCACATGAGACTTACGACTGCTATAGGACAGGAGAGTCGGGGAACTCAATTTCAGCTTCTATTAACCCTTGTATGTCTTTGTGCCTCTTCCTGCCTCTGTGATTTTTCCCTTTCTCAGATTTTTTTAGCTAGACCTTGAACTTACTTATATCAATAACAATAAATGTGAGCAGCCTCCCTGGCAATCCAGGAAATATGGCACTGCTCTAAGGAGGGCTCTATTATGGAAAGCCATAATTGCTGCACTAATCATTTATGAATGGCTCAGAACAGATAATTAATCTTTATGTCTCTCATTTTGCGATCAGAAATTATGCTATTTTTACCTAAAATGGCTGCATCCTTTTGCAATTTGGTGGGTCTATTACAGCATAATACTAGGATATTTTCAGCACTGCCATTGAAAAACAATTTGTCATTTGCTTCATGAATCAGGCTCAAAGCCTGGGTTATTTTGAATATAATGACAGACTGAGTAACCTTTTACTTAAGCAGAATTTCATACTGTGCTATGTGCAAGGAATGTGTGTCACATACTCTATGAAGTCTCTGAATTGCAGAATCAAGAACCTGGGTGTCTCTTCCAATGTTCATTTATCCACCCACATGCTCCTGCTTAAGCACTGAGGGAAAGGCAGCCAAATCCATCACTGATGCAAATGCATTAGCAACAGTGAAGTTTTCCAAAGGGTATCTTTCTGGGTTCATCTCTTCCGATGGACAGTCTATATTAAAGCCTCACACTTTCCTAGATAGCCCTTGCCTTTGCATTTGCCAAAGGTTCTGCTTTTACTATGGTAAATTTCTTACTTAATTTGATAGCAAGGTGCTAATTTCATGTATGACTTCTGCCTGATATCAATTTTGAAATGCATTTCTGCACAAGCTACCTTTATTACTGGCAGGTATTTTGTGTTTTTCAAATTTAAGCTACTCAGTTCTCTGAAGTATTGCTGTCTTCATTTTTTTTCCACTACAGGGTTGAGCAGTGAATTGAAACTGAAACAGCATCATCATTAATGCTGGGCTTTATTTTAGGGGCCATGTCCTCTTATGTTACAATGCCCTTGTGGATACTGAGGAATAGTGTAAGTGTATTTTCTCTCAAGTGTCTTTCCTGCCTTAATCAACAAGTTATCTTTTAAAAATGACTGTCAGCAACCACACAACGCTCCATCTTCAACTTATGAGCTGCTGCAAGATACAAAGGGAAATGAAAAGGTCTCCAGAATCCTGAAGGTCTCCAGAATCCAGAAGACAATAATAAAAGTAATATCCAGGCAGTTGCTACAGAGTTGTTTCAATTCCCTGGATCTTCCCTGAAGAAACAGGAAGGGAAATAATCCATCCTTTTCTTGGAGTAAAAGTGCCAGAAAGATCACCCCAAATTGAAGCTTCAAATGAGCTGTAACCCATCACAGTTACATCCCCATCACTAGCAAGCTTTCCTTTTAGGGTGGCAGCTTGCAGCATCATCCAAACCCACACAGTCAGCACGGCATCAGATGCCCCTAAAATCTCCCTATTTTTCCCCACAAACTCACAAGGCATCAAATAAAATATGGAGATTCTGCTATGAAGGTACCACCACTTTATAGTGACCCTTATTTTTCATATTTCTGCTGGAAACTACAACAGCATATCATGCTAACAGCTAAGTTACTGGTCACACTGCCCAGATCTAAAAGTAAAATCAGGTCTCCATCCAGGGGAGATTCCCACATACTTGAGAGCATCAAAAGCATTTGGTACCTCATTTCCTTGAGGCAGATTTCACCATTGGAGCAATAATGAGATGATGTACTCTTCCTTCACCAACTGACAGTACTGCACAATGTCTAAGGAGCACTCACAATATATTAAAGTATCTAATGCTGGAAAAATAGAAACAAAATACCTGAAAAATCTGCTGCCAACAGATCCACCGCCTTTAAAACTTTTACTTGTAAAAAGCCAACATCCTTTATGTCTCTAAAGGAGTTCTTTATACACTGTAAGGAGGAAAGCATAAAGATGTATTTTGTTGGTAATTCACTAAGAACTAGAAAATAACATACTACATGGCTCACATTTTTATATCCATCACTATTTCTGCAGTGTTTGAGTTCAAGAATTTATATACCCATAAATACATCTCTACTGTCACAGTTTCGCTGCATCATATGACCCTAAGTTTCACAACTTCACCATCTACCTGCTCCTAAGGTAGTTCTCCATTCCCATAGTTAAATGTTAATTCTATGTAAGTATCATCTGCCAATTTAAATGGAAAATGGGACACAGGGAGACCTGGAGAAGCAGCATGGATCAGGAATGCAGCACATGCAATCAGGACTGAGGGTTCCATCCTCAAAAGTAACTTCTACTAGTGTTGTTCAGATTCTCTCTGTCTCACTCCTGCACCCCATTATCAAGAGAGACAAACCTTTTTCTTCCTGCTCAGCTTTTCAGAATTGAAGTGGGGAAGCCATAACTGGCTTTTACCTTCCAAAAGTAGGAAGTCTAGAACACATGCTCCTATAAAGGAGGAATGGAAGTTAAGAAAACTATAATCTCCCTGTGATGTTCATTGCCTCTCATTCCCTACAACAATTTTAATGCTATTCAAGTTTGCAAAGTGAAGAATTAGTTTAAAACTCAACAAACACAAGCAGCAAAATTGCTTGGGTCTATCTGCCCTGCCAATCTCCTTGTCATTCTAAACACACTATTCCATCCAATAATTTACTCTGGCAGAAGACATGTTATTATGACTGGACAAATCTCTTCCTTTTCTGTATTTTTATTTTTCTTGCAATTTTGACTTCTTTTGGCACTAAAGAAGAAAAAAAAAAAGGGGAGGGGAAAAAAAAAATTGCAAACTCACATAGCGATTTGAAATCTGTTGCCTTTCACTGGGGTCTCCCAAAGGGCAGACACACAGGTCAGAGATAGACACTCCTGTACATGGGGAAACAGCAATTAACATTAGCAGGGACCCCGGATGTTTTTCCAGAGGCAGCTCTAAGCAACTGGTTTGCTTCATTGGCAAGGCAGCAATGTCAACTTGGCACCTAGAATGACAGAACAAAGAATTAATGAGAAAAAGGAGCTGGGAAAAAAAATATGAATAAAGCAATGTTTATATTGATTTCAGTAGCAAGCAGGTATCAAAAGCTGTTGGTTGTTCAGGATGGAAAGAATACAAGAAAGCATCTCCGAATTAAACACGGGAAACAAATCAGCCAGTTTCTATTGCACTTCTTTTGTCAAGTTTTGCTTTCTGCCTCACCTAGTGGCAAGAAGAGGGAAAAGGCTTGGACTTCCAAGTACAGTAGGAAAACTCTGGCCTGCCTCACTTCCCCTCTAAAACTCCCAGTGCTTTGAGATGGATTTGAAACACAACTTTATTTTACCTGGGGGGAAAGAAAAGGGCCAAACGCAAAACATTAGCCTAAAATAGATTAGTTTCTTTAAAGTCACATACTCCATTTTATGCTACATTATACTGTATGCCCCAATCTCTTTTACAAGCCTTCCTAAAGCCACATTTCCAGAGTACTGTTATATTTCCCGAAGGGAAGAATTGCCTTAAAAGTCTCCCTCCCATCCCCTGCACATAATATGTATCATTAACCTGATACTTTCCAAAGAAAAAAATTAATAAAAAAAAGAGAGAGAAAATAAGAGAAACATTTATAAAGAAACAATTATAAAAGAAGGTTATGGGCTAAAGCAGAGAGAGACCACGATACAGCCAGTTATACATGAAGGGAGCAGTTAAATGCAAGAGAAAACCTAATCGCTCGGCTCCGCTAAATGCCTTCTATTTAGCAGTCCAGTAAATGGAGTGGAACTTTTTGAACCTCCGTAGGGCTTGGCTTCTAAGAACAGGCTGAATAAAAGCTACAGATGAAAAAGGGAGAACAAGAAAAAAAAAAGAAGGGAAAATAAGGAAAGAGAAGCTTTGTTGCCACGGTGCAAGGGGAATGGTGTTTCTCAAAGGGATGGCAAGTGGGTGATGGAGAGCGAGAGCTCTCGCTCCGCTTAATGCCTGCCGACAAGTTTTTATTTAAACTAAACTTGTTAAGGTGTTGTCTTAATAGGCTAAAATTCCACAGGGTTCCCCCAGGTGGGTTTCTTCTGGGTAAATGGTGCATGTAGTGCTCCTGATTGATCCCATTCCAGTAGTAGAGCTGGAGCGGTTTATACCCATCTGCTATAAATTGCATGCTTTCCGCTTCTTAACAGCCTATTTTCTGTGAATGCTAAGGAGGGGGGTGGAAAAAAAAAATCCCCAAACATTTCAGCCTGAAAAGCCAAGAAGTTATATTATGAAATAAAAGCCCTTGCTCTGATGAATTTCTAAGTCATCCAGTAGCTCTGTGGATTAAAACACAGCTTTTTCTGACCAGGATCAATGAGAGTGACTTTGCCTTAAGTGTACTCTTTGCTATTCTCTGCCAGAAACCTACAACAGGTTGTAAGTTTTCTCTTATTAACTGCTTTGAAAGAGAAAGGAAATAAACCAGAAAGAGTCCCAACATTGCTCAGCTCGTAGGCTGCCTCTCAACACGGTTTCCAAGTGTGGGAGGTTGCATTTAAAGCTCGTGCTACACCTCAACTCTTCAGAAAGATATGACAAGAGAAGTTACAGAAAGGAAAACAAAACATCAACAAAAAAGGCAAGCATTTGAGAAGAAGACCTTATCACTTCCACACTGGAGGTCACCATCACCTTGGCTGCACTAACTGTTGATCCTTAGACTGCAGCAGTTTTACACAGATATTAAACTATCATTAGAAGGGGGAATGCACCCTTATCTTGGGCTTTGCTTTCATTTTTTCTTTTACAGATGAAGAAACTGAAGGAAGGAGAGGGGAAAACTCAGGGTCACCCAGCTGCTCTGCAGTTCAGGCAACATCTCCCACATCAGCATTTCATCCACCACCCACTCAATGCAGTCCACAACTGGGAAAAGCTGCATTTGCCTTTTTTATATTAAGAACATTCCAGGGGGGGAGAGAGAAAAGACAACTCATTCAGACAACGATGTATCTCCCACCTACAGATAAAGTCACAAATCTCTCCTATCTCAAAGGCAAAATTAAATATCTTTCCAGCTTGTTCTGGCAAATCAGAATTGTTTCTTTTATTTAAAGAATTTGGTTAGCCAAAGGTCAAAGCAAAGATTGACTAAAGGAATAGTGTGGGAGTAGGAGAGATGCACATGTGGAGGGGAAAACAGCAGGAGGTGGAGTATAAGCATTTCTTCCTCAAATCATGGCTGATTTCTGTGCAAAGTAACTTCCTTAAAACATCTGTGTTCACTCAAGGTGATGGCATGCCTCTGTATTTTCTTTTGAGGAACTGAAAAGAAAATCCACATTTTCACTTGCAAATGGCAAAAGCCTTATGAAAAAGACAATCTGCTTCATTTAGAGTATACAACACAATTGATCAGACTGCAAAGAATGCTGCTTGGTGAAAACAATTAGACATCCAATTTACTGTATAAAACCTGCAGTTTGCACACAAATGCTTTTACACTATTAACTTGTCCCACCCTCCTGAAACTCTTTCTTTCCTTCTTAGCTTCCTATCTGAAAGGCCATATTACAGATAATTATTCCACAGGAAAGTGCTGAGAGAATATGGTGATGGGCACAATATAAAACTAACAGAGGCAACGCACTGTTTGCTCAAAAGTTGTCAGCTCTGAGTGCAAAGAGTAATACTCTTATATTTTAGGTAATTTAAACAATCTCCTGAATTAATTTCTCAACATAGTATTCCTACAAAGGAGTAGGATAGCTCTGGTGGTTTTCTTTTACTATATTACATATTAAAACCGGGTAGAGATTTTCACACACATGATCTAGATGAGATATAGTTCTTTAAGAGTGCAAACATACTGCTTTTTTTAGCCAATTAAATACTTTTCTTCCTCCTCCTGATCAATACTGAGATCTACACCACTACATTAGCCTCTAGGGCTGTAGAAGATCACTCCTCGGCTTCAGTTTTCATTTAAGACTTATTTTTACTTACAGCCTTCATCTTTTGCTGCAAAACATTTTTTTAATCACTTTTTTATTCAATTTGAAGAGAAATATTACTTAAGACCACTACACATTAAGTTTGTGGTTAAAATTGTTTATCAGGGAATCAAATGTTAAAATTTCACTGAAAGGCACTGAGCTTTGCCTCTTACTCTCATGGCACTGTATTTTATTATCTAATCCACATTCATCAAATTATGATAAAGATGCTTTTTTTAGCATAAATACATATTAAAAAATCTGCAGACAGCATTTCTTCTGGAGAATTCTTGAAAGTCTTCCACAAAAGAGGTCAGAAACATTATCACAGCATCTATGATGAATATTTGGAAATGAATTTCAAATAACACAGACATCAAGGAGCTAATTAGTAAGGTTTTACTCTGACTTATACTATAGATAAGTTTTGGCTGCTTGAATCTTCCTACAGCTTCCTACAGTGAAATTTAAAGGAAATGTTTGTACGCAGTCCCAGTCAATTTTCCTGCTCTGTCACAACATCATGACCTTTAAAATAAGGATTGTTTCTTGTTGCAAAGACACTATTTCCTGGAGACATTCATCATAAAGCTATTGGATGTGCTCCAGTCTTAGTTTTAAGTCTAAAAGTTTTGGTAAAATCTCTTTCTTGAGGTAAATACGTTAAAAAAAGTCAACCCCAAAACACATCCCTGAATGCAGAAACACTCTCTAACAGTTTGGTATAAACAACTTAACTCTGTCTGGACAAATCTTGCAGACATTAACACCTTTGTTTATTAATACACATTAACATCATCTCCTGTTTATATCATGCTTCTTATCCCAGGGGACACAAAAAGCACTCAATAAATGTTACTAATTGTTCTGTGCAGACTAAATACAGGGATTATTTCATCCAGCACAAAAAAAAAGTCACCCTTCAGTGTCAGACCCCGGCAGCTGAACCACTCCATGCTGCAGTGTTTTAAGTAAGAAATAGAATCATAGAATAGTTTGGGTTGGAAGGGACCTTAAAGATCATTGAGTTCCAACCCCCCTGCCATAGGCAGGGACACCTCCCACTAGACCAGGCTGCCCAGTGCCCTGTCCAGCCTAGTCTTGAACACCTCCAGAGTTGGAGCATCCACAACCTCCTTGGGCAACCTGTTCCAGTATTTCACCACCCTCACTGTAAAGAATTTCTTTCTTATGTCTAGTCTAAATCTATCCCCCTCTAATTTATATCCATTGTTTCTAGTCCTCCCATCCGATATTATGGTAAAAATTCCTTCCCCTGCCTTTCTGTAGGACCCCCTCAGGTACTGAGAAGTTACTCTGAGGTCCCCCCTGAGCCTTCTCTTCTCCAGGCTGAACAACCCCAACTCCTTCAGCCTGTCCTCATAGGGCAGTTGCTCCAA
>VZTY01035492.1:15237-33948 GCA_013400935.1 Turnix velox | reverse complement strand
TTTGTCATCAACTGACACACAACTGAAAAAATCTGCCTACGGAGCTGCACTCAAGCCACTCTCCACCCAGCCTGTGTCTGTGCTTGGGATTGCTTCGACCCAGGTGCAGGACCTTGCACTTGGCCTTGTTGAACTTCATGAGGTTGGCTTGGGCCCACCTCTCAAGCCTGTCAAGGTCCCTCTGGATGGCATCCCTTCCTTCAGGTGTATCAACTGCACCAAGTCTAAGAAGAACACAGGTAGGTTGAATGTAATAATTTAGCTTGCAATGTGCACTGATAGCCAGTGTTTGTTTGCTGACAGAAGGGCAACATGGAATGACACAAAATGTTTCCTTACTAATTCAGAAGCAGACAAAAGCTCCAGGTGTTAGTGTTTAGTACCAGAGGACCAACACATTTCTCACCATGCATGTTCCTCAGTCTCCACAGATTCTTGTGGTTCTATTTCAAAAATAATATTTTACCATGAAACTAAATTATGGCTGGGAGAGGAGCCACAATCCCAGGGCTTACCAGCATCCATATAACATGAACTCCCAGGTCTAAAGGAATTAACAGAAGTTTTATTCCACACAAGTTAAGCAGTCTGGATTATCAGACATGACTCCACCTCATGAATCTTCTCATGCTCATTTAATTTTTCAAATATATACATGTGTTAAAAGGTCTACATGCCCCTGAGGGAGTATAATGAAAGTACTGACTGTACCCACAAATTGACCACAGAAATATTTACTAAGATCCAGCAAATTTTGCCATTTCCTCAAACTATTTGAGGGCAGTTGGACTGTGCTGGGGGATTTAATGACTAAATACAACCCACAAACCTTTTACTAAAGGATCTTTTTGTGATGGTGTAAAATCCAGAAATCTCAAAACTCAACTTGGAAGTCATGGGGACAATAAACACGGCACCTCATAACATTGTTTTGCCTACAGAATCTTTTTACAGATCAGACTGCATTTGAACCCTTCATAAAATATTATTTATTGAGTGTCAGAAGTTTCTATGCTGCACAAACAAGGCTTGTTACTGAGTATTTGGTGTTGACCTATTCTTGCAATCAATCCTTAAAATCTTGTATGATTTTTTCCTGTTTTGATGGTACAACAAATTTGATAAGCTTAAGGCAACAACAGCAATATTTACTCTCCACACAGACAACCATGATAAATCTAACAGGCTTTCCCTTTGCTAAAATTCTTTTATAACAGAATAAGCATTTTGCTGATATTTTTTTCCACATTGAACATCACCTGCCAAAAACCAGATGAAGAAAAAAAAAAATTTCCCCAGAATCAGGGAGACCGAATAGAGGCAAGCTGCAAACACTGTTACATTTCCTGACTCTAAGCAGAATATCAGAATTAATAAAAGTAACTGTGAGAATGGAAGGAACAGATTCATCTTCAGCCACTTCTCCATGTGATGAACAATAGCATTCAGCCAGAAAGCATTTCCTCCTCTGCAAAACCACAAACATTTGTAGAGCCAAAGGGCATTGTTCTTCTCAGTGAATAGTTTCCAACTATTTGAATGCTCCAACTACCAGAATGTTCTGACAAGTTACTGTTCTTTAGTCAGCAAGCTGGGAAACACTCACCAGGTGAGAACAGCAAACAACTGCAGGCAGGATCCCTGCCACTAAGAACTCAGAGGCTGCAGCACCAATCCCACAAGCTCCAGTGAATTAAACAGTTCCTGGTGCTGCTGCAGCTAGCCAACTGTGCAGATGCATCCTGGGAGAGGGGTCTATGTGGTAATGTTGCAAGCCAGAAGGAAGAAGATACAGGTACCACTAGGAAATCAAGATTGTACTGCACAAAATAGGATGGAGAGGAAAGAGAAGAACTTAAGAGCAAGAACTGTATTAAAATAGAAAGTTCAACTGCTAAGCCACAAAATCTCATCTGCTAATGTAGCACAAGATCATCACTTGAGAATTTAAAGATACAATGAAATAATGCAATGGGAGAAAAAAACTGATATAGGTAACAAAGTCCATCACCTGTGAGGTTTCCCCTGAAAATGATGCTTTAAACAACATGAGCTTGTGAGTTATCACAAGGACCAAACTCACCAAGATCAGTCCTTTGCAGCAATGGGGAGAATTATCTAAATAAACTAAACCCAGGTAACAGGATCCATAAAGATGGCTACAAGAAGAGACCAACAAGGTGTCATCAGATAAAATGGACACCAATACCACTCAAACCAAGTGCAAAGATCCCTCAGCTAGCACCAATCTGAAGCCAGAAATCAGCCATGCATAGCACAGCGGGGCTGGAGTAGTGTCACCATGCAAGTGTAGACAAGTACTGCCTCCTTGCTGCCACCAGCTCTCCCAGAAACAGCTGCCTCTGAGCTCACAGAATATTGTGGATTTTACCACCATGTGCAGAGTCACCCGGTGTCTCTCTGCATTCAGGTTGTGCCTAATCAAGTACCCCCTAATAGGTTTCAATAAGCAGATCCTTACAGAGGCACTAAGACATGACTAGAATAAGGAGAGAAACATACAGCATGATGCTCATAATGAAGATAAATTGACCATTTTATAGAAATCATAATAAAAATCACATTATCTTTTGCACTTCCTCCCCCACCACCACCCCCCACAAAAACCACTTACGTTCCCAAAAGCTCCGTGTGCTTTTTGTTATCCTTTCTCCAGATCTCAATGTCCAACATATCCTTCCTGTCAGAGAAGTAGTGAAAATCAAACTGTTCCCTCCACTGAGGATTTGCACTCTTACACAGTGTCTAGAAAACATGCAGTTATAATATTTACTTTTCTTAAATGGTACTTATTTCCACAATAAAGCACATATCAGTTCTAGATGTTAGGGCATCAAGTACTAAAGTCATTCCAACCAAAGCTTCCCCACTCATCACACACATGCACATCTTCCTTTAAAACCTCTCATTCCCTTCTCCCAATAATGACAAATATGGGAGTGTTATAGGAATGAATGGCTGGAGAAATTCTGAAATGCAAGGTGGATTCACTGCATTATGAACACAACTCAACATCACAAACAGGGGGAAGAAAAATTCAAAAGAAAACCTTTTGAGAAGAGGTTTTCATTAATTCAGGAACCCAGACCAGTATTTTTAGCCCCACATTAACATATGGGCAAAGAAGGAGTAGCCTTGAAATCATTAACATCCAGTTAATTTGATATCTGTTAATGGTCCCTTGGAGTTTGCTGGTTTTGTTCATATGTTCAAGTTACTCTGAGCATTCATTGGATTGGAAGTTAAATCATATTATGCTACACTACACTACCCATCATCAATACCAGCATGGTCACTGAGAGAACAGGAGATAAGATTAGCTGGACCATGACAGATTTCTCCCACCCTATCTGCTTTTCTGGACCATCATACTTTGTAAGTTTGAATAAAGTGCAGGAAAGAAGGTGAAGCAGAAGGTGAATTTGAAGTCCTGTTAGAGTGTAAAAGCAGCAGACCCCAACTCTTGCTGGACCCCATGCAGAAACAATAAGCAATTAACTTGCTGCAGGTCAGTACTTGACTCCCCACCTCAAACTTCTTAATTTTCTCTCACTGCAAACAGTGCAGTCTCACAGATTCATGACACAGGATATGGGCCATTAAAGAGAATCATAAAGAACCTTAACTGGAACAAATTATATTTACCCTAAAATAACTAACCCATTTGTTATTTTTCAAAGATGCTTTTCTAAATAAAGAAAACACTATATTGTGACCTTGGCTTGAGGTCCAGTGCGGGGGACAGAGTGCAGGAGATGTGCCTACATCTGAATGTTCTGTTTTGTTGTACATTTTGTACAGTTGGGGGGTGATTTGTTTCTTCCTCCCTCCTCACTTCCAGTTTATGACATGCAGTGCTCTTGCTTCCTTAACACAGTATCATTTTAATTATAGGCTCTCTCTTTATTTGACTTTGGAGATGAAACACATATCTTTGGGAATCCCATTCACTTCTTAGATTCCCATGAAACAGTACTGGATAGAAGTAAACACAGCCTGAAAGAATAAAAAATTCATTCAAAACCATGGAATATTCTGTGAGTTTAGGGAAGAAGGGGTGGATTCTGCTATACATAATGTATGTTTTAAGAAAGGCTCTTAAAAGAATAATTCCTCTACACCAGGAATAATTTCAGGTTTGATTTTCCAGCATATCTAACATGGCAAGCCTAACTTTTGTATTGGCAGGGAACAAACCACATGTGTGATGTGCATAGATTTAAGTTCATATTAATGTCAAGTATCCATCAACATGATGAATATGTTAAATGCACAAAAAACAGATACACACAATATTCCTAACTTCCTATTTCTATATTGGTATGTAAAATGTATTAGTAAAATGTTAACGTCCCTGATCTGGTCTCCTGGCTTTGATTTTGCTTATATAAAAGGGATTCAAGAATAATTCCATCTGAGGTAGCAACAACGGAGGGGAAAAAACCCACCATGAAGTAACTTATAGGCATCAGCAAAATCCTTAATACTTACCTTACTCTTGTGTGTTTGATCTCCCAGTTTCAGGAGAATAAAAATTTCTGCCAAGCCCCCTCCGGGGATGTTCTTCCCCTCCAAGAGCGTGATGGTGACCAGCCCATTCCACAACTGGTTCTTGCGCAAAGAGTCAGAGAGTCGCACACTCCGGATGAAACTTGACTGAAAAGCAAGTCAGCAACACAAAACATTTATAGAGAATCACAGAATCATAGAGTAGTTTGGGTTGGAAGGGACCTTAAAGACCATCCAGTTTCACCTTCCCTGCCATAGGCAAGGACATCTCCCACTAGATCAGGTTTCTCACTGCCTTGCCCAGCCTGTCTCTAAGCACCTCAAGAGAGGGGGCATCCACAGCTTTTCTGGGCAACCTGTTCCAGTGTCTCACCACCCTATTCATGAAGACTAACTCAACAATTCTATGCTTAAATTGATTGTGATACAAACTGAGAAGCACCACAATTCCTCAGGAGTAAGCAGGGAATGGATGCCAATAGGATGCCATGGATGTTCTGCCTGTACTACAGCTGGCCCCACAGAGGGACAGTGTCCAGCATTAGGCCAAAATCAGAAGGATTTGCTTAAACCAGCAGAGACATCTACTTCTACTGACCTGGCTGAGCTTTGGAAAGAACAGACCTCAAGCATGGAGAGCAATCTGTCACCCTGACTCAAGGAACGACACAGGAGAGTGCTGGGGAGGAGATGGGGGAAAAGGGAGAGAAAGTGAACCTTTGGATGTCTCAGTCCAAAAAACATGAGTCTGGCCTTTCTGGGGAGACAGCCCACAATAGTAAAGTCTGTGGCCAGGTGAAAGGCTGAGTACCCATCTCCTCAATCACTCAGCCGCCTGTCATCTGTGTTTGCTCTTCCTCTGCTGCCTCTGGAGCTCCTGCTTCCAGCAGCTGAGCTCACGAATCAAAAATACTGACGCCTGCTGAAAAAACACTGACACCAGAGGGCTCTTTAGCTGGAGTTATGGCTACCTGGGCACTACATTTGTTACCTTCGCAGCTTCATCCTACAGAGCACGGCTGCGCTAACAGTTTGCTAACTGGCAATATTTTATTGGACAGAGGATGATTAAGGAGGCCTTTATTTGGGGGGAGTGAGCTGGAAACATTAAAACTCAAGGCTACAGTCCTCTTGCAGGAAAAAAATCCTGCCATATTTTATTCTTGTGAAGCAACTTTTAACTGGCCACACTCGGGGAGCTTCAATCATGTCATACATACAGGTGGGAGCGAGATGGAGGAGAAGATTTCACAAGTCACTTTAAAACAGGACGTGTTAGCTTTAAAAGCAAGTAAGAAATGTTGCTGCTAAGTAAAACGACTGCAAAAGCACCTGATGTCTGAAGATTACTTTTTATGGATCAATTACCCGGCAACAAAATTCCTAAATCATAGATGGTGAACTCACAAATTTTTTTACTTGCTTTTTGCTGGTTAAACTACCCAACCCTTTGAATTCCACAACCATATTAATATACTTCTATTTAAACACCCTGTTTGGCTTTCCTGGCATGATGATTAAAATTCCTACCTTTAAAAAGAAAACAAGATTTTTTTTTTGATTCATAAATCCAGCTGCAGTGTAATTTCTTTTCTTTTTTTTTTCTCTCTCTAAAGTTCGTCTTTTAGGCCAAAAAGCTAAAGCATGACTGTTCCCATGGACATACTTCAAAGTCCCGGCAGATATATTCCTCCCTAAACACTGAACTATTTCAAAATCCTTTTTATAAAAAAGGGAGTAATGTCCACAAGGGATCAAAGGGCATTCTACAGTCTGGCAATCGCCTCAGAAAAATGGCAGTGCTTCCATGAAATATGCCCTAAAATAATTTTGCAGCTTGGTATGTCCTAATTTCGAATTGGATGTTTATCTTGGAAAGGCTTCTATCTAACTTGTCCATAAAACAGCTCCACTTAGCTCTATGAGCCCTGTGAAAATGGAATCCAAAGCTGGCTATTAAAGGGGCCTGGAGATTGCTTCCATATGGCGTAACAGCATGGGAGTGGAGGGCTAAGGCCTACAGCAGGCGCTGCTTGGCTTGAGCTCCCCATCTATCCATGGACACTCGTTGCATTACACCATAACATCTGGATTATTGCTTGTAATGTCCCTGGGAAATATCCACTTCCCATCAAAGCCTTTATCTATCTCAGTTGTACTTTGAACATTTTAGTATTTAACATAGTCATGTTTGATGTGATGTACTCGCTGCCTTAGGACCAAGGATTCTCCCTTCCCCCCCAGCTCCAACACCTAGCTCCTTCCTCAGAGGAGGAAGAGGTATTTGATGTCAGTTCAGAAAAAATAAAATAAAATAACAGACAAAGTTTGTTATCCATGTTACAATTTCTTTTAAAAACAAAGCATCCAGTTTCCTTCAAGGCTTCCAGGCTGAAAGCTAAAGACAGTTGTTATCACTCACTTTTCAAGTCAGATTTGAATTCTTTTCATTTTTCAACCAGAATAGTATTTTGGGGAGTTGCTCAGTGTTGGGGGCCTTCTTACTCAAGTTCTGTAGTGTACATAACCCCATCCTTTCAGCCACTGACCTGACAGTTCAAAGGACTGTTGGGAGGTACCCAAACCAGCCCAGATTCCATGCAGTCCCAGGGTAAAATCAGTGCCTGCAGCTCAACATTACTGGAGCACATTACAATGCATCAAACTCTGACCTTCCAAAGCAGGTGGCCCCCAGCAAATGGCCTTGTGCACCCCCTTTCCAGATGGCTGCACAGCTGCCAAAGTGCTCTGTGTTCATCTCAGAAGATGAGTGTATCGGTTTCCAGCTAACAGGACCTGGCTACCTTCTGGATAAGATCTAGCATCACTTTATAGCATTGCACCAGATAGAGAAGTCAAAATGTTTTCTAAGGGTATAGGGCACAGTGATGATCTGTAGCATCTCACCACAGGCTCCATGGTTGCAGGCTGCTTCCTATCTCCCTCAGCTCAGCTCAGCCATCATCACCACAAACCTCTCTCAAAATGGAGCAGCACAGATGGCTGCTTGCCTCATGCCCCTGCAAGACATCCCATCATGTTAGGAATGCCTTGGATTTCCTGGCCATGCCCAGGTTGCTCCAACAGTGTGTGCTCAGGAGGTCTGGCACATCTCCTGCACTTGCCACCATCTATATGCACAGCAAAGAACCTCTCCATGTGTGCTCTGCAACCACCTCTCCAGCCTCCCCAGGTATTTTGGCAGGTTGTTCCTCTGACCACCCTGGTGGAAATCCCAGCCAAACAAGCAGTGTCTCAGATTCCACTCCTGGTTTCTGGAAGGAAGCACATCTGGGGAAACCCAGACGTGTAGTAGACCCACAGACCTAGACCGCTAATAAGTCAACTTTAGTGTTGCTTGGGGAAGTCTGCACTACAGAAAACACCTCCCAAGTGACACAAAAATGCTGTGGCATTATTTCTCTTAAAAGTTCTACCTCCTTTCTGATACTCCATACCTACTCGTTTCAAACTGATTTACACAGAGTTAATTGATTGAACTTCACAGCCACCCTCTGAGTTGGGAAAACTATTACACAGAACAGAGCACAGAGAAGTGCAGTGATTAGTCCAACAAAGTTACTCAGGGGCAAAACAAGCACTGGAAAAAAAAAAAAACACACACACTTTCCTCCCTCCAGCCACCATAACACCAGCCCACCTTCTCGACGAGGTCAGAAAAGTTAAAGCCCCTGACTGCACTGGTCAGAAAAAGAGCACATTACTGCTTAATCAGTGACAATTTTAAAGTGTTTTATCTACTCAGCTCTCTCCTCTCCCTGTTACCTCCTAAGCTACGGATGCCTCTGCATTTGGGTACGTCAGCTCCTCCTACTGCTGAAGCAGAGCTCCTTCCAGCTGTGCTCCCAGACTGGATGCCAGGTCCTTCAGTCCTCTCCTGCTGTATTTTCCTGTAAGCTCTCTGCAGTCAGCCACCTCACACACACTCTGGCTAAAACCCAGACCAAACTAAAGGTGCCTGAAAGAGGTACAGAAAAGTTGACTGAAGCCAGTATCAGGCTATAGGGCTGGAAATAAGAAAACATGTGCTTTATGATGGCAGTTGGCACATGTCCCCAGCACAAGATGCTGGACAGGCTTGCTTATTCCTTCCTGGCTGCTCCCCCATCACTTCTAACATCAAGATAGTCTTCAGACCAGAATTCTAGGGGTTGTTTCCAGTTAAAGTTCTCTTTTTGGCTGGGCTCTGGATGCAAATAACCAGTGATACCATAAAGGTCCTATTTACAAGCAGTAAAATGGCCAACAACTTGAACAAAAAGTATCACTTAAAGAAGACAGACAAAGAAAATAGTAAGCACAAGAATACCCAGAAAGATTTGCACTTAAAAAAATCAAACTAGATATCATTAAATCTAAGAGTACATGTTCTCAGTAGATTTATTGACTGTGCAGCATCAGGTAAGTAATGAGTAATGGTTTCTAAATAAAAAGTATGACCTGGTCATAAAGCACATCTCTGCCATGTGAAGAGCAGAAGATGGTTCTTCTTCCTACTTCTTAGGTAGAATGTCTCCCCAGAAAACAGTCCAATTAAAAATCAGTGATCGCAACATCATTTTTAGAACCTAGTTCCCAAAATTCAAAATCAATCTAAAAGCTTTTCCCACCAGCTTTCAATTTTTTTATTACTTTCTGGTGCTGGTTTGAAGAAGATGGACAAGAATGAGCAGGTGGACCATATTCTACCTTCAAATAGGCAAAACATAGGAGACCAGCAAGAATGACAGATCTTTGGAGGGGAAAGAACAGGCGCATTGATCCAGCTTCACAAAATCCTTGAGTCTCCCTGCTAACACCATTTGTCTATAATCTCCCTCTATAGGCACACCCAGTGAATCCCCTCTGGTGTATCTGGGCTGCTTTCAAATCTGTCTCTCTCCCTGACACACACATACATGCCCCAAGTTCAAACTTGTTTTTGAAGCAATAAAGAGATGCAGAAAAATTGTACATTTAAATGACACGGCGAGGTGGCCAAGTGTGAAGCAAGCCCATCTCTCACATCTTTCATTTAAAAGGATGAGACAGGACAACAGAGAGCCTGCTGCAATCCCTGCGAAGGGGTCAACGGTGAAACTGGGCCACGTAATTTGCCATTTGAGAAAACAACAACAGGCAAATAGGAAGACTCTTTGGACCTCTCCTCATTAGGCAGGGAAACCATTTTGCAGAGGCAACCTCCCCTTGGGAAAGAGGAGAGGGCAGCGAGCAAGGCAAGTGAACCGACAGGAGATTGCCGCCACGATGCATGACCCTGTGGCAACAGAGTCCCTCCGCTCCACAGAACGCTCCGAGAGCGCTGCTGCCCACGGGGTATTGCGGGAGAAAGCCAAATAGAATGAGGCAGGCAAAAATGAAACCTAACAGCCCACACAGAGGATTAAAAAAAAAAAAGAATGAGGGATTTTCCCCTGCGATGAGATGCTGAGGAGCACTTAGGTCCGGTCAGACTTTCAGCCAATTTATTCAATCAGCTTCGGCTATCAAGGTGGCAACTGCGTCGCCTTCGTTTCAGGAGTGAACTGCTGCGGGTCAATCCACCCCAAGCAAACCTGCTTATTTGCTTCATAGCTGTTCAACACTTAAAGGTTATTCAGCTGTACAAATGCTGGAAATAGCGTGCAGGGCACTCAGGGTGAGACTCAAACCACCCGGGACAAACAAGGCGACTGAGCATCAGCATGTTGGGTTCCTGCAGAGATAGCTACCAACTCCTCATGCACCCCAGAAAGAAGAATAGAAAAGAGGGGAGAGGCTTGGCAATACACAAATATGAGTGCGTATATTAATCGTGCCTGATAGTATCTTCTTCCCTTTGCAATGCCACCCTCCATGAGAGAAGAGAGCTGTGTTCTTGGATATGGCTCGCACAGAATACAACGATATTTCTCAGCTCCATTAAAATGAAGGAATGTGGACGTGCAACCCATGGGGAGTCCATCCAAAATGTGTGACAACTCCCTTCTCATTGCAGTGAAAAATGTATATGCTGTAATCAACAGATAGCTAAATCATCCAGTTCAACAGCTCTTGCACCATTATCATTTAAAAAGACAATATTCAGTCACTGAAAAACTTCCCACATACTATACACATTGACTGGAAAACAACAGGAACTGAACTGGAGGTCTGGTACTGCTGCTGGTTTTGTTGTTATCTGAAATCTGGCTTTTATCTTCAAAAAGTAAAGGAGCTCAAACACAAACATGGAGAATACACAGTATCCACAACCACCCTTGTGAGTCCCTTCGCCAGTATGACATGGTGTTACATCAAACATTATTGCCATCAGCAGGGCTACTGACCATTTGGGAAGCCTGCAAGGCCTCATAAAGGGTGTGACAAGGCTCATTTAAGACACTGATGTGCCAAACTTGCATTAAGATAACATAAAAAGGTCAAATTAAGAGTATAAGCACATTTCTTTCATATAGGCAATACACATTTAAAAACAAAGCAAAAATATGTGAATGATATTAATATTATCTATCCTTAAAATAAGGATTTTTCACTACATTTGTAAAGAAATGTTAAATATTACAATAGAAGTCAGTTATAGTTCAGTGCAAACAAACAAGGAAAATTATTTCAAATAGAAAACTATTTGCTGAAACCTACAGAGATGAATTTTAGATCTCTTTTGGTTTAGCTTCTCAAACGGAAAGTATATGGTGTTTTTCTCCAGCAACAACCACCCCTCATCAGCTCAGCAGCCAAAAAAAGAGAGGAGCTTGTGTATTTGTTTCAGAGCTCTCTCCATTTCCCCTGCTCCCCTTATTCCTGTATCTCTATCTCGTCCAGCAACATTGTTTTCTACCCTATCATACTCTCTGGCTATTCTTCCATAACCTCTTGTGCCTTCCCCAGGCACCTATATTCCCCATGCACACAATTTTTCTTTCTAGCATTTATGTTCTGCCACAAACTGCTACTACTGCTTCCACAGCCCCGACTTTCCTAACTAAAGATGGTTATTGATGTACAGTACTAGTGTTTTAGTGCAGTAGCAGAATCAATAAACTAGGAAATACTGCTTTGTCAGATTTTTCCAGCGCATGCTGGGAAATATTTTTACTGCCTTTGGATGGTCACAGAGCTTTCCTTTAGAGATCACACTGGAGCATGAACTGTGTCTTCCCTTGGAAGAACTGAAGCTCTCCTACCCTCTAGTGACTGGAAGAGAATAGAGCACAGACTTGAAGATTTCTTTTTCTATTTTTTTTTCTGCTCTTTTAAACAATACTTCTCCTAACTTGGGCCCAAGATTCAGCACCTCTTTATTTGCACAAACCAGAGGCTTGAGAACACAACAATCTGCCAGTATAGCTCACTGATAAAGGTCTAAAAACCTGTATAATAATAAATTTTTCAAAATACAATGCGATACACTGTATCATCAAATAGAAAAAAATCCAGCAACAGCAAATAACACAAAAGTTTGGTTATTCTGGGCAAAAAGAACCAAAGCTTAAAAACCTGGCTCACCTTCCCAGGAGCCAAAGCCAACTAGAGTCATGAAACAACTGTATGTGCATGTGTGAGCAAGAGGGGTATCGAGCTACATGGATTCAGTGAGGGCGCAGTAATTTCCAGAGCTTTAGTTAAAAAAGTTCAAGTGCCCAATTCTTCAATTATTCAATCACTTTCTGTCATACAGCAGTCGAGGATGCCTGGTAACTCTTTGCTCTGAGCACCATGGGAATGGCTGTGTTATCCCAGGATCATTGAGCTGCCATCCAGCTCCAAGAGTTATACTTCCATGGAATCACAGACCTTCAAAGGACATCTAGTCCAATCCTCCTGCAGTAAGCAGGGACATCCTGTATTAGACCAGGTTGCTAAGAGCCTCATCACCTTCTGGCATAATAGCTGAGAAGGTTGGCTCTCCTACTTAGCACACCACAGTTGTAATGAATAAAACAAGAGGAGGTTAATTATTCAATCTATTTAGGCACAAAACTATAGTAATATAGAGAAAATACCAAGGTGCACATAAGAGCCAAATTCTGCTTTTCATAAAGTTAGATTGGATGGCTCCCAGTTGGGTTCTGGAGCTGCAGTTTCTCAATCATTATTTACTCAATTGGCAATTAAGGCTTTACAGAATAAATAAAAAGCCAATAGAGACATTAGAGAAGACCAAGGACAAGTTACACAGATATGTAGCAAAACATAAATCTTGGAAAGTGTATTACATTGCTGGGAATGAAAACTCTTGGCTCTTTCTTCAAGCCAGGACCAAAAGAAATTTCAAAATCCACAGGAGTGATCAAGAAAAATACTGTCACACAAATTCTTTCTGTGATGAGGTGAGGTGGCCCAAATGCTTAGACTGAGAAGGAGAACCATGCCTAACACCAGTAACCACTACTAGCCTCCTTTTGGGCACCCTTAACTCAAATCCTCCATAGCTCCTTTTTTTTTTTGGGGTTGTGTTTACATCCATTTCTTCAGTATAAACATTTTTTCTGTTCCTATATGTCCTTGCTGAATTAGGTCTTACTCTCTTCTGCCTCTAGATGCTACTGGAGGAGCTACTATAAGCAAACAGCAGAAATTTCTCATCACACTGAAAAAAAAAAAAAATCAGAAAGATAAGGGTCTAACAGCCAGCACATAAAGACAGGTTGCATCTATACTTCAGGGTTTTATTATATTTACCCTGTTTTAGAGGAAGGCGCTCGTTTTTTTAAGAGAAAAAACTTCTGCATTACCTTGGATGAAGGTCGCCTCTTCCGACTTGACCATCTCTGTTCATGAGTCCCCATTATTATGCCCAGAGGAAAAACAAGAGTAAAATAGGTAAAATGTTTAGTTAAATTATTCAAATAGCAGCTTGTCAAAAACGTTAGAAAAGCTTAGTAATAAGTAAGGGGCTGGATCTATGACTGCATCCATCTACCTCCCTCCTTCATGGAACATAACAATCAACAAACTCAAAATACCTGCATTGCACCAAAAAAAAAAAAGGAAATAAAACAAGTAATCAAGAATAAAAAGTGGAGGGACCCAGAGCCATTAGTAAGAAACATGGCTTACACTTTTGGTGCCATCTGGTTCTACAGTAAGCTAATTTAAAAAGGAAAAAAAAAAAAAAAATCTTGCTGTTAAGCACTAATGTGGACGGAGTCATTTCACTACTCTGATTCCACTGGAAATGGCTGAGCAATTTGCATTTGAAATATGAGGGCTTAAAACATCAACTTTAAAAAAAATTACAGCGTGCACCAACTCCTCTATCATCTGCACTCTGCATGTTAACTAAGCACCCAAGAGTACCAAAAGCTGCTACTTTAAATCAATGTTATTTTCTGTCTCACTAGCTAGGTGCACTTTAGCCTATAACTCCCTAAAAATCCCAGAAGAGTTCCTGAGGTTCTTTTGGCTAAACTGCTTTTTTGCTGCTGTCTTTGCTTCCTCCTTCCTGAAACACAGTGAAACACGTGCCAATGACACTTGTGCACATTAGAGGGGGAATTCACATCCCAGGTCAAAGTCATCTCCTAATATATATAATACATAAATACAACAACAGCGTGGTCATCATCAAGTTTTTCAAATAGAATCATAGAATGGTTTGGGTTTGGAAGGGACCTTAAAGATCATGAGGACCTTAAAAATCACATACTGAGGTAGAAATAAATTTGCAATTGTCTTAATATTGAGATTTTACAATTTTTATTTGAAAAATAAATAGCAAACAGAAGATGGCCCGCATTAGTTTTTTCCTCATTTTGCTTTCCAACACGTTGAAATGCTCATGTTTCTATAAATAATCCCATTCAGAGTGAAATTCCATACCTATAATTCTACAATGTGCTGTAAACAGCAACTTTCATACTAGACTACATTGGAAGATTGTTATATTTGTTACACATTTAAAATTAGCTGGTTTTCAAACCAGTCCACAAAAATCATAGAATCATAGAATAGTTTGGGTTGGAAGGGACCTTAAAGATCATCGAGTTCCAACCCCCTGCCATAGGCAGGGACACCTCCCACTAGACCAGGCTGCCCAGTGCCCTGTCCAGCCTAGTCTTGAACAACTCCAGAGATGGGGCATCCACAACCTCCCTGGGCAACCTGTTCCAGTATTTCACCACCCTCACTGTAAAGAATTTCTTTCTTATGTCTAGTCTAAATCTATCCCCCTCTAATTTATATCCATTGTTTCTAGTCCTCCCATCCGATATTATGTTAAAAATTCCTTCCCCTGCCTTTCTGCCTGATCTTGTCTCTTCCTTCCCTCTTGCTGGATGAATTCACCAAACTAGGTGTGCTCCACACTGTGCAAAACACTAGTACAAATCTTAATAGATGAAAACAGAAGAAAATAAAAAAACATGTGCAGAACCTGAAATTTAAAAACTCTCAGCTTTTTAAATGGTAGTGGTCCCAGTTTCTGCCCAGGATCTTCTGGACATCACTAAAGGCCCTGTATTTCAGCATCAGGAGCCAAGTTCACCTGAACTCAGTCAAGAAACTCTCAGTGGCAAACAATCTCTTCCACTCAGACTGTGCTCCTCAACAGAATTGGAGCAGAATTGGTCCTAACATCAAAGCACTGCTTTTTACATTTCACACAGATAGATAGATTTTTGACAAGGGGAAATAAAAAAAAGGTTTTTTAAATCAGTTTTTTTTTTTTCTTAAGTACTAAAATCTCAAATCATTGATAGAAATCAGAAAATATAAAGCTTTGGAAAAGGAATCACAACAGGTATATCTCCACTTCAGCAACCTGCCTGTTGCAGTTATGGATAACACTCTCTGATGCATGGGGAGCACTGCCATGAAAGACAGAATCATACTGCTACTACAACCCAGATAAACATGAGGTAAATCATGACTTCAAAAAAGAGCCCAATTTCATTACTGAATCTCAGAGACTGAAAATAAAGGTGGCCCTTCCCTGTGAATTGGATTATGCCAGCCCTTATTTTGATTTTCTTACAAGCACTTACATTTCTCTTGAAGTCTCCTTGCTTAACTGCTAGGCTCAGGTTTAACACAATCACTCCCATGTCATCTTCTAAACTGTTGGGATCTTCCAGTTTTAAAATCTGCTCAGTAGTTCTAGAAGGAAAAAAAAAAAAAATCACCACACCAACACAGAGGTGTGTGCATTTATTGACTCCAGTTAACTCCAGTTGATTATTAAAGGTCACACTGAGCTGTGCAAATTTCAGCTCCTTGTCAGAAATTCCCAATATTGAGTTTAAATGTTAAAATGAGAAATCTAGAGGGTTCATTCTTAGTTCTGACAAAATGGAACCCCCATTTAATAATGCAGACTTGCATCTATATAGCATCACTTGATACTGATAAGTCCCCCACATACAGATACAGGGTGAATTAACTTAGTAACACCTGCACTTCACAGGGAAGAATGACTGAAAAACTCACCCAGGTGAATTTTCTAACATTTTTAGCTGGGATTCAATTCACCTGCATTTTGCCTTATCTCTGACTGCATTTAAATTCCCTTCATGACTCAGGTCCCTCCTTGAAAATAGCAACACTGGTATGTACCTGGTTGCACTACGTCATGGATAAATTCATTTATGTTACTAACAAATTTGGATATGACAGCCATGGGAGCTATAATAAACTCAAAGAGGGAAAACTTATTTTTCACAAAAATTTAAAAGATACTTTAAAAATAAAAAAAAAGAGTCACTCAACGCAGGAGTATAAAAGATAACTCTAACCAGAATTCCTGTTTTCCAGCTCCACATTGAGCCCAAGAAGCAGCAGCAGACAAAAGGCATAGGGTTTGTCTCTGCACTAAATCAGGGCCAGATGCAGCTGCTGCAGGGAGGGATGGCTGAGGAGGGTGGGCTGGAAATGGGGTGTCTGCAGCCAGCCAGGAAAAACATCCCCTTGCCCCAGCCCACTTCAACATGGAATAAAACACCCCATGCTTTGCAGAGCTAAGAAGGGGTCTCAGCCTTCTTCTACCCCTTTTTCTTCTACCACCTCCATAAAGCATTCTGGTATATCTCTCCCTAAACAATGTCCCACATAGAAACTCTTATTCCTGGACATGAAAATGAAAGGGAGCCTTTCATTGAGCTGAGCTCCTCCAGGTTGGATTTGAATCCAACATGTAAGCCAGATAAAAGAAGAAATTACAGAATTCCTCAAATGTACTTTTTTGAAATGTCAAAAATAAGTTTTCATAAATAGACAAATTACAAAATATTTCATTATTTTCCCATGTTTCTCAGTTAAGCTGCATTAACAGCCTTCAATTAAATAAATGTATTACCTATTGAGTTCAAGCTCTGTGAGTGCCACAAATGCCGACCCCATGAAGTCTGAGGATGTTAAATCTCTATCGTACACCTGGTCGCAAAATAAAGTAAACATTTACAATTTTCACATCAGAAGCCAGTTTTATCCCAGCCCATAAAAAGAACTGATATTTTAAGCCCTTCCAGTTCAATTTCGTATTTGAAAGATCAAAGCAGAGGTATAATTCCAGGATAATTTTCCATCCCCCTGCTCTAATTTGTATTTTTAACTAAATATTTGAACAGCATTTTGAAAGTAACTTCCTAATATTATGTAAACAGAGACATGTGTGTGGCAATGGATCAGGCCTGTCCCTTTATGCTCAATGCCATAATATAATGAAACACTGCACACACACACAAAAAAAAATCAGGTACTTCTGGCTACAGATGTTTTAGCAATTAGTGCTCACAACTGGTAGCTTGTGGTTCCTGGGAACTGTAACGTTTCTCATAATGAGAAAAGGCTTTTCTGCTTGTCACGGCTGCAGCCCAGGTAATAATTCTGCTCAGCCCAGCCAAATTATACCCTTAAAACCTGCTTCTCAAACCATGATTACACACACTGGGTTTGCACAAGCACAGTATGAGCGAGCAGAATTTAGCTCCATAGCCTTAAACATATCCAGTCCAGGAGTTTTCTTTCAAACTGGGTTGTTTTTTCTTTTTTTTGCAGACAGAAAGCAAAACATGGAAGTGAAATCTGGAAAAGGTGCAAGTGCAATTTAATTTGAAATGGCTGAAACTCTTAAAGCAGATCATGCTTTACAATAAACAAAAATCCATACACTTCGAAAGTAGAAAATAACCACTTAAAAAAAACATGTTCCCATCTCTCAAGAAAAAAAAAAAGCAAAGCTTACCTTTATCCAGAGTTTTTGATCAAGAGTCTGTACAGGCAGCACAACGGTTTCATCCCAAACTGGGTTGAGGTTCTTGTAAACCACCTTGCTTTTGTACAGAGTTTTCCCATTCAGTTTAAATTTCACATAGGGGTCACTTGTACCTGTGAAAATTCATGAAAAATAGATCAGCACTGCTCCAACCTTGAATGACATTTTCATAAAATTATAAGCAATAATAAATGGTATTGAATTATTTAATAGAGAGATTATTTTATATATAGATCCATACACTTAGTTACCATATAAAAAATTACTAGTTCATATGTGAAATCTATTGAACAGAAAGTTGTCTGAAAATAGGAAACAAATTCTTCACAGTTTGCTTGATCCCTGCTGTGTTAGTCTTAAAGTTCATCTCTAGTAGCCTTTTAATTTGGGGAGAGAGCAAACAGAAGCAGGGATGAACAACAATTTATAGGCCCATGAACACAACAGACAGTGCAGGAGAAAATGCAATCCTCTGACTATGAATACATAAAAAGAGCAAAACTCAAAAGCACTGTAACTTGGATGGGAGCTCTGAGAAAACCAGTATTAGCTAAAATACCCATCAGGATTTCATCACCGGTGCCACTTGCCAATTCACTTAAAACTAAATTTGACATTTCAGTGCAAAAATGCTGATGTTATTCAACAGCTCAGGATAGAGCAGGCTCTATGAAAACAACAAGCAATATTCAGGTGACATTTTTTTAATCCAAGTGGCACGTTTTGCCATGGCAATAACGTCCAGCATTTTTATGGAGCAGATGTCCATAGACAGAGCGTGAGGCTCACGCCACTCGGCAGCAAACTTGCATCTGCCAAAGTAAAAGAGAAGAGGGGAATCAACTTTTTATTATTGTTATTAAACCAGTGGCATCTGCACTAATGCAGGACGCCACACAAAAGGGGGGAGAATGTACAGAAAGTATTTAACTGGATGATTGATTTAGTAAATGCAGACAGACTTTGGG
>VZTY01035492.1:0-13393 GCA_013400935.1 Turnix velox | reverse complement strand
AGCGTGAGGCTCACGCCACTCGGCAGCAAACTTGCATCTGCCAAAGTAAAAGAGAAGAGGGGAATCAACTTTTTATTATTGTTATTAAACCAGTGGCATCTGCACTAATGCAGGACGCCACACAAAAGGGGGGAGAATGTACAGAAAGTATTTAACTGGACGATTGATTTAGTAAATGCAGACAGACTTTGGGGAAAAAAAGAAACAATAATAAAAATCTCAGGAGCTACTGCAAGTAAGGGAAAGAACAAAACTGAGCTGTAGCAGCAAAAACAATTAACTTCCCCTAGGTGTTGTTTATAAACTGTAATCAATACTGCCTGTATTACAACTCATATGTGGAATTAATTTGCTAAGACTTCAATTTTATTAGAAGAATAACAACTGCTTCAGCCTGTGGTGTGGGGAAGGTAGATTCCTGCACCAGATTTCACATACTCAGAAATTACCTGAATTTGTGGCCCCTGGTTCTCACTGAGATACTGGCTGACAAACACATGACAGCTCAGGATTACTCAGAGTAAGATCAATGCTCAGCTTGGTCAGTAGTTTGGTGAATGAGAATGCGAAAAAGCCACATTTAAACATTCAAAAAACTGATCAGTGCTATGTGACAGCAGACTTAACTTGAAAAACAGCTACGTACCAGCATTTACTAAGAATTACACACTAAAGAACTGCACTCCTTGGATCCATGAAATTGTTTTTAATAATTGTGTAAAGTTCTTATCCTGTTTTAATTCCGAAAGGGAGATGCAGACCCCTGGGTGATTCTACACACAAGAAATGTTTCACTTGCAGAAGGAAAATATCATTTGGTTTTCCAAATCCTGCCTGCAGCTGAACCTTTTCCTAAATAGAAATTGCTGAAATCAACGTCTTTTGAGGGAAACAAATAAAATCAAAAATAAACTTAAAACTGCAAACTTCAAAACACATTTATTTTCCCTCTCCTTTAAGATCAGCTAATAATAAGGGCCTGATTTAATGCCAAAGAAATCAACGGGCAGCTTCTCATAATTTTCAATGGGTTAGGTCAAGACCTTTCACTAGAATAGTTAGTCTCTTATATAAAAGGTTCAGCTTAAAACCAGCAGACTTTCCACAAGAACACACAGGTAAAACATAGCCTGATAATATGGGCAGAAGTCCTGGGAAGATGAGAAATTAAGAAATAAGAGTATAGAGCTCTTTGGTGTTACATTTATTCTAGCTCCTTTAAAAAAGAAAGAAAAATATCTAGCTTTTATTTACAGAATACACAGGAGCAAGTTAAAAACAACAGTAGTAGTAATTAGTAATCAATACCTGAGGGGGTCCTACAGAAAGGCAGGGGAAGGAATTTTTAACATAATATCTGATGGGAGGACTATAAATATCTGATGGGATGGATATAAATTGGAGGGGGATAGATTTAGACTAGACATAAGAAAGAAATTCTTTACAGTGAGGGTGGTGAAATACTGGAACAGGTTGCCCAGGGAGGTTGTGGATGCCCCCTCTCTGGAGGTGTTCAAGACTAGGCTGGACAAGGCACTGGGCAGCCTGGTCTAGTGGGAGGTGTCCCTGCCTATGGCAGGGGGGTTGGAACTCGATGATCTTTAAGGTCCCTTCCAACCCAAACTATTCTATGATTCTATGATAATGAGAACCACAATCTTTTCTGTGCCTGAAACAGCAATCAGCCAAGACAAGGAAGGCAATCAACAAAATGAAAGCATGAAGGGACTGTGGAGGCAGGTCTATGGCCATAATTCATCAGCTTTTGCCCCAAAAATCCCATGAGGGGAGGGCAAACCCCCCCCCAGAAAAGGGAGAAAGAGGAGAAAGCACACAGACAGCTAGTTATCTACAAATAAGTAAAGTCCAAACCCTTTCTCTGAGGATGAGAAGGAAGAAGACTATAAGAAAGTGAGCATCCCAATTGCATTATTGTTTCAAAAGGTCTCCAGGTTGCTATATAGTAAAGGAAAATAGAGGAGGAAGGGCTGTCCAGCTCTGTTCACATCAGCCAGGCTTTAGCAATCATTCCCAGATATATATATATGTAAGAACGTCTTCCTTTATATATTTGTTATACATGTGTTTTTATATATATAAAGGAATGCATATATTTATATAGAAATATATATAATGTAGACAAATATCTGAAAAATAGTGAGAGGAGGGGGGGAGGGAGAAATCCATAATAAAAAGAGGCCTTTAATTAAATAAGATTGCCACTCTGGGATATCAGGCCTTCATGCTTGTCAGCTTACTCTCAAAATAAACATCTCAAACCGGGGCCTCAGTGGTGTCACTTACTCCAGCAAGGCAGCCTGGGTAATCCCTCGCTTTCTTGACAGCTACATAATGTTCAAACTCTTTCACGGGTGAGCGGCGGCACTCGGCGAGAAAGAAAATATTAATGCTGGGAATTAATAGAAAAAGGGCTGATGGTTTACAAAAGCCAAACAAGGAAAAGGTGTCAAGTTAGTACCAGCGTTAATTGTTAGGGAGAAATAATTGGGGGAGGAAGGGGGGAAGGGAGGAGAAGAGGCATGGGGTTTTGGCTGCTCTCGCCTGTCTGGCTGTCAGAGGGGTAACATCTCAACTAGGCAGGAGGGGGAAAGGGGTCGGTGGAGTGGGATCATACAAATGACGGGCTGACACCACTCTGCTGGCAAACAGATGGACTTTCACCTCTGCTGCAAGAGACAGCATGCCCCAGGGTCTCAGTGGCATTCACTGAGGTGGACCTGGATAGCCAAGATATGCTGCACAGCCCATGTTGGGGTTTTCAAGGCTACCCCTCCAACTTACTGCTCTTGGGATGTTGATAAAGCTTCTGTACCTCCCTGCGTCTTTGTGTCCATTTTTGCTTTACTTTAAGACAGCCCAAATTGCACACAGGTATCCAAAATAGGTTAAAAAAGAGGCAGAAATAAAGCAGGTTGACAAGCTGATGGGACAAACAGACTGTAAATTAATAATTGCATTTGAATTCAAGGCTTAAAGTCTACTGGATTCGAGAATGGAAATACATATTGATTAAAACAGCTATTAGAGACAACCTACAATCTAGCCAGAAAGGCATAACTAACTCAAAAAAGTGCCAAGTAATTTTAAATATTAAAGTCTCAAAACGATTATAGATATTTTTTTTTTTTTGTAATTTTCCTTTAAACATGACAGGAGCTGATAGTTTCTGAAGAAGCCAGGTAATTCTTTAAAAAAAAAAACCAAGCAAAAACACAAACCCCTTTCCAGCAGCCATTTCCTAGTGAAGGCAACCAAGTCACAAACTTTTAAACACATGCACACAGGCTCCTCTGAAATGCAAGGCTGGAATCTTTTCACCTTGGTCACAACAGCAACACCAAAGGGATAACACAAGGACACTGGTTCTCCTTGAAAGCAATTGAGAATTTGGCCTGAGAAAAAGGTTTTTCTGGTGGCAAAAAGCAAGGTGTGGTACTTTGAGTTTATTTTAAGTGTTACTCAGGCCCAAGAAGGTTCTCACACAGTAAAATATACAAACAAAAGGTGGAAACCAAATGGGTGGCCTCTAAAAAAAAAAAAAAAATCATTCCATCAGCTGGACCTGTTTTCCCATTAGAGAGGGAAAGAACGTGCAACCCAGAAGTGATGCTCCCTTGAATTCTTTTTCATAACATCTGTTTCACTGTTATTTTCTGCCACTAACACTCAAAAGCAATACATGAAGACAGACCAAACATCAGCTAAAAACTGAGCAAGCTTCAGTGAGTAAAAGTTGCTGGGATGTGGCAGCAGGACGTTTAGCAGCCCAAGAAACTGTTAATGGTGCTTTTAAATGGGTACTGCTGCCCTCTAGCAGCTACCAAAAGATATGTCACATCAACTGCAATCAACACCACTATACACTTGCCTCATAATTAAAAAAAAAAAGAAATCCACATCAGAAGATCCAATATAATTTCAAGCCACACACTATTTTATAGGAGCAAACTTACTGGAATCTTAGCATATGAAACCATTTTTGTTATATAAATAAATTTACCACTAAATTTCCTTAAAATACCAAAGGAAAATAAAAATTCAAAGACCAGTGTGGAAAAAAACAAACACCATCTTAAGTTTTGTTTAAATACCTAAGTTTTAATCTGAAGAAGGAAATGAAGGATTTATTTTATATGCATGTAAAGAATAAATTTGTTAAAATCTTCCTAGAAATAGAATTAAATTATTTTCAACAAGGACTAAAAGATATTTTATACAGGACATACACATTTTTCTTTTGAAGTGGAAACCCTCTGTTTTCCTGTAGGAAAATAGCTGAGATCAATGCTTAAAAAGGAAATTAGAAAGCAAAAAGTATTCTGCTGGCAGGAAATTTGGGTAATTTTAGAAAGCTTTGCACTCAGCTAGTTTTACCTGGCCAGATGGGAGTGAAAGATCGCTTGAAAACAAGCAGCATCAATTAGTTTCCAAGGAAAACAAACAACAAAAAACAAACCCCCATGGAAGAAAACAACCCACCACACCAAAACACAGTAAACTCACAAGATCAGAGAAGTGCGAAAAATCTACACAAACACACAATAGTTGCATCTTCTTGTATTCTCTGCCTTTGGCCTTGCAAAATCTCCTTAGAGCGGTCCCAGAAAGAGCAAGTATCAACACTTAACACAGGTGGCTGCCCCCAAAAGCTAAATCTAATCACTGAGAAAGTTTATTTTAAGAAATCTGTGTCTAAATTAGCTACACACCAAAGAGCCACCACATGCATTCTCTGTGCCCTATGTATTCTCTTCCAGTGCTGCTATCCCTATATTTATTTTTTAATTTAATGTTAGTTTATTAAAGGTAGCTATGCATAGAATAGATTAATTGCTTTTCTTTCAACTATTTTCCTGAGGTTCCCCTCTCTGTGCATTCTCTTTCCACGGCCAGTGCAGGAGGGATGTTCAGTGGTAAAGTTTCAGCCACAATTTCAGAGACAGGCACAGAGATACACACACACAGAGCACAAACCCTTGCACACAGAGCTACACAGGATCCAAAAAACATGAAAATAAGCACCCAGCACCATTCAAACCCTAAGCAGTTGTAAATTAGGCATGATTATGCCTTTCAAAAAGTGTGAAGAGTTGCCTAATACATCTCAATAATTAATAAATCTGAAAGACTAATGATCTAATTGTAGATACCCTGAAAACAGAGAAAGCCTAAATTAATCAGCATGTTTGCAGGGAGTGATTCAGCCTAATTGCTTTGAGCATTTGCTTGCAAATAATGGACTTGCTCTAAGCTGATGAACACCCAGCACAGCACAAACACATCCCTTGCTCCAGCTTTGGACCCAGGCAGGGGGTAGCCTAAAGCTATCAGCAATGGGCTACTGCAGGTTCATTACTGCTTAAAGTCATAATGACACACTGACAGATTATTCCAATTTATTTTTATTCTGCCCTTGGGAGAAACAGTTCACACAGAGTTTTAAGGGATGCCTATGCCAGCTCAGAGAGCTCACTGGGACCCTCTGGCAGTGAGTAAGGTTAGATGTGAGAGATGCTGACGTGCTCTGGACTTTCTGCACTCCTACAACCCATCCTTCTCTTCCACACAAGAGGAAAGAAATGAGAGGAAGAAACCAAAATGCATCAACAGGAAGCAACAAGGGAAACCTGACAGAGAGAGAGAGAGAGGTGGGGCACAAAGATCTTACAAAAAGCTAGAAAACACAAGAGAGACAAAGCAAGAGCAACATATTGGAGGAAGAGAAACAGCAACCACAGCCACTCACCAGCTGGCACCACAACTTAGAAGTATAATTTTTTGTAACCACAACATTGAACAGATGAAAAAATACACTCATACTGTGGAAGGGCTAAAAGAGGGAACATGTCCTAGAAAAATCAGAACACAGTGAGTCAAAAAGCCTAGAAAAACACCTGGGAGGTTGGGGAAAAGTCAAGTAACACATAGCCTGTGGTTATCAACAAAACTGCTCTTCACCTTTACCAGCCAAGTGCAATTAATCCCTCCTTAACAACTGTTAAGCACATAATTAATAAATTCAGTGAGAACCCAGTGAATTTGCTGAGTGGAGTTGGGACCTTCCAGCAAAAGCTGTTTCCAGTGGGAGAAATACTTCTCCTTTGGCACATCTTCAATTTATTTTATTGTACTAACCTACACATACATAGTGCTTACTGTGGGACAAAACAAGAGGCAAAAGCAAAGACGCAAACTTTATCTGCTAGAATTTCAGGAGCACACCATCACTGCTAAAAGCTGCTGCAGAGCTGAGATGCTCAACGCAGCTAAATGCAGCATGGACTCCTGGTATTTAAGGCTGCAGAGGAGGGGTTGGAAATCTTCGGGGGGGTGGGACAACCCTGGTGTGTGTCCCCAGTCCCGGGAGCGGCCGCCAGAGAGCGCCAGTCGCCCGGTGATGGGGCTCCCTCCGCCCGCAACGATTCAAACTCGGAGTTTAAATTAAGGGGTAAAAGTGTGTGTGTGTGAGGGAGGACGGCATCCCCTTAAAGCGTCATTTTCTTTGACTAGATACAGAATTTTCCCTCTCAAATAACAAATGTAAACTGGCCAGTCTGATTGCTTTTTCCAGAGCATATGGTGAGAGAAAAAATGAATACTGTAACATAGAAAATTCAGCTGAATATTAAACTTTAGGAAGTTTACCACAAATGTTTAACATTAAACCCAATTCAGACTAAGGTGGTTGGCATACATCCTCCACTTTGTGGTTTTCACTTGAAAAGGAAGCTGAGGGTGTCCACCCTGGAGTAAAAGAGGCTGAGGAGAGATCTTATCACTCCCTACAGCCACCTGAAAGGAGAGCACAACCAGGCAGATGTTGGTCCTTTCTGCCACTGAAGAAGTCATAAGACAAGAGGAAATGGCCTCAAGCTGTGGCCGGGGAAGTTTACGATGGATATTAGCCAAAAGGTTTTACCAAAAGCCTTTTCAAACATTTAAATCATCTGCACAGGTTAATGGTTGAATATCCATCCCTGGAGATATTTAAATGACAAGTAGACTGTGTACTCAGAAAGATGGTTTTGTGGTGTTTTTGGAAGTTTCAGGTTAATGGTTGGACTTGGTCTTAAAAGTCCCTTCCAACCACTTAGATTCTATTATTCCATTTGATGATTTTGTCATTCAGCATATTGCATACTCCACACACTATTTGGAGTTAGTTTCCATCAATAAAGTTGTAACATCCAGCAGTTACTGCTGGGTACAACCCATTTCCTTTGAATAAAAGTAGGACATTGCTACTCCTGCATATGAACTCCAACAGTCTGCCACCAGTCCTACATAACTAGGGCTTTTTTACAGTTGCTTGCACAAGGTGAAGGCTTCAAACTGCAGCATATTCATAAAAACAAGGAACAGTAATTCAGTATTACCTCCTGGAGACCTCCAGCATCTCATTTCACAGAAAACCATGGGGAAGAGGGACTGAAACCTTCTCAGAGCAGCATCAGAACTAGGGCTTCAGTTTGCTCTTGGGGTTTGCTCTTCCTAAAACATGAATAAGGATGGCTTGGATTTCAGGCCAAGCCACTGTCTGACTTGCAGGGTACATTGGCTGCTGACAACATGCTTTTGCATTTATAGGATTTGGAGCAGGCTGGTGTCCCCAAGTGCAGTGACTGTATCTGGCATCATGGTTGGAGGAGAAGAGGGAAGTCACATAACTCCTGATTCACAAGCCTTCTTTGAGGTTTTTCTTACATTGGAGAGATAAGCAAAGCTGACAACTTCCCTCTTTTAAAAATGTCTTGCATAAAGCACAGTGGTTGCAGGACAGGCCTGAGTGTCACGCAAAGATCCTATAACAATGTGACAGCAGAGACCCATAGAATCATAGAATAGTTTGGGTTGGAAGGGACCTTTAAGATCATCGAGTTCCAAACCCCCTGCCATAGGCAGGGACACCTCCCACTAGACCAGGCTGCCCAGTGCCCTGTCCAGCCTAGTCTTGAACACCTCCAGAGAGGGGGCATCCACAACCTCCCTGGGCAACCTGTTCCAGTATTTCACCACCCTCACTGTAAAGAGTTTCTTTCTTATGTCTAGTCTAAATCTATCCCCCTCTAATTTATATCCATTGTTTCTAGATATGCAGAGCATCATCAGCATATTTTTTTTAATAGAGCCACCACTGCAAGATGATCGAAGAATATTCATTAAGTCATTATTTTCCCCTCTCTCAGTATCTGCATTAAAAAAAAAACCAAGTAATTTTATGGAATCATGCACTACCTCACATAGTTTACTAAATGAATGGCCATTTGCCACAACGCAAGAGACATCCATCTAAATGCTCTCTTTCCCCTTGTTGTTTCACCATGTTTGTCCAATGCTTCACTAAGACAAGTATTTGCTTTCTTACCCAATAAAAAACAGCCTAAAGTAAACTATGCTTTGTCTTTAGAAATACTACTCAGCCGGAACTGCTCATTTATGGCAACTTTTCCATACAAACAACTGGATGCATCCTGGCATGTGCAGCTTGCTAGTAAATATGACAAACTGCTACACTGTCACGAAATACAATCTTCTGTTTTAAAAGCAAAGATCTTAATCTAAGTAGTCATTCACTCCTTCCAAATGCTGTGAGGAAAAAGCAGCATGCACTTGGCCAAGAGTTACTGAATCATGAAGACATGAGAAACCAGCACGGAAAGAGTTAACTGAGATAAGGTCATGGACATCCCAACAAGCACTGCACATCTGCACATCTATCCAGGTCTCTCCAGATGCAAACTTACACAGGTTTTTAAGTTTTGTAGGACTTTTCTTTAAAACTTGCATGAATAAACCCTATTGCTTCATCTCTGACACTGAGTAGTGCAAATGAACAAGAACTGTTTCTACCAGCAGAAATGAAAATATGAAATGAAGAATAAACCTAAAATACAGTAAGACTGGCCAAATGGAAGGGCTCTGTCATACTCAGATCAAAGGCTCAGATCTGAGGCTCCTCATAACCTCCCGTAGCACATGGAGAAAACACAATGTGGCCTCTCATAAGCACTTTCCCTCCCTGTTCCAACAGCCTAAAGAAGAGCCAGGCTAACAGCAGGTACTCTTAGAATCATAGAATCATAGAATAGTTTGGGTTGGAAGGGACCTTAAAGATCATCGAGTTCCAACCCCCCGCCATAGGCAGGGACACCTCCCACTAGACCAGGCTGCCCAGTGCCCTGTCCAGCCTAGTCTTGAACACCTCCAGAGATGGGGCATCCACAACCTCCCTGGGCAACCTGTTCCAGTGTTTCACCACCCTCACTGTAAAGAATTTCTTCCTTATGTCTAGTCTAAATCTATCCCCCTCTAATTTATATCCATTGTTTCTAGTCCTCCCATCCATCTTACAGGATTTTTTCCTAGGAATTCCCCAAATAATTTCTAATTCACTCGATATGTCATCTGTAAATTAAAATCTTTGCAGGTAATCCAAACAGCACTCCCAGCGCAGCTCCATCACTTCATAAATTTCAAAATACTTCTTGGCTTTTATTTTTTCAGCTCAAATAGAATTTCTCAAGATGAACAACTCTGTAGTTCCTAAGCAGACACAGATGCTACATCCCCTTGTATCTGCACAATCAGACCAGAGGAGCAGAAGCAGAGTGTAGCTCCCTCCCCAGTGAATCCCAGGTGGCTCAATCCAATCATGGAGTACTCTGACCCTGGCAATGGATGACTTGTTGCATGGCAGATAAGAAAAGTCAACCTTTGCCAAAGTGAAGCCTGTGAAAGGAGAGCTGTATGAATTGTGAAGGAAATAGATCCAAAGGTGGGGCTCACCACAGCGATCTCTGATAACCAGGTTCCGTCCTTCCTTCAGGTGGATGGTGAGCAGGTAGGCAAAGGGACTGGGCAGGTCACTCAAGCAGTCGTTTGCTTCCTCTAGAGCCTGAGGAGAACAAAGAAATCAGTCATCACTGCACATCCGAAGCAGACCATGAATGAAGCAGGTATTGACTTGGTTCTGCAAAGATAAAGTTCTCATCTTGCCTTAGGGCAATCTTGTACAGAAAGGAAAAAAAAACAAAACCAACAAAGCCAAAGATTTCTCTCCCAAGCTTTGTTTCATTTTATTACAACATACCTAATGCTCAGCATCCGGTACATTCAACAAAACAAGGAGTAACACAGAGAAAATATTTGTCAATATTATCGTGAAAGCATGCACAGGTTTTCTAAATTTTAAAAATACTTCCTGCATCTTTTCTATTTGTTTATGATGCCCTTAAATTAATGGACAAGGCTCTTGACAGTTGGGGTTATTTTCCAATTTGTAAGAATGAAATACCCTAAATCTAAAACAAATTGTGCTTGTAATCAAGTCTCAAAATGCTTTAAAATGAAATCACTTACCATCTGATCATCAAAAATTTGAGATGATAGAGAAGAGTCTAGATCCATTTCTCCACAAGGATACTAAAAAAAAGATAGAATTAATTAGACAATGGTAATATGAGAACCAAGAAAACCTCCTAGTATCAGTCAACAAAATGCACATACACATGCATATCCAGTGAAATTCTTTGCTCAATTATAATTATGCTTCTACTTATAGAACATAATTTAGATATACATTTATTTTTCCTGATTTACACTAACTGCACTTAGTCATCTCTTGAGTCTAATTCAAGAGTGTGCTGCTTCCAGCTATTAGAACAAATTCTCCTCCTCCACCAACCCATGTTTTCAGGCTGAAGGCCCTTACTACAATCTCTCCATCAGCCATCATGGCAACACTGACTCCTACTTCTGAGGAGAATTTTATTTGGTGAATCTCCAAGTGGCCTAAGGTAAAACAAATCTTTTTAAAAGCCAGAAGTGGTGGCAGCAGCAACAATATTCAAGTCTTGCTCTTTCAACTTTGCTACAATTTCTCCTTCATCACCCAAAATGGTAGATTCCAGGAGAAGTTGGGGAGTCTTCTGATATTTTAATAAATAAATCTCAGGGGAAAAGTTAGAAAAATAGAAATGGTCAAAAGGAAAAAATAAATATAAACATGAACTTCCCTCCATGTTCTACCATAACTAGAAGATTATGACTAGAAGATTATAACTAGAAGATCCAGAGATTTTTTTATCTATTGGCCAGCATAGGAGAGGAAGACAAACACTTCTTCCTAAGTCCTGACTCATCAAAAAACTTGAGGCTACAGTGGCATGGTGTCTAGACTGTGTGGACACACAGAGGGGATTCACCAGTCAACACATCTCTGATGCTATTTTGATTGCTGGTGAATATACAATCATCATTTTAGCCAAAGAGGACCTACATGCCTGGGAAAATCTTTTTGGTCTAACAGCAGGCAATCACAGCCCATTCAAATCCAGAGATTGATGCTAAGAATAACCTCAGTCTACAGAACTGCACACAAGGTGGAATTTGATCTTCATGTGAAAACGTTATTACGTGCAGTGTGGTAACATCCAAATCTCTCAGTCGAGAGCAGCATTGTGTGAAGCACTATATAAACATTAAAAAAAACCCCAAGTCCTGCACCAGAGATCATATATCTCAGAGATATTGATATGCTGAAATAAATATTAATATGCTTTTGTGTAATATTCTCCTCCTCCTCCCAAATACACATATTACATTTCAGGAAGCATTGGAAGTAAAATTTCACTTGCACAACAGTGGAAATGTAACATTATGGTTCCCACAGTAATCGTAACTTGGCCACCTTGCAAAAACACATTAAAAGTAGAAAAATTATCATCATAAAGAGCAGCAGAAGACTTTCCTTGCACAACGGAGCTGAGTTACAGCTGCTAGGGGAACCCTAACTTGGAATTTCCTGACTATTATGCATAAAATCTCACTTGTGTGCACTAAACCTCACATTTCTCATCGTCTCCAGCTTCACTGGAAACTCCTCCAGGCACCATCATTGGCACTGATAATGGTTTCTCTTTACAGCTTGTTTTACATGGCATAAACACAGAATCCAAGAACTCCATTGAAATAATAATATTTTCACAGCTAGCTTAATGTAATTTACAATTAAGAAGTACCCTCAAAGTTATGATTTTTTTAATCTATTCTGATATTACTTGCATTTTACAGATGAGTTTTGAACAAAAATTATTAAGTTTAAAAAAGCTTATCTCTTTTTAATATAAATTGCTCTGAGTCTAGGTAGCCAGTTCCAATGAGATCACTGAACACAGATAAAAGCCTTGGTGACAATCTTCTCCTGAAGTATTGATTTTATCTAACTACAGTGGTTTTTTCCAAAATTTGAAGGATTAACTAACATGGCCACATCAAGCCAAGCACTTCTTAGTCCCAGATGCATTTGTGCAAGAACAAATTCAAACAAGAATATAAGCATGAATATCTATACATGTAAATAAATGAAATGTTCCCTCCTGACAAGATTTACATCTTTTGTCTCTTTTTTTTTTTGCAGAAGAATGATTCAAAGTCCAAGGGCATTGAGTGCATCAACATGAGATGAAGCTTTGGGTTGTCAGTGACTGCAAAGTGCTAGCAAGAAGACAAATAGGTGTGAGAGCACTTGAGCAACAATGTGTAACCACGGACAAAACCTGACTGCAAAAAGTATCATTAATGCCAACCTTCACAACCTCAATCAATCAGGAAGGAGCTCAAAGCCCCTTCAGTTGCTCCTTCATCCTTCAAATTAGCCTGGCTGGGCTGCAATAGACAACAGGTAAAAGTATTTGTCTTAGTAAATGGAAATATGGTACCTGTGGCAAGAGGCTTTAACGCCAGCACACCCCAAGCTCTGACTGCTCTGTGCTGAGAGCTCAGAGGAGTGTAAAAACCACAAGCCCTCACTGAGCTCATGCATGTGGCTCGGAAAGCATCTGAAGATCTTGGGTGGCCAAAGATAACCAGGAAATGTGTAGGCGGCATGTGGCAAGCAATTCAGGAGGGAAAAAAGCTCAACCTACATTTTTTGGGTTTTTTTTTTTTAGTTTGCTCTTTTCCAGGGATCTGCCTTCCTTCCGATTTACCTCAGTGATCAGTGAATGAGGTTCATGGAGGAATGATGCAACCTCCTGTCGTGCTCTCTCCAACCTCACACAGTACTTAGGGGACAAAAAACTTGTGCAATAAACTGGCCCTATCCAAGGCACACAGAATGCAAATCCTACAGCTTTTTAATAAAGTAAAAGAAGAGAAAACTATTTAAGTTTTCACCAAATTTGAGACAAGTTGGCCACTGATCCTCCTGTTCATGGGATGATATATCTCCCCCACAGAAACACTGACAGCAGAGGCAGGGGGGAAGGGAAGAACAGGTACAAGATAGGGAATTCTGAGGAAATATTTTGGGTTTGCCAGTTTCTCTAATTAATTACAATGCAAACCCAAAGGATAGCCCCAAGCATAATGC
>VZTY01035489.1:141780-196346 GCA_013400935.1 Turnix velox | reverse complement strand
CCTTCCTTCCTGCCTTCCTTCCTGCCTTCCTGCCTTCCTTCCTTCCCCCTTTTCTCCCCAAGCCCAAATCCCACTGAATTAGCCCCCCCAGGTAGACCATGATTGCTGCAGCCCCACACCACACAAATGCTTCAGTTCCTCTCTTTCATGGAATCTGACAGTGCAGCTTTTCTTCCACTAGTGTCAGGATTTCCTTTAATGCTGGTATTAGAGACGCAAGATAGGAAAGACAATAGGAATGTGGTAGTTCCCGTATGCCCTTCAGCCATCTCCCTTGAACATCTCCCTAAAGTGGCTAAGTTTAACAACGTGTTTTGAGACTTCTAGAATCAGACTTGACAGCTTGGGTTTCAAACTACAGCTTCCTCTGCATTGTGTCATGGTAAATTTGTGACTGGCAATATTTTCACAAGCTGAAGTTGCTTATGATTCCTCTGTGTAATTGGCTCTTTGTAGGCTGCTCGGGTTTTTTTCTTTTTTATCTTGATAAAAAGGAGAAATATGAAGAGGGTGTAACAGATTACTCTGTTTCATATTTTCTGTACCAAGTTCTTTTTTCTTTTATTTTCAAAACTTTAAATATACCCTTAAAATTAAATTAAAATTTGTAGTGAAGGATGGAAATCTGTGAGTCAACTTGAAATATTTTGGATCATTTACAAAAAAATCCTCATTATAAAATTATTCCTTTACTTGCCCTTAGAGTAGAATTAACTCACGAGCCCTAAGGGTTTGGGATTTTTTGGTTTTTGTTTTTTTAAAGGATGTGAACCATTTAATACTCACTGACTTAACTAAGTTACGTCTCTGACTACATCAACCATGAAAGACTGGAGAAAACATAACAGAGATATGCAAGGTAAGCCCATAATTTTCATAAATACATCAAAAGTGGAAATGAAAGTACTCTTGGGAACACAGTGATTAAACTTACTATGGTTCTTTCTTTTTGGAAAAAACTTTGAATTGAAAATAACCATTGCATACATTATAAAAAAATGAACGCTTTTGAAAGAAAGGTTACACGGAAAATCAACATTTTTATACGAGTTCTAGTGTAACACTAATTGCAGTGTTTTCCATTTCTATATGTTAACAAATTTAGATCGAGCCCTTTGTGATAAGAATAGAGGCAGTGTCTTTGCATACTTACTGTGCATATTTGTACGTTTATTCACTCGCTTCCCTATTAGGACTTGAAGAGGCCTGATACTGAAATTACCCTGGGGCAAAAATACTTCAACCATTATGCAAGACACAAAGGATTTTTGCAGCGTGGGGATACTATCTGGTTAAAAAGATAACAACTAAAATGGCGTCTAATTCCAGCACTAAGCCTTCACAGAATCAGCTACAAGATCAGGGTGAGACTGTATTTTTGTTCAAGCTGATTGCTCTGCAAGTTTCCAGACATTAAAAATACTGGGTTTTGTGTTGTGGGGTTTTTTTTGTTTTTGTTTTTGTTTAAGTCTTACAGACTCTCAGTTTTACAACAGACTCGGTCCCTCCAGATGAACTTGGACTTAATTGGGAATAAAAGCAGCTGCAGTACTTTGAGATCTCACACAATTCTGCAGCAGTCTACATTGCACTCATCAGTGTTTATATTTACTGTTGTAAGAGTAATGAGTAGCCCAGCTAGAAAGATTTATCTGCAAACTAGAGCCATGTGAGCCTTTGCAACTGGAGTGTAGTCATTAAAGAGAACATAATTACTTTTTATCTCTTTCCTTCATGTGGTGCCAGGAGAAACTAACCAGCTTGCCTTCCATGAGGGTGAGCTTCTGTGGAAGCTTCCCAAAGGCACAGATTGCCCAAATTTTTCTGGTAGGGAATATGTTAACTTTGCTTGTTATCTGCTTTTACTAAGTCTACAACAGCAAAGTAGTTATCTGATTTATCAACCAAAACAAAGTCATAAAATTACTCATTTTTCAGTATTATTTCAAGGCTCACAACCATAAATGAGTAATTACGTATCTGTATTTGCACACATCAATAAACACACATTTACAATATACAAACATGTTTCCTGTCATACCTTGGACCTAACACATTATTAGCCTTTACTCTCACAAGATCTAGCTGAAATCAAGAGGACCAACGTGCCAACAGTCCTTTACTACATTCTAATGCTTTGGAGAGATAGGCCCTGTTGTTCCAGTTGCATTGCAAGATTTCTCTTGTTTAGTGAGATACTGAGACCCTTATTAACATCCATCCAATTATCACCACATACTCTTTGCTTCTCAGGAGTAATCAGAGCTTGAAACTTGGAATTAATCTGTGCTCAGTCCCCAACCCAGGAACAGAGCAACAATTGTTCCTTTATGCTTTTCCTTCATTTGAAGGGTAGCAAATAAATTTTATCTGGAAGGTTTCTTTTTTTCTCAGAAGATGCTGTAGCGACAGAATTGTAGAGAATTTCTAAAACTCAAAAAAACCAAAACCACTTTACATTGTCATAAGCTCACTATGCTTTAAAAACCCCTACAGTCATCAGCTTATTTTATTTGAAAAAATAGTCCAAGCAAAAAGAAAATACACAACCTTGAGATGTAGCTACACATCCCAATCTGTATTTTAGCATTGCTGGGCAATCTGATCCAGTTGAAGATGTCCCTGCTTGCTGCAGGGGGATTGAACCCTTCCAACTCAACACGGGCTATGATTCTGTGATTATACCATTTTGTTGGCAAACCCAGAAAAGAACATGGAAGGGGTGGTGTGAAGGAGATATACATTGCTTTAGAGAAAGATGTGTTTCCACAGGGATCTTCTCATGAAAGATCACCTCTAGCTTGGCAGATGTGCTGATGTGCTGGAGTCAGTAAGACAGGATGTTTCCTGAAGGCCTGGGTCACCAGCATGGAGACCATGCTCTGCTTTATTGGTCAGTCAGTCTTGAAGTCCCATATAGGTATTTGTGAACAGTATTTGCAGAAGACCTGAGTTCATCCAACATCCCTCTCAGGTGAAATACTACTCATCCCTCAAAGGTACACTGAAGAAAAGATAAACAAGGGGCTTGGGGGTATTAGAGTAGTCAGGTTTGGTTTTAAGAAAATCTCCCAACTGCACAGAGGTTGTTGCAGCAGTGTGCCTCCCATTCAAAAGGAGTGCAAAACAAACTGCATTTGGGTAAGGAACAGGAATTTAAAGGTGGTTTGGAAAATATACTAAAACATCACATTCCTGTGAATGTAGTTTAAGGAATGTTTTTGTCTAAAGTGACTGCTCAGGGGCAACAAAGATTGCAGGTAGCCATATGGTGCCCCAGACCCTCTTCTCCAGCTATAGGAAAATATTCCCCTCCCTTTTCCTCTGTGTCAGAAATGTTTGAATACTTAGGGAGGATGCCCAGAAGATGTGCAATGCAGCAGAGCTCCATCAAAGCAAATTAAGTTCTTTCCATTTGCAGGATCCAAGGGGCTTGATGTACTGACAAGAGATAGTCCCAGAGTACTGAGAGAAGCACATCTTGTAGATGATACCTAATTCGGGTTTTTTTCCTCCTCTAAACTGAATTTTGTGCTTTTTTTTGCAGTGAATTTAAGCATTGAGTTGGCACAATTGTATTATTCCTGAAATGGGTGGCTAATACTTGAGAAATGCTGTCAACAAAAAATGGAGCACGTAAAATGCTTGTAATTATCTCTAAAATTAGTATCCCTTTAAAGAGTGTATTTACATGACCCATCAACAGATCACTTAAGTACTTTCAGTACTTTTACTTGTATTTAGCAGAACAATTTCCTTGCCTAAGTACACCGAGTGGGAGAGATTGCAGTTAACAAAGTAAATTAGGAAAAAATGTTTTCAGAATTTTTTCCCTATACTTTGTGTAAGTTCAGAAAGAAAAAAAAAAAATTTATTACAATTTCAGAAAGACCTCACTTACTTTACACAGGCTGCCTTTCTGTTTTAAACTAAAAGCCTTTACAACTGTGAAAGAGAGCAATCTTGAAAAGGAAAACAACATGAAGTCCAGTGGGTTCCAAATACTCTTTATAAGTATTTCCCATTTCTGGTAGTTTTAGGATGGAATTCTGACTTTATTAAAATCCATGGTAAAAAATAAGTATTTACAAGTACTTTAATTGATATTTACGTTTTTGGTTACACTTTTGCTTTAGGATTTAATTATTTTCCCTCTCTAGTTAGGATCTGTAAGCTCAGTAGGACCAAACCCTTAGTAAGAAGGACATATACTTGCTGAATAATTTATAGTGTATTCATAAGATAATTCACTAGTGCTGGTGCTTCTCACCCTCCCCCTCCAAATCTGAATGCTTTCCACATTAATAATGCATTCATCTTCCTGATCCCTCGTGAAATTAAGGTATTATTTTACAGAAAGTGGCAAATGCATCAAGCAATAGGGTTTTTGACTGTATTTATAATGTGATATTAGTCAAATCATGAAGTTCAAAGCAGAGTGCATGAGGTGTGAATCTGTAGGCTGTTACTGTGGATATATGTAGCATAAGTGACCATTTGGCAACTAGTTATAGAAGCAGAGACCCAGCTCAGTCTGAGATCTTTTACCTCGTATCAAAGATAACATGGATTTTCGAGGCGCTATTAACCTGCACATGCAACAAGCAAAGAAGTTGAGCTGGTCTGGGATGAAGCGGGTGAGATGATTCTGTAATAGGATATGTGATGGAAGGACTAGAAATAATGGCTGTAAATTGGAAGAGGGTAGATTCAGGCTAGATATGAGAAAGAAATTCTTTATGGTGAGGGTAGTGAAACGCTGGAACAGGTTGCTTGGAGAGCAAACTGTGGATACCCCCTCTCTGAAGGTGAGCTTGATGTAGTGGGAGGTCCCTTCCAAACCAAACTATTGTATGGTTCTATGATTCTATAATAGATAGGGGTGATGGTCAGTAGGACTGGGCTGAGGTGCAGGGGGACCTGGGCAGAAATGGGCCAACAGGAGTAACATGGAGTTGAGTGGAGACAAAAGCAAAGCCCCAGCTCCAGGATTGGAGTGGACCTGGGCACCAAGCAGAAACCTGGGCACCAGAAGGTGGATGGCAGACAGGAGTCTGGCAGTGGAGCCTAGGGTGCTGGAGTCCACCTTGCTCCGGGGAAATGGCCTTGGAGAAGGGGAGGTCTCATCACTTCCTGCAAATGTCTGATGGGAGAGGAGGGAAAAAAGCCATGTCCCACCTTTGAATTTGGCCTGGTGCTGGGTGGGGACAACTGATCCCCTTTCCACTCAAATTTGGGTGAGTCTGTGATTCCAAGGCCACAGGCTGACTTTGCTGGAGCGCAAGGAGTGGGGTCACAAGCAGTTATCCTCAGGAGCCTAATTTCTGAGAGTCTTAATGTGATGGCGAAGTGTTTGTTTTACTTCACTCTAAGAGTCTGCTGAAAGGGAAATCCATCCTTCACATACCATAGGGGGAAGGAGGGAGTTCAACACTTCCAACAACAATAAAAAAAGGAGAATGTTTGTTTAGCAATCTGAGAATGATTTTAATGGCCTAGTATTAATCGGCCAGGTTTGAAAATGATGGTCAAATTATGAATAGAGCTGAGAGGCACAGCGTACAAAAATACAGTTGTATTTGCATTAGAAATTTTATATAAATAAAAGGGGGAAAAAAGCCCTGACATTTTTCAGGCTTGAATTTCAGCCGCTCTGTTTATGTGAAACTTGTTCTTTCCCTTGTTATTTTTCATTCCTGGTGCCTGTGAGACCTGGGTTGGGACCGACCATCTCTCTCCCTCACTGCTTTCTCCAGCCTTTGCAGCCCTGTAACTGCTGACTAGCAAGTCAGCCCTAAGAGCCATCGAGAAGAGGTCCAATGTCCCTAATTGCAATCTGCCTCCTTCCATGCTAAAACTTAGTGCAGGATCATTAACAGGTGGGTTCCATGGAGGTAATCTGGATTTAGCGTGGATGAATATATTGTTTGTTTACACTTTTTAAGTTATCCATTTTCCAGCCTATGCTTGCCTGTGTGCAAACTGCAACAGCTCAGATTCCCTGGGTGGTTTGGAGACAGCCCCCACGGCTGGCAATAAGGCACTGATTTTGCTCTGCAGTTGCTTTTCTGTGCAACCCTTTGCGGCAGCTGAATTTGTAGCCTACTCATTACTTAATCAGCTTCTGAAGAAACAAGCACAGAAAAATGCCTTTTTTTTTCCTTCTTCTTGATTTTTTCCACTCCATTTTAGACATTATCTGTTAAAATTTATCTGGCATGATAAGAGCTATGCTCCCTATTTATCCCTTGCTTCTTGTCTCTCCGGTACTGCAAATACACTGTTTTCTGTTCCCGTGTTTTTCCTTAAGTGCCTTGACATTTGTGTATTCATTCCCTCAATTGTACCAGTGTGTTCCCATTCTAAACAAAGCACCATGTCATATTGTTCCTGATACCACTTAGAGTTTATTTAGATTAATGCTGTAGCTGTGAGAGTCCCCAGAATTCTGCCTGCGGGAACCCCTCAGGCTGCCCTGGTATTGGGCACTCAGGGGTTCAGTTGGGGCCAGCAGCTTGTCCTGGGCAAGTGGACTAGCTGCTGATACCAGTAGATTTTATTGCCTTGACTCTGGTAAGAACCAGTGTGGATCTGCATGGGCTTTGATGAAAATGTAATTCAGCCCCCAGAATTTTTTATTCTATCCAGGAGATACCGTACTTCTAAAGGTTGTGAAGCAAATACCTGAATTGTAAATCATAGAATCACAGAGCTGGAATGGACCTTCAAAGGCCATCTAGTCCAGCTTCCTGCAGTGAGCAGGGACATCTTGCACTAGATGAGGTTGCTCACTGCCTCATCAAGCCTGGCCTTGAATGCTTCCAGGGATGGGGGCTCCACCATCTCCCCAGGCAACCTCATCCAGTGCCTTACCACTCTCACAAGAAGTTCTTTTCTAAAATCTAACCTGAACCTGCCCTGCTCTAGTTTAAAACCATTACCCCTCATTGTATTGCTACATGCTCTGGCAAACAGTCCCTCCCCAGCTTTCCTGTAGACCCCCTTCACATACTGGCAGGCCATTATGAGGTCTCCCTGGAGCCTTCTCTTCTCAACTCTAAGTAAGATTAGTAGGAATGTTGCTTTTAAAACAGCATCTTTTCCCTGAGATTTGCCTCCATTCAGCCACTTCTAAGGACACAGTTCCAGACTGGATTGCTCCTTGCTCTTCCTACCCCTCTTGTCACCCTTTCCTGCCCTTATTTGCTCTAATGCGGGGACATTAGATCCAGTTTCCCTACACACTCAGACATATGGCTTCAAGATGTTGGCTGGTCTTTCAGAAGGACCTTGTATTTTTTACTTTCTCTGAAAGTGAATAGGCTATTGTTATAGTCCAAGCAATTGTGCTGATTTTGATTATTTTACTTTTTTTTAAAATAAAGATTATAAAATGGGAGACTGTGTATGGGTGGCAAAACCGGGCACCAGGTAAGTGTGTAGAGTAAGAATATGCTTATTAAATAGGCAATGGAGAATTAGAGGAAAATGTTCCGTTTACATTCAAGTGTATTATGGGACTGTTTATAGGGCCCAAAAGAAATTTGTGAGCATTAACACATGCAGTATGAGACGCGGAGGTGGTGGAATCTATATAAAGGTGAATAGACATGTAAAACCAGAATAACTTGTTAGCATTTTACATTGTTGCTGCCTTGAGGCTATGGCAACTATTTCACCCACCTTTTGGAAATCCATTCAGCGTTCTTTTTCTGTGGGGCGGATTAAAAGAGCCTTTTTCTAAGGTCAGGGAACAATGTCAATGATAAATCAAGCTAATCTTATGCTGTTCTTTCAGAATAATGAAGGACACATGTGAGAACCCTATAGAAAAAGGTACTGTTACTAATAATGGATTATGAAAGGAGGAGGGGAAGGTTTGGTTTATGTTCTTTTCCCTTCTCTTTAATTATACAGATGAGATGATGTATCTATCTCTGGATCTATGCATCAGTGTCGTGGTAGAAATTAATCACTTATCACCCTTTGCTAGGCGACTCCTCGGAGTCTCCAGACTTCTGGACAAAGAAGGAGTGAAGAAAATTATGACAGCAAAAAAATCTATGCAAATAAAGACTGAGTAATGAGAGGGAAGGTGAGCTTTATTCGCACTGTTTGGCTTTGACTTTTAACTCAAGTACTGAAAAACACTCAGGAGAAAATTTATCTCTCTGTCTTTCTTCAGGGCAGAAAAAGTTCAAAGCAAACATGTGAGGTCTCTGATGAATCCTCGAGCAAAGTTTTAAAAGAATTAGCCGTCCTAGTAGCTTAAAGGTGAAAAAACAAGAAGAAAAACCTTTCCTCTTACACATTTTATCATGCACTTAACCTCCTTCAAAAATTGAGAAACATGCCAATTAACAGTTTATCTTTTAAAGCATTCTTATCTAGATTTTTTTGAACAAATAGAGAATTGGATGGGCATTCATCCATCTTTTATTACTTTTTTACCCACATTAGGGAGTGATATACATTTCCACAAGCCATAACAAATGGCCCCGTTTGCTGTGGGATTTGTTCTCAGCAGGGATGCAGACAGTCTTTACTACCAAAAAGGTGCCTGTTTTAAAGCAGGAGAATCAGAATGTATTATTATACTGCTCTGATATCCCAGTTTTTACTAGACTGTGAGGCCAGCACCAAACTTCACAAGACAAGATGATTTATTCAAGTATTTTGGAATAAAACGAGGGATGACTCTTTTCCTTGAAGGTTTTACTGGAGGATGGGAGGGGGAAGAAACAACACCAACAAAGTAGCACAAAAGAAGGGCCTGGTGGGATCTAAGATAGATCACAAACAGAAGAAAAGAAATAGTTATGCCTGTAGATGTATCCTATACGGCACTGCATCTTGACTCTCATGACGTGCCCATTGAATGGATTCCTTAATTCTCAAACAAAGCCAGCTTTTCAACAAGTGTGCATTGCTATGAATCCAATGAAGTCCATGGAGTTTGGAACTTATAGTAGTTAAAACCTTAACCTTTGAACCTTTCCTTTTGTCTGTCTATGTCACTGATTTTCCCTCTCTAGCCAAATATGGAAACATAATGAAATTATTTTTTTATAGCATTTAATTGCTGCTTATACTGACATCTTTCAAAAACCACTTTGGATTGAACACTTAGTATTTATTCACGTATAGGATTTATTCCACATTTAGAGTTTATTAATTTTACCATTAAAGCTTAATGGTTACTAGAACTTACTATACTCCTAAGGGATATATCTATGAAATTTAAATGATAAACCTTTTTGCTGAGGGTGTTCCTTGTGGCACAGAAAGGGTCCCATTTCCAGTCTATTTAAAGCAGCTTTCAAAACAAGGTGTGTGCACATATTTTGCTTGAGCAACTGTATCTATAGTTGGGGCTTGCCAGCTGGATCACTTGAAGTCAAACTAAGAAAATGTTTTCATAGATCAGCTTCTTCCTTGAATCCTAAAGGAAAGCCTCCATTAAACTTTGAAGCGTCAATAAAAAGAAAAAAAACCAGGAGGGAGATATCAGTGATATCTGAGTTTGGTTGCTGTCATCTAAGACAAGTAAAAAGAAATTACACCTACTCTGGGTGGAATGGTGATTCAGATCATTCACCTTTAAATTGAAGAGCCTCTAAAAGGAAATTTGGTTCTGTTTCCAAGTGGATGTGTGTGGGAGACTGACATTAACACCTTGCACTGCAGAAACTATTCTCCCCATCCCTTTTCACAGCTGACTAAACATAAACAGCGCAGGTTTAACAAAGAACCACAGACGGCAGGACTGATTACAGCCCACACTGAATAAGGAGCTTGATTCAACAAGGCAAATGAAGGTCAGATTAATCACGGATCACATTTCCCTGACCCACCAAAGCCCTTACATCATGTCATACATTTCATTGTGCTGAATTTCTAGAATGTGAGCCCAAAAGCCTGAATTCTCTACCAGCCTCATTAGCTCTTGGAGCAGACTCTGCTGACTTTGAGATCCATACTCAGTGCCACCTCTCCAGTGTGTGCAGTTGGTGTAAAAATACATTGTAAGAGCAAGAGAGCAGCACAATTTTAACAATATCAGTACCTCTTTCTTAGCTATGTTGCTGAGACATATTAACCACGACATGAAAGATTCCATTATTTAACAGGGCAGGTGTGTACTTTAAAAGATCACTTGACAGTTTCCTTTGATAAATGTTCTAGTAGCTTAGGTCACCTAATTTGGGCTCCAAGTTGGAAGCAACAGCTAGCATAAATCTCTAATTACCCTGCTCTGGTATTGCTTTAAGATAACACTATCTGCTCCATTACATTTTTTCCCAATTACTCTATGAAGTTTGACTGCATTTAAGGAGATAAGGACCTCAGGAAAAGCTCTTGACATTCAAGACTTCAAGCCAAATACTTTTATTAAGACCTTTCTCACACCATGAATATTAAGTATTTATAGCTGTAATGGGCCCAGAAGAAGGCAGGGCTCAGCTGTTTCAGCTGGATTGTTTCTACAAACTTGTCAGATGTTCCGACTGTTTCAATGACAGCATAACTCTGTTCACATAACATGATTCAGAAAAAAAGCATGAGTGACCATTTGAGCTCTATTTCTCTGTCACTCAAATGTACCTTAAAACTCTGTGAAATCACAATAATATACCTGAAAGCTTTCCATGCCAGGTTGTTCTGTGGAATCTCTCACAGGGCTGCAGACAGATTATTTTCCTGTGATATGTAATATGCCTTTGGTATCTTTGTCTGATCCTGTGCTGGGCAGGGGAGATACATCAAGATGTGCTCTTGTTGGGCACATTTTTTATACTGCCCTTTTAAACCAGACATAGAAATCTAACTTCAGGATAGCAAATGCAGGGCAAGTTTGAGGAAAAATGCTAAAAGCCTCTGACATGACTATTATGAAGGCTTTCAAAATATTTACTGAAGTTCTTTTGGTTTTGACTAAAAATATCATAGATTAAGTGTATCAAAAAGAGTTCACAATTATGTTTTATTTTTATGAAATAAAATACTATACAAAACTCAAGATTATCAGTGTGCATTTTGGAGCTGGTCCTTTGGTAGAGGAATAAAAGATAAAAAGAGCAGAGAAAATGAAACACAAGCAGAAGGTTGAGCATAGCTTGTTTTCAAATCAGGATGGTTTAAGGTGTGAGAAGAAACAGGAATCGGATTCATAGCCAGGATATGAGCAACTTAAGAAAATAAGATGAGATGTGTAATGTAATAGCTCTCTCCAAATGGAAACTGACAAAAACATACACGGAAGATAAGTGGGATGTGTCACAGGTAAAAACAGTAATTATGAGAGGGCTGGGAGACTATTGTAAGAATTTTCTAGGTCAGTTTTGATTTGTAGACATCCTTTCAGTGACTGTAGGCATTTCCTTCTTTGGCTACAGTTTACTCAGATGTGAAGTGGAAACAGGAAAAGATACTCAATGAAGTTAAATGCAGTCTTTTGAAAAGTGTGAAAGTAAGTATGTATAAACCTTGGGTGGCTTTTTAAAGTCCAATGAAAAATGCATACATTCAGGAAAAGGTATGAATTAGCACAACTGTATTTGATGGGAATCTAGTAATTTACCTTAGTCAGTATTTGTCTCTTCTTTAATCATGTTGTGCCACTTTCACACTCTAAGGGTAACTTTATAAAGACACTGCTACCTAGTTATTGAACTTCACTTGTCAAAGTTCAAGTATTTCTGCAGACATGCTGAAAGTCCTGAGCTGACATAGCTGACAATGTGCCCCAGAGGCTTTCAGTATTGGCCAGAGCATGTTATGCACTGTAGAAGATCAAACCCTTCATAAACAAGTCAGTGTCTTGCATTTGCCCTCATTAATGTTTATAAATATGTAAAAAGTGAGTGTCAGGAGGATGGAGCTCAGTGACCTCCAATGATAAGACAAGGGGCAATGGGTACAAGCTGGAGAACATGAGGTTCCACAGGAATCCGAGAAAGAACTTTTTCACAGTAAGGGTGACAGAACACTGGAACAGGCTGTGGAGTCTCCTTCTCTGGAGACATTCAGAACTCATCTGGATGTGTTCCTGTGGGATCTAGTCTAGGTGTTCCTACTCTGGCAGGGGGATAGGACTAGATGATCTCTTGAGGTCTCTTCCAATCCCTGATATTCTGTGATTTTGTTTGATAGTTTCACATGTAATGACCTCAATGTGTTAAAGAGCAAGATTACCAACACAGAATATTATAGAGAGCTGAGACCACTAGAAAACATACGTGGAACAAAACAACAGATACCCAGGCTTTGGAGCTCTATGAGTCCCTTTGGACAAGGGCTACTTCGGTTTAATTTGACAAATGCCTAGCATGCTTAGGTCTGGTTCTATAGCTGCAGTACTTCATCACATCATACAGTGGTTTGGGTTGGAAGTGCCTTAAAGATAACTTGATTCCAAACCTCCTGTCATGGACAGGGATACCTCCCACTAGACCAGGTTGCTCAAGGTCCCATCCTGGCCTTGCACAATTCCAGGGACAGGGTATTCATGACTTCTCTGGCAACCTGTTCCAGTGCCTCAGCAATCTCACAGTAGACAATTTCTTCCTGATACCTAATCTGTCTCCTCTCCTCATTCTATTGCTCCACTCCCAGATAAAAGAGTCCCTCCCCAGCTTTCCTGTAGGCCCCCTTCAGGTACTGGCAAGTTGCTATAAGGTCTCTATGCAGCCTTCCCCAGACTGAACAATCCCAGCTCTCTCAACCTGTCTTCATAGGAGAGGTGCTCCAACCCTTGATCATATTTGTGGCCTTTTGCTTTTGTCCTTCTTGTGCACTACTCAAATAATGTAACGCAAGAGGTGTGCATATATGAAACTTCTAGCCACATCTTAAACCAGCATCTAATTTTAAGTGTAAAAGTAAATCCCTGTAAAGGAATGGGACTAGTGCTTTAGAACACTGCCAAAACATGACAATTGAGGGAAGGAGGTACTGACAACCCTCTGAACTCATTAATTCTCAAGCTGGTCCCTGCAGACTGGGCACATACTGTGTCATGATGGGAAGAATATGGGAAAGTCTTGACCCCCTGTTGAGCCAAGAGTCTATTCCTGGACCTCCCTAGCACAGAGTGAAGGAAGAAGCTGAATAAGGTGATATCAATCCCCATCAGTCCCCACCTGCACAGCAGTTACAGGAAAACTTATTTCCCAGAAGACAGGGGTTTATCTGAGATTACAATACTAACTTAGAACCACATCATGATTTCATTAAAAACTTGTACTACATGCAGTTATTATGGAAAGGATTAAAACCTGGGTGACTTATAGATACAAAATGGACATTATTAAGAATGTATTAAAAAGCCTGACCTTTTTAGTGGGCTCATCAGAGAGCGACTCCATGTGATGAAAGACTGTTCTTGACACCGACATCACATCTGTGTGCAGGTGACAGAGAAATTGCTAGGGTAGTAAATAAGGACAAAAAGTTACTGTACAAGCTGGATGGCTTAATTAGGTTGTCACCGTGAGCAGGAATCATTTTAATAAAATGAGATAGAAAATAATACACAAGGACCAAGATTTCAAGTTCTGGTTTGAGGGTGGGAGATCTGTCTTGGCAAGCAGTAGTAAAGGGAAGTATTTAGCAATCTGCTGTGGTAATGTGCTGGAGCTGAATGCTCAGAGGTACTCCATGGATAAGAAAGCAAATGACCCACAGGCATTTGCAGATATTTTGGATCTGGGAGGTATAAAACAGAGCACCAGGTAAAGAAGTGTCTATGCTTGTATGTGTAATGCTGAGTGTAAAATGCTATGTCCACACAAGATTGTTGCATTTCAGGAGGAAATCATACATCTGAGAAAAAGAACCAAAACCAAAACAAACAATAAAATGAAGTAAAAACTACCAGGCAAGTCTCAGTTTACAAGAGGAATTAAACATAGACGTTTGGAAGAGAAGATCACTATGGATACCCATTTAAACACTCAACAGCTATTTGGTGGTGTGAGTTTCTTGACCTTTCCATAAAGGCATAATAAAATCTAATCACTGGAAAGTGTAGTTTGAGAAATGGAACTTCAGAATAGTATGTAATTAAGATGATTAACTCCCAATATCATCTTTCTACTGGATGTTCCTTTCTGCCATCATGGTTTTGTGCCTCAAGATATGAGAAATTTATGTCCAGTCACGGTTTCAAATGTGACTTTAGTTTATAGAAGAAAATCTTCGTGTCCTGATTTAACAAAGAAGCCAACAAAACTAGCTAAGACTACCTCTATATTAATTAAACAACATTTTTCCTTATCTACTTGTTGATCTTATGCTAATGATTATGCCAAGCAGTTAATGCAGAGAATTAACACATCAGCAAGAAGCAAAGCATTACTCTTTAAATCATCAAAATTCACCTAAAAGTAAACATAAACAAAGCCTACAACAGTATTCTATTGCAAATCTATTAGTGCTCCAGAATAAAATAGTCATTTAATGAACAGAAGTATCCAACCATACAAACTGTTTGAAGATATTTTGGCTTTCTTTGTATTAGAGCATATTTCACACCTCAAATGGATCCATCAACTGTTTACTTCAGAATGCCAGACTTATTATGTCCACTGTCTTTTTTTACCAGCTTATCAAATCTGTTTGTCTTTTACATTTTAAGAAAATAGAGAGCTTCATAAACACCATATGTACTGCTGAAGACAAAACTTTTTACATTGTTAGGAGGCTTTGTGCCTTGCTGTTGAAATAGATCTTAGATCAAAATTCCTTAAAAAAAATCCTTCTCTAGAAATACATTAAGGATGGATTAACCTTTGCTGATAATTTCTGTGGAGGTATATGGGAATTTTTTATGTGGTATGACCTGGCTAGTAGGCCATTTAACCTTTTAGCAGAGCAATCATTACAAAAATGTGCTGGCATGGTAGATACAGGACCCAGCTTATTCTTTAAGATCTACATGTATCTATATAAAAGGTATGAAGCTGATGTGGTATTTTATTGACTGCTGGGAGGCAGGCTGCTGAAGGAAATAGTTTTACCAGTAATAATGTAGAGAATAGGCTGTTTTGGCAATGCCAGCAGGTGAGTTACCTCCCTCTTTATCACCCATCTTCTCTGCTATCTCTACTATCTCTCCTCCTGATGGGAGATGTAAGACTTAAAATTCCTGTCTTTGAAATTAACTCACCCTCAGTGAAAGCTGGCCAAGTTGGTTGAGTCTTCCTCTAGTGAACTACTAATTTAAATTATTTGGGCATTAATCTGACTTATAAAGATGAAAACTACTCGAGTCAGCACTGAGACGTCTATTCTATACCTGTCCATGGGGACAAAAAAAACTAAAAGAGAATTTTCAACTAAAAGTAGTCACCTGTGATCACTGTGCTTGCTGTTATTGCGATCTGATAATCTGTGAATGATGAAGTATGAAGTCTGACATAGTAAAATGCATAAACATCTATCCTTGAAAATTATAAATCATTAGATTAATTTAACTTGAAAGGAGGGTTATAGAGAAACTAAATACCTCTCTGTGTGTGAGCTTCTGTGTATGCATGCACGTGTGTGCCTGTGTTATTGTAGGGAACACTTGTGTTCACATTTCTGATAGAGGGGGATTTATCTAACAAACAAGATAAATATCTGCTTTAAATAAGACTGTGATTGTAAGATAAGGCACGTAAAGAGCCATCTTGCTACCTTGGACAATCCAAGCAGAAGCATGGAATTCTCACGGTGACTTGCTCCAGCAAACACATTTTTAGCAAAATACCATGTAAGAGCTAGAGCCAGAAGAATCTGGAATAAAAATAGGAGGTACTTCTTGTGTAGTGAGGCTAACTAACCACTGAAATGACTTAATAAAGTGTAGTTGAGTCTTCAGGACTTGAAATTTCTGATCAGGATGTACAGTGTTCTCCACAAGCTTAGCTAAGGATTCTGACTTTATGGTAAGAACATATGAGAGGAGTCTAATTTCAACATAAGGAGGACATGGACTTGTTGGAATGGGTTCAGAGGAGAGCCACAGGGATGATGAGGGAATTGGAGCACCTCTCCTGTGAGGACAGGCTGAGAGAGTTGGGATTGTTAAGCCTGGAAAAGAGAAGGCTCCAGGGGGACCTCATCGTGGCATATCAGTACCTGTATCAGAGCACTGCAATCAGTGTATGCCCCCAGTCTAGCTTGATGGGACTTCATCCTGTGTCCTGGGTAGTGATGACTTGATGAACTCATACAAAGGGACTGATCTCAACCTATAAGTTGGAGAATCATAGAATCATGGAATAATTTGGGTTGGAAGGGACCTTAAAGATCAAGTTCCAACTTGCCTGCCATATCCATGGACACCTCCCACTACATCAGGCTGCTCAGTGCCTTGTCCAGCCTGGCTTTAAACACCTCCAGAGAGGAGGCATCCACAGCCTCTCTGGGCAACCTGTTCTAGTGTGTTCACTACCCTCACTGTAAAGAATTTCTTTCTTATGTCTAGCCTGAATCTATCCTCTTCCAATTTTCATCCATTATTTCTAATCCTTCCATCACATATCCTATTAAAAAGTCCTACTCCTGCCTTTCTGTAGGCCTCCTTCAGGTATTGATAAGGTACTATGAGGTTCCCCCTGAAGCAGAACTTCAGATATTCCAGTTTGCATCTCTTTTGAGAGGAAGTGCTGCATTATCTTCATCAAACATAGGCACTGATAAGGAAGCAACTTGCTGGGTCTGAACGGGAGAGAGGACTCGATGACCTCCAGATATCTATTCCTACCAAAACTGTTATGCATCTGCGGGTTTGCTTGCTCAGCATTACTTAAAATATACACATAAAATATATACTTTCTCAGGCCAGTCACTAAATCTGAGTGAGTATGGTCACTAAAGAGGTTTTTTATTGCTTCCACGAGTTAATTACATAATTTGTACTTTATATAACATTCCCAAGCAAGATAATTCCAGCTTTGGTGACACAAGATTGGTATTCTTCCACACTTATGCGGAGCTTCTTTATATAGTCATGGAAAATTCCAGACATACATGATATGAAATGGTGGATGCAGGCTTTAATAAGCTGTGGAAATTGAGATTTTTTTTTTAATTGATGTATTTAATTTGGGACATGAAAATTATAAAAATGTTTACTTCGGAGTGTCATGCATGACAGTGGTTTTAAGTTTTTCTTATTGAAGTTATTTTTAATGCTATGTTGAAAGCAAGAGCTGACTTTTCCTGCCTATAAATACAGTTAGAAAAATATTTTAGAAGAATTTTTTCAGTCCAATAGCTGGCACAACATAGTACTTTCAGCATCTGTATTTCCACTGTGCTTTGTGTGTCCCTCTGCTCACAGAGTAGAAGAAAAACAATACAATGTAGTCATTCTTTGATCAGCAGATCTTTCAAAAAGCACCATCAAGTTCAGTTTTTTGTATCATTGCTTAAGAATACACTAGTTGTAGAATGGATTAAGTAGGAAATCAAAGGCAAAACAGGACACATTCTTACATGAGGAAACACACAGGATATTGTTAACACCATACTAAAATAAGGGCAGTGAATTACATGTAAGAATGAAACACAAATAGTGAGACTTTTCTGTAATAGTCAAAAGATATTTTCTTTCTTATGTATGTGTAAATATTCTCTTTTAATAACCTGTGAGAGTGAAAGGTGCCTGGGAAAATAAATCATGTGCGAATTTCAGTACTGGCTGTTGCAGAGCCCAGAAGAGGTTTGGACAATGCTTTGGAAAAGTGAAGTGTTGTGGAAAATATTACAGTGTTGTGGAAGAAGTAATAGTTTATTAAACATACGGTCCGCAAAAATGAAATGATGTGTGGTCTGGCAAATGTTTTCTTTTTAAAGTCATGCATCCTGCTCATCCAAAAATATGCTAGCAGAACCCAGAGCTAACTGAGGACCAGCAGCTGTACGTGCCTGCTGAGCTCAACAGCCAGAGGGACTTCATGCACATCTGCCCTTAGCACTTCTCTGCTACAGATTACAGCCACTACTTTATTTTTCTACAAGAATAGTGATAAAGAAACCATTTTCACAGACATAATGCATAACTTTTAGGATTTATTTTAGAAAGAATTACCAGTATTAACTGCTCTGTGAAAAAAATGAAATTATGTTCTCAAATTGGGGCTAGTCTTTATTCATCAGTGCCCAAAGACAGGACAAGAGGTTGTGAGCACAAACTTGGACATCAGAAGTTCCATTGAAACATGAGGAAGAACTTTACTTTGAGGGTGACAGAGCACTGTCACTGAGACTGCTCAGGGAGGTGATGGAGTCTCTGTTTCTCAAGACGTTCAAAAGCCACCTGGATGTATTCCTCTGCAACCCACTGTAGCAGAACCTGCACTGGCAGGGAGGTTGGACTACACAATCTCCAGAGATCCTTTCATTCTGTTATTCTAAGAAATGGCCTATAGTCACACTACCAATGCTTTGTGTTCCTGCCTTGTTTCAGGATAATAATCTGTGCCCCAAAGCAGGCAGATCTGCTGCTGTTGTCCTTTCACCCCATGCATGTCTCACTGGGGCTAGGACTAAAGACTCCCTAAGGTAAGAATAGAAACTGGGGTCACTATAAGCAGTCATCCTCTAAACTGCACGCCTGCAGGAGGAGAGGAGGAATATGTAAAACAAATCCTGAAGCTTTTAATGAATCAACCAATGTCACCAGAGTCCTGTGCAAAAGCTGCTCTCATTTAAATTCCAGTTGCTATGAACGTGCGTTGGTTTGTTAAGTTGAAATGTTTCATGTGAAGTTGGGTTTTTTAATTGAAAGAGTTTCCCCCTAAAATTCCACAAGGAAAAAAAGAAATGGTCCTTGTTTTGTTTTGATCAAACTTGCGAAAATAGTTTTAGATGTCTTTGTTGAAGGGCTTTGTAGCTCTTCACAATGATTACACTATGGCAAAGCCAGTTGGTGTACTGGTGCAAATGAATTCTGAACACTTCATTAAACAAATAGGAACATGTGATGAAATGAAAGGAATTGCACATTTCCAGAGCCTGAATTCCACAGCTAGAGCTCCCTGGGGCACCTCACTAGCACAGAAAGCAGTCTGTTCCTTATTTCTTGACCTCTCCACACAATTGACTTCAGTAGGAGTTCTGATATGAGAATCCAATAAAAACTGGATGGGGGCAGAAGGGGATTCTGAAGTGGAAAATCTGATCTTCAGAGTCTAAAGGGGGAACCCTAAATAATTGACGTAAGTGGCTGGTGCATCTGAATACAGCAGGTGCTGAGTGGGCTAGATACATATCATTCCCTAAATAAAATGCATGTCAGGAAATAAAATTAGACTGCCGTCCTGAAAGTATGTACTAGTGTTATAGTTCTTCTAGTGTCTTCTAGCTATACTGTTTCTGTCATCCAGCATTAATAAAAAATTATTACATTAAAGAGGGAAACAGTAAGAAATGTCCTAAACTTTTAGATTAGCATTGGCTTCTTTATTTCAGCTTTGCAAAAGACAATTATTTCAAAGCTGCAACTGTAAAATGCAGCACCTCTTACTTCAGCCAAGTCACTTGGTCAGATGAAGTAACATTGTAGCTGAATTGCAAATCTCAAATCTTTTTACAGAAGTGAAGATTTTGTAAAGGAAATACAAGAGGTTTTGTTATCTACTGTTGAAGACCAGCTTAGGCCTAGTGTTATTGCAAAACAGTCTAAAGGAACACAGCAACTGAATTGCATTGGAAAAGAGGTTTCCTCAGTAGGAAGACAAAGAAAGAATTCAGCAGTTCCCTCCTAGAATTCCTTGCCCTCTTTATAACTGAATAATTAATGCAAATAGTTGAACTAAATCATCTCCAGCTTAAGCTTCAAGATAGAAGAAAAATGGCAACATTTTCTTAAGGAAAGAATATCTTCTCATTAAGCAATGCTTAAACAACATCAGCTGAATCCTAGAGGGTGCTCTGAGGTCTTTGCAGGCAGCTCTGGCTGTTGGTGTTTCACTTGCTCAAGAGGGACAGACAAGATGCAGCCAGCATTGACAATGCTGTACCCCCTGGTAGAGTTCAAAATTAATAGGGGGGGTCATGTTCATACCATAACTCATCTGTGTATGAAATGATGAGCACCACTTCATCCTAATACAATCACAGGAGTCTATACAGAAATAGCATCACTCCAGACAGCTTAGTGACAGTCCCATTGGCAAATGCCTCATGCTTTTGACAGCCTGCATGCACTCTGACACTTGGGAGTGCCCTGTCTTCTCCAGTGCTATGCATGTTCTTTGTGTAAGTTGCGTGTGGGGCTGTCTTCCCACAGATCCAAAGTTTGAGTGCCTGAGATGAAAGAAAACTTTCTTTTGCCCTTTAGTTTGAAGACATTTAAAACTAAACAGAACATTCAAGATGTTGCAATGGACCATTTTTTAATCATAAATCATTGTGGCAACGGGTTTCAAGACACGGTGAGCAGCATTTTTTTGACGACAAATTATCACAACTTGGGCAAGGAAAAAGAGTGATTGTGCCATGTTTCCCTCAGTCCCCACTCATGGTGGTTTGGGTTATGGCCAGTCATTGCATTTAAGCATACTGTGAGAATCTGAATAGATTTGCAGGCCCATCCTAGAAGGAATTTTCCCCCCTTTTTTAAGTAAAAGTTTGCTTTCAGTGCATTAGAAAGACACACTGTTGTGGCAAATAGTCAGTGTCTTTTTATTTGCTCAGAGAGGTTGTGGATGCCCCTCCCCTCTCTGGAGGTGTTTAAGGCCAGGCTGGACAAGGCTCAGAGCAACCTAGTCTAGTGGGAGGTGTCCCTGCCTATGGCAGGAGGGTTGGAATTAGATGATCCCTTCCAACCTAAACCATTTGCCTGGTTTTCAGACAGCTATAATGCTGCACACGGGGTGTTGTATCTGGCTATTCTCCCCCCCTTGTATGATTCACCATTTCCTGCACTACTTTCCTGTTGCAAGGCAACACGTTTTACAGATAGTATTTAGCTAGATTTCATATAATTTATTTGTATTAATGTCTTTGCATTTTTTCCATTTTCTGTATGGAGGAACTGTAAGCATCTTTCATTTTATACTGATTTTGAACTAATAAAAGCAGACAAATAAGGCTATTGTTATGAAATTAATGAAAAGAGATCCCCCTGCAGATAGCAACAAAGTGGAAGAAATTAACATAACACTCTCATGTAAGAGTTATTTATAAAACAACTGTTTTGCAGCACCAACAATTGTAATAACCCCTCAGATTACAGCCCCAAATAGTTCACTATTTTGTTTCAGATGCACTGCAATTTAGAGCTTGCCTCCAAGAAGAAAGGGTTTTGAGGGATCCAGTTCAGTGACCTGTTACTCACTGATGCCAGGGGGTCAGGTTGTACATTGGAGTTCAGCTGCCCTCTCAGCTTGCTGCAGATAAGCTCTGTGGGAAAAATTGAATTTTAGGGTACCAATCTCTGCATTTCTCTGCCACAGCAGTAATGATGAAGCACACCTGGGTGACATTTTGAGAGATAAAGAATAATGGAGAGGCAGAAATGAAGGGTGATTTTTTGGTTTTTTTTTGAGGTGGGGACAGATCTGATATCAAACAGAAAATTTCTTGGTTCTTTAGGGAAGGTTGGGGAATAGTGAAATAGCAAGCACTGGTTTATCAAGCACCTCTGCTCTTGGAAATTACTTTAATTATCTCCAGCATCTACATCCTCTGTACTTGTTGCCACAGTCTCCACAGTGAGCTGATACAGGTTGCTGTTAGGAGTGCACAGCTAAGATATGAAGAATAAAAAAACGAAGAAAAAACATTAAAGGGCAGCCTTTAGGACCCTTGTCTCAGTCAGAACTTTTGCTGATGACAAATAGGAGTTTTTTTGCCTAAGTGAGGCCTAGTAATTTACAGAAAGAATTAAGTGGGTGAGATCAGAATCCACTCCCAGTTACACGGCTCTAAATTCAGAGTAACTTTATTCACTGACATCATTTGGACTACTCTGGATTTACACCAACTTCAGCAAGAGCTTACAATGGTCTATTGAGAATTTAAACTTTATGCCTGAATGTGCAAGAGTGAGAGTTGGCTGAGTTATGCAGAGCTCAGCACAGGCAATTGTGTCCAAAGACAACACTGAAGAGGAGATTTTTGCCGATGTTCTTGTTGTGCTTCTTGCACTATTAAATTCTCCTCCTGTTCCAAAGCTATCTGTAAGAATGAAAGACTTGCAACAAAAATTGGACTATAAATTATTTATTGTACCTAAACTTATTCTCAGGATAATATCCAAAGGCCTGTTGTTATTATTTCTGCATATTCCACGGATGGCCTGCTAGGCTCTTCAGATGTCAGGTTGTTCATTCCTAGAACCCATTATTGCAAAGATGGCTTCAATATAGTATCATAACACTTTGTATTGGTGTCTTAAGTACTTCTTTGATAACCAGTGGGCACACTGCCTCTGCCTGTCACACTTGAAGGTATACTCTCCATATATATTTGAAAAGCAAGCTCTCCAATGAAGAGGAGCAATGCACAACCACTTTGGAATCACTTCATCATTCTTCAGCTCGGTGCCAGCTGAGGAAGCAAAGAATTATGAATCAAGTCCATTATGGCTGTATGCTCACATGTGTGTGTGTCATATGAGATGTGAGCCAAGAAAGGACCATCTAGTGAGGTAGCCTTGTGAAATAAGATAGTTCTATCTCTAGAACATGTCTGATTTCCATATATCTATTTTTTCCTCCTCTTGTCCCTTATATGTAAAGGCAGCTGTAACCTGTCAAACTAGGAATCCGAACAGAGAAGACTTTATTTAGACAATGCCATTTGTGACTTAGAAATTATCATTCTGCACTGAAAACTTTTGGTATGTGAGCTTTTCATTAGCCAGTGTCTATCAGAATGTTACTGCAATCACATGCTGAATTCGAATGCGTACTTGAGGCATGTAGTTTTGATAGGCAAGGCACCGAGTAAGATAAATACAATCAAAAGAAGAAAGGCACAGCATTCATTTAGATTTCTTTCTGAATTTCACTTAGCATGTATGTACGTTAGGCAACACTGTAAATCCCTTCCCTGGACTGTTCTTAACCATTAAGAGAAAGTGTGCTTCCTCTAAGGAACTTAAAAATATGTGTTAATGGACATTCCTGAAGAGGTAGAAAACTGTTAAGATTTCTTCCTGCAAAGTCACTAAAATCAAAGATGGGCTGTTGGGGGTAAGGAGGAAACTCAAAGCATATTCTTTGTTTTCTTGTTCTACTGAGGCTGAGCAGACAACTTGATTTTCTTCACCAGCTCTGCTTTGATTTCCAGCTTGCATGATATGGTAGAAGTTTGCTTTTATTGCGATAAATATTTTCTTTGAGAAAAATGACTCTTGGCTCCAGTTCCAGTCCTTTGCATTCTGAAGCAGCAATTAGGCAATTAAATTAAAGCCTGTAAATAGCAAATGTTTCCATTATAAAACCACTAGCAGCTCCACCTCTTTAAATGCAGTGTGATAAAAATGCCTCTGAAATTCTTTGAAATCAGATCTCTGACAAGTATCTGACCTTCATCTTTAAGATAGTGGGAAGAACAGAGGTTATGTAAAATCCATGTATTCCTTCCAAGCCAGAAAGTGCTCCGGGTTCCCAGCTACCTAAATTAACTTTGCAGATTTTTATTTAGTATTACTGCACCTAAGGCAGTGTGGTGCTTCAGGTGCTTCAGTGCTATCAACTTTGATTTTGATCACTTGAAGCAGATACATGTTAATTTTCCTTGTTTCATCCCACCTACTTTGTGGTCTTATGCCATCTCTTTCATTACAATCCAGATGTAAACAGCTTCTCATTGCACAGCTTCTCTTCTTTTGGCTTCTATTTTTTTTTAAAAAAAACCCAAAAAACAGCAGCCTATTTGACTCTGGCATTGACATGAGGATAATTGCCACGTGGTCTCCATTTGCTATAGGTTGAAGACCCCCACCCTAGATCAAAAAAGATTTCAGTTGACTGAAACAGCATTTCCCAGCAAATGGAAATGATGCGTATCTGGCAGCTTTTCAGTGAGAAATGAGTCATCAAAACACACTGAGTGTAAGCATCTTCACCCCTCCTTCCCCCAGCTCATAATCCAGTAATGGCTAAGCAGGGAAAAAAGCTTCATCTTCAGTACACAGACAAAATACATAGGGTTAGAGATAAACACTTGATTGCAAGGCTGTCTCATACTGAAAAAGCATATAATTTGAATCAGATTGGGCTGAAATTAAAATTGTGACAAACTATTTTCCTGAGATTCAAACTGTGGAGAGAAAATGCACTCCTTTCCTAAATTATTTTCCATCCTCTCATCCCCCCCACCCCTAGCCTCCTCTCATCGCAGGAGTTCTGCATTGATGTTTGTTTATTTGGCTTCTTATTAAAAAAAAAAAAGGATTGAAGAAATCATAATAATTGTCTGGAAAAGCGGAAGGGAAGAGTTCAAAAAGCTTAGAAGCTCAGAAAGATAGATCCAGAATGTACATTTGCCACTTGAAAAATATGACATTTATGCAAAAAGAATTCTTGGCACTTATTACTCAGTACCTGGGCAACACATGGCAACACATCTCTCCTACCATTAGACTCAAAAAACGGATTCATTAGTGAAAGCCAGCAGAGCAGTGCCATCCCTGCAGGTATTCCCAGTTCCTAAGGAAGGACTGGAAGGGTGTTAGCTAGTGCTAAAAATAGTGATCATTAGAGCCATACGCCACAAACAAGCCATGGTAACGGGTGAATTTTCTAGCTGACCCCATCTTCTAGCTTCCAGCTTTGGATGAGTTCATTATCAAGTTTGTGATGAGTCCATTCTGTAGATCTTCAGGTTCCTGAAAGCTCTGATAGTAACTTGGGCAGAGAGGAGTGAGAAACCTGCAGTGATTGTGGTCTAGAGAGGAGAAGTAAGACTGATCCTGTCAGCAACACTTAAACCTTTGGTGTATTTGATATGCCCTCTACTTTAGCCTTTTTTAAAAAGGTCTATGAGTCATTCATTATGCTTTGCCTCAGAAGTCCCATTGTCATGTTCACTAAGTTCATGATCCTGCCACAGCATCTAAAAGGAAGGCTCAGCTGTGTAGCCCTTGCCTTGTGATTTCTTAAATATTTGCCTTTTTACACTTGACCAACACAAGAATCCACCTTACTACAACTCAGTAATGACTAGGGAAAGCAAGAAAAAAAATTATTGCTGTTCAATTTGGTCATCCCTTTACAGCATAGTGGCAAATGTGGGGAAACTATTCGTCAAAAGATAAATAGACCTCAATATGCTGCACGTACATACATACTTCCATATTACAGCTCCCACAACCACAGTATGCACCCCAACAAGTGTAGTAGTGGACAAAGGCTGTAAGAGAGCTTAGTCTGCTGCTTCCTCATCCTCCTCATTGGCACTGGCTCTGAGAGGGGGAGAAACTGTGTAACTGCATCAGCGTGATGCATTTGCCCACAGCCTCCTGGCTCCATCTCTAGATGGTGTCTTTGGCCCAGTGCCACTGGAGCCAACACAGCAGTGCCAGCCAGCCAAGTATGGGATTTGGCCTTGAATTTTTAATGTGCATAATAGGTTTAGATTGTGAGATAGGGGATGATGATCATCTGAATTGAGAAGCTGAGCACCTTAAAAGATGCAAGAGAGAAGAAAATGGAAAGCATATCTGTACAATTTTTTTCAAAAGAGGACTCTTTTTTTTTCAGTCCTCTCTTACCTTCACTCTTTCCCAGTCTTTAAACTTCTCTCCCTGTAGTTGGCAAATGCAAGTTAACAGATACTTTGATTCTTTTTTAAACTTAAATTTCTGTGCTTTGTTTTGAAATGACATATATATTTTTAAAAACGTATCTCTTTGCAAGGCATAATTTTGCCTCAGAGTACACTGGCATTTCTTGTTTTCTCTCAGTATGGCTCACACTCGGTGTCAGAGCTACAAAAGTTGCTACTGTTAATTCACATTTGAGACAGGAAAAAAGGCAGCTTTCTGCAACCCCTGCACCTGGAATGTGAAGAATGGTGACTTCTGCAAGCTCCATCTGCCTAATGGCAGTCCCTTGCTACAGCGCAGAACCAGGCAAAAAAAGCTGAGAAAATGTTAAAGGGGTGGCCACATTATAATTTAAGGCACTAACTCTGTTTTATGCTGTTCACCTATTTAATTTTTAGGTTTGAAACTATTGCCATACATCAACACAAAGCAAGGGAATTTTCAGCTCCTGTAGAATTCTGCAGTAATTCTAAGCACTGCTACATGTAAAATTTCTGTAGAATTTTGTGTTATCACGATGCAAAACGCAGGCCTTGCTTTTAACAGGCAGTAAAGGAAAAGCTCCCTTAATGGGTTTAGATGAAACAAAGATATTAAAAATGCATTTGTGTTTCTGCCAGAGCTAAATACAACAGTTGCTTGTTTCCTCTAACAATACTTAACACTCATCGTTTCTTTTTTTTTCTAAGGACTTTACAATATTACAATAGCTATCACTTAGACAGTACTTGGAGCAGATTAGGTGAAAGGAATACATAGAGATGAGTTGATCTTGCTTATCCTCAAGAATTATTAAGACAGCAAAATCTGAGGCCACAGTATTTTCAAATGTGCTTAAATTTATTCAAGTTTTAGTTTCTCTTACGGGGGCCTTGCACATTTGAGCTGATGGTTTTGCCCTACAATATTGGAAATAGCATCTAGCTCACATTCTGTTGAACTGGTACTGAAAAGAGCTTGCATGCCAAACAAAAAAGAAAAGGCCAGAAAAACCTGCTATGCGGTTTTTAGAAAGCATGCTTGAGATCTGGCAGATACAAAGATCTAAGAACAGTGCTGCAAGCTGTAGGAAAAGATTTTTACTTCAGTTCTCAGGAGACTGATGACTGCAAAAAAATTAGAAAATGAAAGCATTTGAATAAATACGACTTCAGGATTGACTCCCCAAGAGCTTTTTGGAACCAAAGTCAGAAAAACCTCTCTTGAATTCCCAGGATTAACATTTCTTGTTAAGTTTAAACAGATATGCCAGAGTTTTATGTCTTCATGTTCTAATTGTTGTTTTTTAATTTTCTAAAACCCCTTTCAGGCAATAAAACTATCCCAGTAATTCAAGTGGAAGTAAAATTTGCCTAAAACCTAATGCATCTCATCAGTATCTTGAGCTTTATTTCTTCCAAATCATCAGATAAATATAATCTTCCTCTGTTTACTTTCTGTACTTGAATATCTGGAGTTAGATCTTCTGACCAAGGCTTGATTCTGATTGCCTTTGAAAGATGGATTAAGGCCTTTCTCATTGTCTTCTACTTGGCAGAAAAAACAGATGTGTTACTTTAACAGCCTTCTTCTGCCCTTCTGGACACATAAAGTCCACCTGCTCTTGTGAGACTCTCCTGCTTTTCAGAGGCTCTAATTTACACCTGAGCTGAAGTTCTCCCTGGGAGATAATCAGGTGTCCAAGGGTAGATCAAGTACCGTGTGCTTTTGCTGTACCTATTTATGATCATCTTTGTCTTCAACAAGCCTGTGTATATGGGATATTAATATATCCCAGCTTTGTGTAAATGCATTGTCCTCATTAGATTAGGAAATATTTGGTTAGGAAAATCTGCTTGTCTTTTTATTCTTTTATATAGCTGAAACAGTGTAAAGGGTATGAAATTCCATATGCAAACGGTTAATATATTTTAAAACAGTCTGAGCAATGTACAATTTTTACCAGGGATTTACAAAATTCCTTTTACAAGCAAGTTTATTTCTCCCTCTCCCTTTCCATCTACTTCTGTCTCTTTGAAAATGTCAGTCTTCACATTTAGCTGCTAAGTTTTATATCTTCAATATGATTTAGTCAAGTCTGATCAGACATCATACGATGTTCAGATTCCTCCTGGATTAGTACAGTTTTATTTTTCCTACTTTCTTTGTCCCACTGCATTTATAGTATATGTATAAATCTTTCCACTGAATTTACTACTTCATTCTTTTTAAAACATTCTTCCATATACTTCCCTTTTGACCACGCACTGTTTCTCCACTTAAAATTACTTCTCACCTATCTCCCAGTTTTGTCAGCTTCTTCATTCTTGCCAACTTCTGTGTTGTCTTATAAAACAAATAAAGCTCCATGAATTGGGTTAATCAATCTGGTAGTCCCTTAATTTAGTGCAGTAATTCATGAAGGGAAAGACATAGCCCCAGAATGAAAAAGGTCCTCTGCCATATAGTTTCATCTTTGTCAGTTCAGATTTCACCACAATTTGTTGAATACACTTTCATTTAATTCCAGTTGCTTGTCTTCTCATTATCACCATTTTGATTTTCTATGCTCCAGACACCTTGTTCACTCCTGACTTCTACACCCCTTCCTCTTTTACATACATTTGTCTCCTCAACATTGATATTTCATGCACTGTCTCCGAAAGGATTTTGCCTCAAGCAGAAAAGTTGAGCCATGATTGCAAGAAGCTCATGTTCTTGCTGTAATTATTTTCACTTCACCATCCCTTCAGTGCAAATCCTATCAGTTATGCAATATCTATATATATTTTGTATAGTCCTTCTGGAAAGTGTCTAGAGAGTACCCAGCATACCTTCAGGCACTATTTATACTGTAAATTTACATATACAGTACAAATGAGAACAAGCCAAAAAGTAATGCCACATTGCCTTCTATTCCTCCTTAGTGATTATGTCACTTTGCTTTTCTTGTTACCAGTAGTCCACTTGTTTCTGCTAATCTTTCCTCCCTACAACACATAGCAGAAGTTCTCCCACTGGGTGGCTGCTTTTCTAATGAATACTGAACACAAAACACCTCAGGGATGAGCATTTCTTCCTCTATGTTTTGCTCTCACAGTTTACAATACTGCTTTGCGAGCCCTACACAAAGTCAGTGTACACATGGATGTTCATATACACATACATGCATATGTATGTAAAGACAGATGCATGTGTGCTCACCCACAAAAGAAGGGTAGAAGGTGCAGAAAGAAGATCTTGACACAGATTGGGAGCCAGACCTGTCAGGCACCAGACAAAGAGACATATTCACTTGCTTTGTTTCATTCCACAGTACACCAATGTCTGTCCATGTAGGGTCAAAAATGCCTGTTGGGAAGAGTGGACAGGACAGGAAACCCCCAAACTGACCAGCAGGAGAATTCCATCCCATTTTGCTCTGGTCTCAGTACAAAAGCTAAGGGATCAAAGTGTAAGCTTGCTCTCTACAATGGCTGACATCTGAGGAGGACTCTGTTCATCTGCCTCTGATCCCAGCTCCTGTGCTCCAGACCCTAACTGTCACTGAGTCCAGCCTGGGACTTCCCCAGTGATGTCATCCTTGGGGCTTAATATAGTTTTGTAGAGACTGTCTATTTTTCCTTTTAATTTTATTATTAGTATTTCATTAAAGTACTTTAGATTCTTCTAAATTTGTAAATCTCCCCATGACTTCTCCTATTTTATCCATGTACAAAAGAAAGAAGGGGAAGCAACTGCTGCCAGCTAGTTTTGGGCCAAATTGAGCCTGAAATAATGACAGTCCAGCACAACAAAACATCTACTGGCTAAAAGGAGGGAGATATCACATGAAAAGAGCAGGCAACATAACCTTCACCAGATACTTTCCACCACATTCTAATCCAGCTGCTCTTCAAAAAGTCAGGCAACAAGAGCTGATTGCAAAACAAGAAACATAATTTACCTCTGTTAATCCAGTTCTTCCCCTACTAAAATTCCATGCAGCTTTAGCACGGAAACCTATCTCTTCAACTGCCAGACATATTACATCACATGTTTTTATGCAATTGACCACATTTACAACTGTCACGTAATTTAGTTATGAAGATAATGATTTATGCCAGTGTTGGAAAAAAAATTTGGAACCTCTTTACAGAGAAAATGGGTTTAATTTTTGTATCTTTGTTTTAAAGCCAACAGAAACCAGTGGCTTTAATTTTAAGTCTAGTCAGAATAGTGAAAACCAGCATCAGACTGGACTAGAGCTTTATTACATCGAGTTGGAAAATACTTGTATTTGTATTCTTAGCAAATCACACTTTTTAATTTAAAAATGTTTTACTCTTTGGACTAGAAATGTAGAACCACAGAAAATCTCAATCCACCAACACAACAGTCAACAGGCTAAAACAGACCGGCACAAAATTAAAGTATGAGACAGAAAGTAATAATTGCCTGACCTGTAGGCTGCAGAATAAAGAATAAGAGATCTGCTCTAGATATATGCTCCAAAGCTACAAAAGCTTCCAGTTGAATCTTAAGATTCATAGGTTATTTAAAAAAAAATCAAATTTCATTTATGAAACTTATTAGCTTGGAAACACGGTGGTAATAAATAAAGACTTGCAGTAGACCAGAGGTGAACTGGGACTGAATACATTTCCCTTAATATAGATCAGTCAAAGGTGATATTAAGCAGAGCTTTTGTCACCGTTGTCGTTATTAAGATATAGGAAGAACTTTCAGAGGAAGCAGAGGAAGATGTAAGCTTTGAGAGTTAAAGTGGGAATGCGCGTGCATCTGGCTACATATTGATTTTCTTGGCTGATCTGCTGAAAGAAGGACCACCTAAGTCTTGCTGAAGGACAGAGAGCACCTCCTCAGCCTCTTCACATTTTGCTCAAAAATTCAGATTTTCACATTCTACTCCTTCACCTGAAAAATATTTTACTCCCAAAGGTGAACACATTCAGACCAAAGCAGACATGCTTCTATTTTTACTACTGAACGTAAATTTACCTCATTTACAAATACCAATGACAGATGTGAAATTTTAGTTAAAATTTATTACATGAATAATGGACAACTTGCGGTTTTTACCACGTCTGCCTTGGCAACCTGAGAAAGACCATGACTAAACTGTACATTTGTGCAGTAAATTCCCCTTGAAAAGTAAAGAGCTCACACAAATGAAGAGGAAGAAGGATCAGTAGAAAAGCAAAACTGAACATTCTGAAATACAGACCTTTTCAATCTGCTTTTCCAGCTTCCTCCTAGTGGATGACTCCCTTGCAGATGCCAGGGTATAAACCTCTTCCTGGACATCCTCTGTGGGGTGACACAGCATGTTCAGGGGTTTCCAGGCATCCAGAACAGCCCTCAGCACTGGTGCCACCTCAAACCCCATTTCAAACAGCCCATGTTTCATGCCCTTCTATGAGCATCCTGAGGCACCCTGTGTCTCAGCACCACAAAGCAGCACACTAAAGGCCACATCCCATGTCAAAGTGATCTATAGTTCTGCCATTCGCTTACATGGCAGCTTACAGAGTAATTTCCACACCAGGAACTTTCAAGAGGAAAGGCACTAACTCATAGTTATGATGTTCTCAGCTCCTAAACCCAGACACACTTTACAGTCCCTGCCTGTCATCCTACAGAAGAACTTTACTGAAGAGTGATAGCAGTTTAAGTGGAAGAAAAGCCTACTAAATAATACTCCCAGAAAATCTCCAGCAACAAATTTCCAGGCACCATTCAGACACTATAGTGGACTGCCCAAACCCCGCTAGCTAGGGTATGCAATCATGTACTTTAATTAGGAAAAAAAAATCTGGATCCAGACCACAGAAAATTTCTCTAGATCTTTCCAAGATCTGTCACATCTTCTGTTCTTCTGACATACCCTGCATGGTTCCAGCCCCTTAGGGGCGTCTGAAGGCTGCACTGTTGATGGTGGAGTCCAAGCCACTGATACACTGTTTTCCCACAAGCAGATTTCTGTGAAAACAGAGTAGTTCTGCAGCAGTTGTTCTGGCAATAGACAGCTCCAGAAAATGGCTGTTCAGTTAGGAAATGTAATCTACTTTTTCTAAAAAGCCTTCAGGTTAGGAAAAACAGGTTACTGAGCTCTTGCATCTGGAGCTCATTTACAGCTCTGCTGCAAGGTGTATGAAGGAAGAAGGCAAGAGGGAGTGTCTTTTATGGTGGGACAAGGAAATAGGTAAACAGGTACTAAAGTAGGTAGCTAACCTTTCATCTGGGTAAGAGGAGAGCTGTGTAGTGTTTTTGTCTGAATACTAGAAAAAGGGGAAAGTGCAGGTTGTCTTTTTTCCCCACAAATTTTCTTCTGGTAAATAGAAGAAAGAGGCTGTATTAAAAGAAGAAAACGTTCAGGCTAATATTAAACTGCATACGAAGAAAGCCAATGTTATTTTCTACTTCTGAGTAAAGAGCTCAGCCATTCCTATAATAGATTACTTTGGATCAAAGATATATGCTTTGTCTGGACTCACGCAACATGTTATCAAGGGTTTGGCTCTGTTGGTAGTGTATTCTTAGTATGGAAAGATTGAGACAGTTTTCAAAGACATCACAGCTGGGTGAAGTAGAGTTGAATGTGCTTTCACTTGAATGAAATATTCAGCTGAGATTGGTGAAGAGCTGCAGCAGAACTTCACAAAAAGAATGAAAGAAAAAACAAATATACGCCCTGTACTTCTTCTAATTATGTAAGATAATCTAAAGATTTGCTTTTCAGTTTCCCTCTACATGTTTCATCCTGCTTTTTCCATCTTATTAGATGGGAACAAGACTCACTTCTGTGTTTTTATGTGCACAAACACAACCCATTTGCTCTGACTCTGTGTGCTGATAATGGTTTTGGTCACTACATTCTGCTGCATCAAATAACATACCAGGAAAAGGAAAACTGAGGGAGTAAATTTATATGTGAAGTGCATACTTGGAAATAATATGAGAATGCTATTCTCAGATAACCAAGTTTAAGTAAATAGCATTTATAAATGTGGTCTTACTAGGGACCAGAATAATCCCCTAGAAAAATGTGAGGGTTTGGCTTATACTTGATGATGAGAGACATGCTTCAGTTCTGTGGCTCTAGAAATCTGAGATGCTTTTGTCTCTTCTTATCCCCTGTCCCCTGCTACCTTCTCTGCCTCCTATCACTCCCTGCTACATACACCTGCCCTTCATTTCGCTCTTTATTTCCATTTCGAACTGGTTTGTGATTCCAGCTGCCTATTAAAACTCTACTTGCCTGTTTCTGTTCTTGGTGCCTCCTCAGAAATTTTTTTTTCCCTACCCCACATCTTTCCTTTTCTTTGTTCTTAAATCTCTGTGCTTCACACACTCTGTATTTAATTGAGTTACCACCTTCCTTGACCAAGCTAGTTTCTGGAAACACAGAGGTATGATAAGCACAAAAGACAGCTCTTGCTCTTAGTTTCAACATCAAGCATCACAGTTGTGGTAGTAGCTGTTGACAGCTATGAAAAATGAGTTGCTCGGAAGGCACTTATGCTACACTTCTCTGTACATGCATATTATACAGTGAAGGTCTGTGGGTTTTCATGTAGCCGACCCAGAATAGCATCCCCATCGGAATAATCAGAGATATCCTAGGCCTATGTTCATGACATATTTCTAAGTCACTTCTGCACAGCATGGAAGTGCAATGGATTTCAACAAAAACAAGACTGGGACAAATCTAATATGGAACAAATAAATAGATTGCTTCCTATTTCATTCTCAGGAATGGAGTAGCTGCATTAGGTGAAACTTTCCAAGGAAACTCAACTAAGTAGTTTTCCAAAGAAAGTTCAACTAATGCTTTTGGCAAAACTTTCAACAACTGAGAATAAAATCTTGACATGATGCATTGCTTCTACACATGTTCTAAAGTAAAAGCCAGACTGATGTTGCTCAGTGCAGTGCTACCAGACCAGGTTTGGATGGCAAAAGCTGAACAGCCACAGAAGCACATCTCTCTGCTTGCACTGACTGGTATCACAAGTCCTGAAGAAAAAAAAGCTTTTGCTCAGCTTTAAATTGCTCCTGTGTGAACATTTTGCAGTATAGAAACAGAATACTGTGGGTGAGTTTTATAAGACCAAATGCGGGTATTTATGACTGAGCTGCTACACATATTTCCTTTATGGTTTGCAAGCAAGATTGTAATTTCAGAAGGGTGAATCACCTCATCCTAGTGTAGATACTAATCACTGCCTAGAACTGCCTCTGTTTTATCACTGACTTTAAATGAAGCTTATGAGGGCTAGCTCACATGTTGACATCTAAAGTTAAAAGAAGTAGACCCTCCTTCCATCCACAATACAGCTGTTCAAACTTGTAGATTTACATTCTGCAAACACACAGAAATCATTATACCATGCTGAGGCACCATTGTGCAATACCATCTTGGAACATCCCACTATCGTGGATACTCTTCAGAAGCACTCCTGAAATGCTGAAGAATGAAGAGAGTCACATCCTGAAATCAAAGAGCCAGTGTCGCTTCTTCTTCGTATAAAATCAATTATATTTTCTAACAGAAAGAAAAAACAAACTGTCCTTTCTGTCTTCCTCATAAATGGCCTAACTTAAGAGGGACCAGCTTTCAAGACCACTTCACACAGAGCAGCAGCAGAATTTCGCCATTTGGTTCTGCAAAGATCTCAACTCTCTGAGCTGTGACCTCCGGGTAAACACAGTGGGAGCAGCTTGTTCTGATATCTTGTGGTACATCTATTACTTTAGCTTGCTGCATTTTATATATGAAAGTATTATGTAAAACCAAATTGCATTCTTACTCTGTGTGGGTTTTTTTTGGTTTTGGGTTTTTTTTTCCTACTTAGTGCAAGAGCATTCGTACTGGCTCTGAAAAAAAAGGTTCTCAAGCGCATTGTATACAAGAGCAGGAAATTTGCTCTCCTCATGGATCAAAGAGAGTCGGCACTAATGATACAGCAGAGGGAAAAGGAAAAAAAAAAAAGAGAAAAAGAACAGAGAAAAAGGAATGCTTAGCACTCAGCACTAGAGGAGAGTGAAAACAGAACACACTTTGAAGAATTTCCTTGCTGCAGCATAGATAGCCAAATACAGGAGAGACACCACAGACAGACTCAACATGTTTTGAAGTTTCTCCGTTTGTTTAATCCTCAGGTCAGACTTTGGCACTGTGCTATGACTGACACAACATAAAAGAATAAAAGCCCAAGACGAGAAAGAAACCTTAGGAAAGTGTGAGACTTACAAAGTCAAACTGTCAGAAAGCAGAGCAAACCAGGTGCTTCAAGGACTGGCACAAAGATGTGACTTAGATCAGGAGAGCAGTACCTAGAGATCTCTTTCTAATAACCAGATGTCATGGTCTAACTGGAGCTAAGAAACTATTTCCCTAAACTCAGTCTTAATTGCAGGGCCCGTGCAATGTGAGAAAACTTTCTCTAAAAAATAGAGAATAGAGCTAGAACACTAAAAATCACACAAAAAGTCTGAAAGTCTGTTACCACAAGAGTAATTTAATTAATGTGGTTATATCATTGCAAATGTCTCTCCCTCAGTTGTGACTCTCTGAGAAGGATGTGAAAACCTGTGAAAATTCAAAATCTCTTCCTCTTCTCAGTAACAGAAACTCCCTTTACTACTGTTTTGGACTGTGTGTAGACTGACAACTTGTGAACAAGTTTGAAGGAAAGCTTGGCCTAAATAGAGAACATTTCCCTGCAAAAGCATGGATGTTTGTTATAATTGGAGCCCAAGACCATTGGGTAAGGTGAACAACTCATCCCCCATGAGCACATGGGATGAGAACCCCAGAAGAGTTTGCTCTAAGGTAGATTGTCAGGCACTCCCTCAGCAGAGTGGGCAGATCAGATGGAAACATGTCCAGTTATACCAACCTACAGCAGGCATCTATTTATAGTCTTTCAGTGCACAGAAACATGCATCTCAGAAACTTCATGAGCCATAAGCAGCAGCTCCTGTGAGTAAGAACAACAGCTCAAAAGACTTTGAAGACTTGCAGCCTTTCAGTACTTACACAGAGTCCATTAGAAAGATGGGGACAAACTTTTTAGCAGGGCCTTTTGCAATAGGACAAGTGGTAACGTTTTTATGCAAAAGAGGACAGATATGAGGAAGAAATGTTATGCAATGAGAGAGAGTGGTGAAACACTGGCATGGGCTGCCCAGAGAGGAGATGGATGCCTCATCCCTGGAAACATTTAAGATCTGGTTGGAAGGGGCTCTGAGCAATCTGATCTAGATGAAGATATCCCTACTTGTTGAAGGGAGGTTGGACTAGATGACTTTAAAAGGTTCAGCATTCTATGATTCCAAACAGTGTGTGCTGCAGAGATCCCACCTATGACTGTTCTCTCTGGTGTGTCCACAGAGGCTGCCATGATGTAGATATCCCAAAGCTATGTCACCTGGACCTGCTTTAGATAGTAGAGCAGGGCAGTTCAGTAAAATGTAAAGCACAAAGGACAACACTTTATTAATTATGCAATGAATGGGCTGAATCGTGATACATGACTAATATCCCATATCCTAAATCAAACTCCAAATATCCTACTTCAGCATTCTCAAAGAGAAGAGAAGATTTCTTCAGGGTCTACGGAATTTTATTCACAGCAGCCTTAAGTAAATTATAATAATAAAAAGTAACCCTGCCTCACTTACAGAATTTAATATATTGTGTTTTACCACTGCAAAGAATTCTGGCTTTAGCTAAAGGCCATTTTTTGTTAATAATGATTTTTGACTATGGCATGACTCACTAAATTTAGTTAGTGCGATTATAAACTGCATTAAAAAAGCAGTGCAGCATCAAAAATATAGACATGGAACCTGTTAAATATAGGTGTAACTACAAGGAAACAGTCTGGATTAAGTACTATTAGGATTTTTCACTGCATGAAAAATGTTAAATTAAAAAAGAAAAGTGAGCATTAGCTCCATTTGGTAGTTGGGTTGTTATGTTGGAATTTTTTTTTTCTAAATAATGGGTGTAGTTTCCATTATATCCAGCATATTATTTAGTAAAGCAGTATTTATATTTTATTTAAATCAATTATATGCTATTTTTATTCCTACCACGTATTTCTGACCTTGTCAGATCAGAGTTACATTTTTTTAAAGCAACATGTCACTACAGAATCCTGAAGCTATAACAGTGCTGCTAAACTCTGAAGTCTCTACTGACATAAATAGACTTACTATGAATTTACATCAGTGTGGCACTGGGATTTGGCCCAATGCGTACGTGTGGGGAGCTTTAGTCCATCGCGTGAGCACTCAGGGAATCCATATGCTGTAAAAAGCCAGATTCCAACTGCCAGACTGAAAAGATTGGAATGAATTATAACCGTATTAGGACACTAAAAACCCGATTAGGCAGTAGCAGGTTCTTTTCTCAGCCAATTTGCAGAACGACCCTCACCTTTTTTATGGCTGACTTGCAGCTGGGCTGGGGATTTGCACACAATGAGGCTATTTTCACCAGCAGGCTGATGCCTTTTTGCATCTCTCTCCCATCAGACATGAGGTGATGACTAGCAGTGAGGAAATTATTATCTTAAAGCAGGGTAGGTTTTGACGGATTTCCTTTCAGCAAAACAAACTCATACAGCAAGGAGGCAGCTTGTGCTGAGGAGGAGGTGTGCCAGCTAACAAGGGGAATGCCAGGAAATGGTGACAAAGAACTGTCCCCAGACACATGGCTCACCTGTTTGCGCTACTCCAACTCAGCGCTACAACAATCTTGCAAGGGCCTAGCTGCTCTTCAGCAAGAGAAGCAAGGCAGAATTATTTATTTTTTTGATGATCTCCTATGAACAACAGTAGTGTGAAAACTGAGCATACCACTTCTGGCCCAAAAAACCCCTTCAAACTGAACCTTTTGATCTCTCAGAAAGAGCAAAATGTCCAGGTAGAACCATTTTGTGCAACCGTGTGTTTGGAGGACAGGGTAGTCCCTGGTTCCACGTGATCACCCACCTACTGCAGACCTTTAAACTAATTCACTACCAACTAACACTACCACCAACAGAGGAAACACGTGGCAATGGCAAGAACTAGGAAAATTAAGAAAGCAATTTAATGCAGAGGTTATAACATTTTACATCACAAAATGCTCTTTATACTGTGCAAATTAAATTAAACATCTTTAAGAATTAAAGACAATCAATGTTACACATTAGTCAGAATGTTTAATCCACCACTAAAAATGCTAATAACTAATTTCAAATCTTAAATCTTCTAGTTTTTTATCTGACGACTGCATGTAATCAACCTATAGAGACAATCTGTTTTGATACTGCCCCTTCACATGACAGCTTCTTATGTTCATTTGTCAACAAATTTACACAAAAATTTTTGACAGGAGTATACTGCTAAGCTTATTTTGGTTTTTACTAAAGGTTAGTATGGTCACTCCATGATAAAGTAATCATGCAAGATTATCCTATGCAAGATGATATGGCATATATTTCTGTTCAAGAGTTTGAATGAAAATGATCTACCAGGAAGCTGACCCTCAGCTTGCAGTTTATTCCACTGCAATAAACAGACTGTTGGTGAAATCTGTGCTAGCAAAGGATTTTTATTGTGAATTGCCTTCCCATTTCTGTCTGAAATGATCACATGCGAACTTTCTTTAAGCTGTTTTAAAGGTAGCAATGAACAAGACAGAGAGGAGTGGTGTTTGTATGGCTGGGGTTTGTAATTTAGGCTCTAAAGAGGATAATGAAGTCGAGAGAAATACATACAATGCAGTCAGGAATGTATCAAAGAAGAGAAACTATCAGCAGAGATGAGAGAGAGAGAGAAGAAGCCATTCAGTCACATCATCTACTGCAGTTGGATTACTATAAAGCTGGCAAAAGAAGCGGTAAAAAAAATCTATATATAATACAATATGAATTTATGGTTCCTTACCTCACAGCTTAAAGTACAGCCCCACAACTATTGCTTCAGGGGACTGAAGAAAGAGAAATAGCTGTGGTACCTATGAAGCATTGCCTGCCTTTCTGGAGCAGCCAGCTGGAATTGGCTAAAACGCAGAATGTCACATCAAATCTCATACAGATGAGAGGTTTGCTTGCTTTCCAGTAGAGATAACAATCATGATGAGCCAGCAGAACTTAGTCTGCAGCAATGGGAAAGACTCGGTGCAGGAATATTTACTAACTCTGAAAAACAGGATGAGCCAACCTGTAAGCGCACCACACCTTTGCAGGGCCATGAATTCATTTATTCACCTATTTTTCCTTTATAAAGCAACACTAAGAGCATGGGCCCTTTCTCCTCATTTTTTTGTGCACCCAGTTCCTGGTACAGATCCTAACAACCTCAGTTTCCAGTGAATATAGTGTCCTGGCACCATGACAGTTTGGGTTTTTTTCTCTAGATCGTTGGGTGAGCCTGAAAATTCCCATTTCTTCTTCTGGAAATAGCTAGCTGGAAGTGCAAGAAAAATCTTCCACAGATGGGGCACAAGCTTGAGAAACAGCAGTACAAGAGGTAATATTTTATGAAGAAAATGATGAATGATTCCAAGAAAGAAATTAGGAAACAGAAACTGTCTCAGGCATATGTAGAACAACACGGTGATGTAATGGAAAATGAACTGCACTACGGCCGGTGGTTCAGTAACGAAGGGAAAGCTGTGAAGCTCATTTGTGGCAATGAAGAAAAAAAAGTAAAAAAAGACAGAGCGTGTTGATAATGAGCTGTGAATATTCTTTCTTTTCTCTTTCCCCTTATTTTGTCACCTTTGGTCTGCTTGGCATTCACCCAAATTAGGAGACTGACAGTCATTTCTCTTTAGTAATCACTTTTGGAAACTCAAGAAGCACTCCCTTTTCAGCTCTGTCAACAGGGAATCATTAACACTGAAAAAATATATATATATGTGCGCTTAATTGTTTTTACTGAAATAAACACTCTGGGTACCCCCTGCTGTTTAATGAACACGTACTGGGTTAACTACAAGGGCTGATCCTACTGCTGTCTTTGATTGCTTGCTAGTGGCAGATGAAAGCTTAAAACACACGTATTTTTTTGATGGTAAATATGATTTCACTTTTTTGGCTTCCACATCAACCCACCCTTTTCAAAGCAGGGCAGACTAGCAAAGGCTGTCAAAATAAGGCTAGCAAGCAAGTGGAGTAGCAGCTCTCCACAGAGTTTGATTATTCTTCTGTGAAGGAGTCTGTAAACAAAACCTTTAGGCTTTTGTCTCCTAAACAGCGCTTAGAAATTCTTCCAGCCTAGCATTTTCAGTATGTGGGAACATGACTGCAGTAGGATTTGAGAGCACTCAACATTTCTGAAAGGAAGGCTATTTATTTTCCTAACAAGATCTGGCCCCAGAAGCCAAAATGCAAGCAAAAGACCACTTTTTTAAAGAGAAGGAACGCTCTGTGTGCAAGGATCCTCCGAGCTGCTTGAAACACATCTTTCCTTTTGCCTTGACTATACATACCAAGAGAATAACACAAGAAAAAATACTGTTGAGTATCAAAAGCTTTTAATATCAATTTCGAGTTTGGAAGTGAAATCTAATTGAAAACACATCTTCAGGTCTTATTTTTCACTCCCATGCTTTGTGCTGTGATAAGAAGCCAGCTTGTCTGAGGCCCAGACTCCCTTCAACTAACAATCACTTCTTTGAGCTGGCTGGAACCTTTGGAACAAGCTACGTGCATTATGGGGCAGGAAGACTCAAGTCTCCTGGGAAAATACTTGATCTCCCCAAGGCTGGGGGGTGCCTCTCTTCCCCAGATCAATCCCCCAGTTTCTGAACATGGCCAGGAACTGTGTGCAAATTTATGCATGTCTCAAAGCGGAAACTTATGGGGTATTGCAACCAGAATCTCCCTCTCTATATGCCCATAAAAGAAAGTGAAATGTTCCCTGAACTATCCTGTGGCTCCCTGTGGCTGTACCCAAATCCATACTATTGAGCTCTTTAGAAGGTGTCTGCACCAATCCACACCAGTGTGGAGACATTCTCTGGTTTGTGCAAAGTCCTGAAATAAGCCATGGAGATGTCTGGGATGGTGATGGTGGATTCAGACACGCAACAAGTCAAAGACAACTCTGCCCAAATAAGACAATATAAATTTTGAGTTCCAGTGCCTGAGAATTTTTCCTGGCACAGTTAACATTATTAGTACAGATGCAGACCCATGTCTCAAGGTGATTCAACAGCAGCTCACCCTCAAGTTTTCAGCTTCTACCTTTGCCTAAATATCGGCCTCAGATGTCTTTAACAAGGAAACCAGTTGCTTAACAGCACTTTTCAATTTTTGCTCCAAGCGGCTGAATAGTGAATATCAGTCCTACATTTTTTTAAGTGGGTTTTTACCTGACATAAAAGTTATTGCCAGTGTGACTTTGGTATTCCTACAACTGAGATCCTGCTAGCCAGCTAGAGGTAAGGTCTAACATTAACAGCTATCTTTCAGTAAAATTTAAAATACATTTTTATCATTATATATTAGACACATAAGTGCTAGACATGGACTTAGAGAAAGCAAGGCATAATGAAATTTTTAAAAAGTACTTACATTTGTATTCTTAGAAGGGACAAGATTTTATAATCTGGTTAGCTCTTCTTCACTTCAGGGGCTTGCTGAAAATTAGGGACTACTGCATCCTCCTAGTGTTAGTCACCCAGCGTTATACACACCACTAGTGTTACACCCACCCAGAGAGGACAGTTTTAAGCGTCTCTCATAAAATGTAAATATCAGCCAAACAATTTTTGCAGACTATAAATGCTGGTGACAATGAGCCCCCTCTCCACTTCAGCTGTCTCTCCCAACCCCCTCAGTGCTGCCAGACAGCTTCTGGCCTCACAGAAGAGTAATTCTAAAGACAGATATTGGTATGATCCAAGAAACTTGCATAACGCAGGAAAGGACTGGAGCAGTACATGTGTGTCACTTATGGCCACGGCAACACCTAAGTTTTAGCTGCCCTGCCACCTACTAAAAGTGACTTCAACAAGTGTGATTGGGCAGCACATGAGTCTATGTTAAACACCCACACTCACACAAACTTATCCTTTCTGCATCACTGGAAAAAAGTGACTTCTAAGATGAAACACAAACAATTTCACACATCTACACTAAGAAAACCCTCAGAAAGTAAATATCATCTATATTTTCTGGTGCAAATAAGGGAAAAGTAAAATACACAGGTTTTGAAATATTCTTTAGTTGTAAAATTACTTTGAAAACATCCTACATATTTCCATTGTTAATGTGCAGGGATAAAATCTCTTCTATTTTATTGAAAAGACCAAGATTTTTCATTGAGGTTTCTATGTAAGTGTTGATGCAGCACCATTCTGTGCGACGGGAAGAAAAGCTCACAATGCTGTTTTCTGGTGTGTATGTTACTATTAGAATTGCTTGGAAATAGCCTTCTGATGTAAAAGGAAGTTTTAGACTTTGATGATTTTTTAATTTGATTTTTCATTGGAAAATCAAATGTATTCAAATTTTCATGATATTTCTCCCCAAATTTCTCACTTCTTTCCAGAGCAGTGTAAGTAAATCACAACTATAAACATATAGTTAAACACTGAAACAGGCCCTAAAGTTGTCATCCTTCAACAATTAGTGAACATTACTCTTAGATTTTTCTGACGGTATCAGGAGCTCACAGTTGGAAAAACAATACCATAATGGAGGCTGAAGCCAAAACTGTTCCCTGGCAAAAGTAAACTGGAGTAGACTCTACCTGAGTAAGAAAAGGTCTGAAGTTCGTCATACTCCTCGAGGCACTACAACATTCCAAAGTCTACCTTCTGGATGGGAAGATCAAGTTGAAAGAGACATTTTCAAGACTCTCCTGTGAATAAGCAAGACAAGCACTTCACCTCTAAAAAAAAAGTTTATGCAAAAGTTGCATCATGTTATTTCAGCACGCTTAACATTCTTATTCAATTCAAGATGAAAAAATCTTATTTGAGCAAGCAGAAAAGAGTTACATGAACACTAAACATTTTCTTCCTCTCTTTTCATCTCCTGGTGCAATGGGCATCTCACGTACAGAATCACGGATAGAAGGGACCTTTCAGATCATCAAGTCAAATCATAAGCCCAACTCTGAAAAGAGCCATCACAAAACCACATCTCTAAGCACTGTGTTCACCTCTTAAATACCTCCAGAGATGGTGCCTCAACCATTTCCCTAGGCAGCCAGTTCCAATGCCTAACAGCCCTTTCCATGAAGAAATTTTTCCTAAATCCTAAATATTTTTTAGAAGAGGAAAAAAAATCCTTTTGCATGTCAATACTCCAACCAGTTCTCAAAAGGTCTTCCTGAATTCCAGTTTCAACCAAGTCTTTCTGCTAAAAATTTAGAACGTAATGCTAACTGAAAGAAATTAAGGTTTAATCCACAGCGTTCAGACAGTTGTCAGAGTAAGAAGGAACATTACAGCTCTTTGTCACATGAAATAACTAAAGACAAGAAGTTCATATTTGCTGTGGGCATGTAGAATCTCAATACATTTTATAACAAAGTCACAGTCAGATCATCATTCTCCATGTACTATGCAGCTCAGGGACAAGCTGGATCTGACATTCAAGGAATCATTTCTGGTCTCTGTTTCTGATTGACAGATCCATAAGCAATAGTAACAGCTCCATTTTCCTTTAGTTAAGTGCCTAACACTCATTAACCATGAAAACCATCTGTATTCAAAATTTGCCTTCTTGTTTTTAAGGTAAAAGGTTATTGTGGCAGAGAGTGTACTTATTTTGAAGCTCCATTTCTTGAGCATATTAATAGAGAATTGAATTCTCACCTGAAATGTTCTCTCTGTCCTGTTTTATTGCAATTTAACATGCCATGGATGCAAAACCTATTGCTAGCTGCATCTCCTTCACATTATGCAGATGTTTTGATCAGGTGTTATGAAAAGTATCCATTACTCTCTTATTTTGTACCTGTTTTGTATTATTTAGACATAGCACAATTAAAAGTACAAAGAGAGGTGTTTTACATTTCCAGTTTCCAGCAGCAAGGCATAGTATATAGAGACACTAACTGTAAGATCATGCAACCTTTGTCTTAATTGGGTAAACGGGGTGCTTGGAGCACCACATAGCAGGACCAGGCTAATTAAATATTATTCATATTTCTACTGGGCTGTCTGTGCAACCGTTGCGACTGTAATCTGTAGTGTTTTAGCTCAGAAACCATGTAATTAAGGTAGATGGTCTGGGAAACTACTACTCTTTCTTTTCTAAAGAAATGTTGTAATCAACCTAAAGTGTTTTGTTGAGATGGAGCAAAGGAAATGTGACTGACCAGAACCGCTACAAATACAGATTCTGCCAAAGAAGCAAGTGAACTTATAACTTACTGGGTCTTCAAGTGAAAACCTTTTTGGATAGACACATTTAGAATCGATATTTCAGGCTAAATTGGCATAAGTGAGTGAATTTCTTAACATCATTTGTATTGCTAATTACTCTCAATCCCGTGCTTAGGCTGGAGAACCTCAGAAAGATTCATGACATACAGGTCAGACAGCCTGAGTTCTAACTCTAGATGTTTGTGCTGGTGGCAATTACAGAGAGCAACTCCCTCTTACAAGAAAGGAAGCAGGAAAGAAGAGGGTCACTGAAGGTAAGATTGAGAGAATAAGCACTTCAAGTGACACATGGCTCTTCACTGCCTCACCTTTGCCACTCTGCAGGTCTGGCCTTATTACCTCAGATAAGATAACACAGAGGAGAAGCGCCAAGAACACCAAGTCCTTGACAGGAAACTCTGAGACATTTAGGCTACAATCAATGGAACTCACAAAGATATTCCAGCTGCTCAGGTATCCTCCAGCTGCATCCTGTATGCATACTGGGAGAGACCAGTAGGCTCAGAAAACTAGAGTAATTCCCAAATAACTAGATACAAGATCTGAAAGAAACACATGGATTAAGAAGTCTCTCCTTTGTCTTTGCATATGGTTCTTTCCAGGGCTCTGTGATAGCTTTATCTTAGACCAGGCAGGAGAAAAAAAACTACGACAAGAAGCCATCCATTTCACATTTAAGCTGTCAAAGCTGAATATAGCAAAGTTAAGTCATAGCTCATAGCACTTGAGTTCCTTGCACTATTCATTGGTTTAGCTTCATGTCACATGAGATACATTTCTGTTTGAATATGTTAAGTTTTATTTTCTTCATTTTAGCAATTGAGAATAGAGATAGGATGCATATTATTCTCCCTTCCGCAAATCAGATATCCAATTGCACCAAAAACTGAGTGCTTTCATGAAGAGACAGCCATGAAATACTCAAGATGATCCACTGGTCTGATTGCCCTGCAAGGCAGGACTGTGGGTCTTATAACATGGCATGTATTTACTCTAGAGTATAGGCACATCTTAGAGATGCTCCACTTCAGTTTTCATAAGGGGCTTGATCATGACAGTCCTCAGGTGATGCTTAGAATATAAACAGAACCCCAAAATTTTATGCTGAAGCTTTAGAGTACTTATGAATGGCCAAGGGCACAGGAGTGAGAGTCCCTCAGACAACATGGTAGGTGCAGAAATGCTTAAGCCATATAACATACTAAAGACCTGCCTATCTCTGACTCTTCACTACAGGTATCAGTTATGTGCTAACGTAGCGTTAGCCTTCACAGACTCTGCTTTGGTGTCTGAATGGCCCTTTGGGAAGGCATTTATGGTCTGTTCTTCTATTTTAACACATGCCCTGAAAAAAATTAAATGTTCATGCCTTACAAGTTTTGGAAGCTGAACTTGTATCCTGTACATGTTTCACAGGTGATGAGCAGCAGAGAATCTATCTTCTGTGAATCTTGTAGACCATCTGAAATAACCTAATGGGATGGCCCTGAGAATAGGGAACTGCTCTTCTGTAGCACTGGCTACCTTGTCCACAGTTCCTTAGTGCAGCCATCTGCTTCTGGACGGTCCTAGGCAGAAAAGAATCAAAAAATCCTATAGAAGAATTTGCCTATAGCAACTTCAGAACTGTCAGTGATCAATTTTATGGCTGCAAGGGAACATCCTGAAAACAGAAGACAACTTTTGCAGTGATTACTGACCAGACTAAAAGTGATGACAGTACCAAATTCCCATAACAGAAATCAAAGGCTTTTATCAAAGGAGGATCTTCATCTGCATTTGAAACAAGCAGCTTTGTAAATGAAAATATTAAACCAAGCTTTTGTGTTTATACATTTTTAATAACCATGACAAGTTCAGATCTTTGAGATTTGCCTTCAGCCTAGTGGAGATTCTACTATTTCCTCAAAAACAAATCTGCTTAAGAAACTGTAGAAGGTACAGGCTACAGATGGATGACTCAGAGGATGGGTAAAGAAGTGCACGAGCTGGCACAGGATGCAGGAACAAGTGCAAAACCATGGATAAAATGCAAAGAATAAATTCCAATCAGGGAATCCCTGGGCAGAGGCACACAACCAGGGACACTGGCACCCAACCTGCTCTTTTCACCTGTATTTCAGGGACTCATGTAGGTGTAGTTTAACACTGTGCTTTGATCTCTCCCATGGTAGGGCAGGAATCTCAAGGAATCTCATTTTCCTACACACCAGCTATATGTTACTTGAGTGCCTTTATAACCCTCTTCACCAATTTGCAGTCAGTTTTCGACAAGTAGAATGGATACTACTTTTGGTAAAATCTTATTCACTTATATAGCAGATATATAGCTCCAGGACATTGTAAACTTTTCTGTGTCCTGAAAACACTGTAATTTTTAACACGGTTTATTGTGTTTTTGTTCTCCTTAATAATTTCTTAGTTTTTCTTATTCAAAGCAAACCTCAAGGCTAGTCTAAACAGCAGACCACAAGCCAAATTATGATCTCAGACCAGTGTAAGTTCCCTTTATTTGCCTGCTGTAGATAGACTCTGTGTTAGTTTTACTGAGATAAGTAGATGAGTGAATCTGAGCCAAAACTACCATTTAAACTCTGTGTGATCTGCATTACTGAGTAACCACCAAGTACAGCTTCACCTGGAAAAGTTGCTTTGCCTGGGGATCTTTTCTGCATTTAGATGCTCATACAAAACTCTCCTATCCAAATCTAGGTCTAGCTAATGCATAGTTGAGGGAAGATTTTCCTCTGTGTGTTTTACTTCTAGAACACATCTGTCTGCCCTTGAATAAGTTTACTCTCTGAACCACAATCCCGCTTTTATCTAGAGAATACCTGAAATGTCCCTCTGCTTCAGTAGTATGTCTTAGACTGAGCAGAGGTTTCTTAATAAACAGATGAGAATTTGGGGTTTTTTGTACCTGTTTATTATACCTGGAGCGTAAGTCAATAAACCCTTGGAGCTTCCTGTTTTGCTTACTCAAAAGTACTAACAGAGTGTAGCAAAGGAATCAAAATTAATTTGAGCTATTCTGGGACTCCAGAGCCTTACAGCAAGAAGGTCCTCCAGCTTGGAAAGAATGTGAATTTTGAGTTTGTTGTCCTCTACTGCTGGAGACAGAGTTACGGTATGAAAAAGAATTGCCTGTAGGGATATTACTGACATGTTCAACAGCTGGGGATCCCAACATGGTTAGCGTGAAATTCATGGAAGATATGTATTTTTTTATTTTCACAGAATTTGCAAAAACATTTTGTAAGTTACTGCATTTTTAAATGTCACTCTTAAGAGTGTGCCTACACTTCCCAACACATTTTCCAATTGAATTTAGAATGCACTTCAAAATTTTGTTTTAACAGAGAGGAAAAAAACCAAAACCTAGTAACAATAAATATAGATGAACTCTGACAAATGTGCTGGGCTTGTATAAGTAGAATCCATTGCTATGAAAGCTAGAAAGGGTGAGGAACGGGATTAGATGGAGTAGGGATCTCTCACTGCTGGTAAAAAAAGCAGTATGCGAAGAAAGCAAAGAACAATTTTGCAATAAAAATAAATATGTGAGCAGCTGCTATCAACACTGACAGAAATTAAATGCCAGTCTAAGTGGGATTTTCAGCAGCACTTGGCTTAATTTACTTTCTGATGCAGTGGCTGTGACTTCAACTGAAGCCACACTTCTGAAAACACCCCTGTGAAATTACCTCTTGATCCTGGAAAATATCCCTATCATCTTTACAACAAAAACTTCAGGACAGCAAAGGTTTCTTTGCTGCATGACCTTGCAGAAGCAACTATGCTGATATAAGATCGAGGTTTTTTTAGAACTTGACCTCTTGGTTCATTCCCTCTCTGCCCCTCTAGCAGACATGTTGAATTTTGTTTCAGCTAAACCCTGTGAGCAGAACCCATTGGACTGAGACTCTGGGCCGGAAGAGAGTTCTTCATCTCTGACAGAAGAAAATGTGTGCAGCTGAGCTGGAACTGTGAAGTGAGTTTCATTTTCCCTTTGCTCTCCCCCTCTCAGCTAGTTCTGACCTGACCCCATCCCCTCAGGGTGCCAGGCAGTCTCTGCTTTATCCTCTCCTTGCCCTATGGTGGTCCAGCAGAGGAGCAACTCCTCCCAGCTGCTACTGTCTGTCATCTGATGTCTCAGCGCAAGAGAGGAGAGGCTGCTGCTGAAGGAGGTGTGCTAGCACATAGCAGAGATGCAGGTAGTTTTACAACCACTGTTTTGTGGGTTTTTTTGATGGCAATAGGACATTAGGACTTTCACATTAGGAGTTTGACTACCAGGATTTTGACTTTCACATCAATCCTTTCATGAGTCACAGAATGCACTGAGTTAGCAAAGACCTTCAAAGTTTGTCTAGTCCAACCCCACTGCAGTGAGCAGAGACATCCTGCAGTAGATCAAATCGCTCAGAGCCTCATCAAGCCTGGCCTTGAATGTTTCAGGAATGAGGCCTCTGACATCTCTCCAGGCAACCTGTGACAGTACCTCATCACCATCATGGTGAAGAACTTCTTCGAAGTGTCTAATCTGAACCTTCCCTGATCTAATTTGAAATCATTGCTCCTTGTCCTATCACTACATGCTTCAGCAAACAGTCCCTTCCCACCTTTCTTGTAAGCCCCCCCCTCTTCCAAACCAAGGGCAACCAGACTGCTCAACTCATCCTATACTTATGCATAATTACTAGTGTGCCTAATTACCAGTTAGTGAACCCCTCAGTATGGGAAACAACTAGAAATGAGCACGGTCAAACACTGTAACAAGTTGCCCAGAGGAGTGGTAAATGCCCCTTCCCTACAGGGCTCTGAGCAACCGGATCTTGATCTAGTGCAAGATGTCCTTGCTCACTGCAGGGTTGGGTGGACTACATGGTCTTAAAAGGTCCCTTTCAACCAAAACTATTATATGATCTCCTCATGAACTTTGATTTCCCCCTAGGCAGGATTATGCTACTCTGATGCAAACAGAGGTTCAGCTCCCTGCTCCAGAGTAGACATGTGCGGCCTGGGTAAGGACTCTTTCTTCCTCTGAAACAACAGGAGGGAAGAGCCTCATGTTTTTTCTTTCTTGCCTGAATTTAAGCATGGTGTGTGCACCTATGCAAACTACAGCTGAGGGATATAATTTTCTAATCTTCATTGCAGCCCTTCACACGAGCCCAGGGGATTACAGCCCAGCAGCTGATAGCAGCGTTTTCTCAAACACTCTCCAGCATAAAAACACGTATTTTACATTGGAGCTCAAACTCACAGAAATGGTACTAATACAGAGCTTTCAATTTTTGCTCATTTTTTAAAGAAGAATCACACACAATTTGATTCTGGTAATGTGAATTCTTTTTTTTCACACCCACACCTCTGAAACTGTGGTTAGCAAAAGCGTGATTTCACATTCAATACTTCACTCTTATGGTTTCCTTTTACCATCTGTATCATGAATTAGCCCTTTTTTTCCCCCTCCTTTTCAAAAGAGAAGAGAGCATCTGAAGGAGAGCATAAAATTAAAATCAAAAAGGTCCCTTCCTCTTTCCAACTCTGCAAGTCTAACAGTGAAAATTTATTCTGTTTTAATGCAACTGTCATGATGTCACCAGGCATGGCAATGATACTGAATATAATTAGAGATACATTACTATTTCTAACCTGAAGAAGAAACAGCTACAAAATTGTCTCAGACTTGTCACACAGGGTGGAATCTACAAAAAAAAGAAAAAAACCCCTCAGTTTCCTCTTGAGTGAAGACCAAAAAATAACCCAATTCAAACCTGTGACTGATTCATATTTGGAAAATGAGCAACTTCAGTCCACAGGGATGTCATGACTTCCGTGCTGCTGTAGCTTTGTGGATGTAGGCTGCTGAAAATGTAGCCCACTGAGTATAAGGAATGAAGGTCAAGGAGTAACTGCATCAAAAAATCAATTGCACCATTATAGAATACATACATATGCTTAAAGTCCAAGTTTCTTAAGTTTAATGCATTAAAGATCAGATAACAAAAGTTAATTAATTTAGAGGTACCAAATATAATAAGCCACCAGTGCTGAAAGTAACAAATTGACTGTGACTTGTGCAAGGATTCCGTGCCATATGCCTTTCTATTCTAATGTCCCAGAGAACTGCCTGACTAAATAAATTAATTGCATCATCATGAGGAAACATACGTGGAATTTACTTTACCACAAGGCAGAATGTAACTCCGTAGGTGACCCAAATGGATGAGCAACAGAGCTGTGGGGAGCTTCACCAGAGTTCTTGGAAAGCTGTGGCATTTGCTGCAACAGTAATTAGAAGAGAATTGGCAAGAGCTAATAGTTTTTGGAGTTTACTAAAATGCTTTGGATAACAGTTGATACTCTTTGCCCAATGTTCTCCATTGTTCCAAGAGTCCTGAAAGAAGGGTTGTGAGAACTCTGAAAAAGCTCCCATAGTAACAGCAAGGAGAGGGGACTATTTTTCTCCCAGCCCTGGGCAAACAGCAATGACATGTAGATGGGCTCTTCCAGCACTAAGAAGGTCTGCTCTGTTTTGTGATTTCACACAGAAAGGCAGCATTTTCACTGCTCCCCTGAAAGAGATGTCTGCTTTTTCCATTAAAATTGCTATATTTTTTTGCACTAAGGAGGACAAAGAATCATAGAACTGTGGAATGGTTTGGGTTGGAAGGGACCTTAAAAACCATATACTCCCAGTCCCCCTGCCATGGGCAGAGACACCTCTCACTAGACAGATTGCTCTCAGGCTCAAAGCCTCATCCAGCCTGATCTTGAACACTCATAGGGACGGAGCAGCCACAACTTCTCTGGCAACATGTTCCACTGTCTCACCATACTCATAATAAAAAATTTCTTTCTGATATCCAATCTAAGTGTACCCTGTTCTAGTTTGAAGCCATTACCCATTACTACATGCCCTTGTAAAAAGTTCCTTCCCAGTTTCTCTTTTTTCCCTGAAATAAGAATTATCAAACAGGCTGCAAACATGCATGCCGCCAGCTAACAATAAGGAGGGAAGTGATGATACTTGATGTCCATCTCCTCATGGCAACTCCTCCAAATCCATGCTTAAACAAGTGGGAGTCCACTGGCCTACAAGCCTCAGTTTTGCTCCTAGTCCTTGGAATATTCCCAAGGAGCTTGGTGTCCCTGTGGGGACTCTGGGGTGCCCTCCAGGCCTCTTATGTCTGCTGTCCACAGGAGTGGGCAACCTCCACAGAAGATTCATGGCAAGTGCATGCACTTACTCTTCAAGACAGCAGCAGAACCGACAGGTCAGGCCCTAAGAGGAACTGAAACAGGCTGCTTGGACTTCCCTAGCTTAAGAGGAGCCTACCCAATCTATTGTATAACCTTCAGAAATGCAATTGCCAAAAGCAGAACCTGCAGAAGTTGTCAGAACAGCCCTGCAGCCACCAAGCTTCTCTGGGCATTGTGAAAGTCCTTATTTACAAGAGGCTTTTATGCATGAGTGTAACTGTGCTTTCTTATCCAGGCACGTGGTAACAATAAAAAACAGAGAAACAGCAATTTGTGTATCCACACTTTGAGAAAGTGTTTCAGAATAGAGGCCTCTGTTATTTCAGGATCTCCCAGCACATGTAAACAAAAACATCCTTTTTTTCTTCTTAAGGGGAAAATTTACTAAAAATACACATATGCACATTATAGTTCATGTGATTTCTATGTACTGCATGAAAACACAGAGGCACACATTGTGTTCAGCATTCCTAACACAATGAAATATTTTGTAATTTATTTTCACTGTTATCCAAAAAGATCAATGATTTAATCTATTTTTTCATTAACTACTCAGAGTTTCTGCATGCTTGTTGATGCATCATCTTTATGCAGCTCTTCCCTCACCGAATACTTCCAACCAATTCCCCACATCAAAAAGATGTTCTTTAGTTGAGGTTACCAGTACTTCAGCCATGTGCTTGCAACCTCAGTATGGATTCTTACACACGCAAATGTAGGAAATCATTTGTCCCAATATAAGCACAGTACGTTTTGTGTGCCAGAATGGAGTACAATGGCCTATTTTGACTATAGGCTGTAACCTGGCCTACACAAAGCCTTGCCCATGCAGGCTGGGTTATTTTCCATCATGCTAACTGGTACAACTGGTAGATCAGGCCCTGACCCAAGTGCAAAGGAGATGGCAAAGTATTAAGAAACTGGTGCTCTGGGGCTTTCCTTTCCACCTGCATGGCCCCTGTTGTTCTGGCCAGCACATTCCCAGCAGGAAAAGTCTGACATCAAAAGCTGCTGCCTGTCAGAACTGCTCTCCTCAGTGCAGTTTTAGAGACATTGGGGGGTTTGCCCGGAAATTCTTATCAACAAGGAAAAAAGAACAAAGATCTAGATGAAAATCTGTTTGCAAAGAAAAAAAAATTCTGTCTTCAGAAACCAAAGCAGTTTTTAAAATGTCCTTTCTTTTCAAATTTGAAAAAATGAAATGGTCTAGTGGGAGGTGTCCCTGCCTATGGCAGGGGGGTTGGAACTCGATGATCTTTAAGGTCCCTTCCAACCCAAACTATTCTATGATTCTATGAAATGTGGGAAACATTTAGTGGGATTTTTCATATTAAAAAAAATCCATCCTTTTCTTTTAAAAGCTATGATGAATTTTCAGCTGTGTAAAAGAGTATATTCCAAGAAACTAATTCCTCTAGGAAGGTGCTGGCCTGAAAGCTTATGCTTCCAAGTATTTGAACAATGTAAGACCAACAAAATGCACTAATAGAAAAGCTGTTCAAAGAAAGTTCTAGCACCTATGATTGCCACGCAGCTATTGACAAAAAAATACTCTTTTATGCAGTTAGGGAAACATCCACTCTCATACACAGCGTTAACTCCATTAGTAAATGAAGACACGGTGGTGCGTTTTGTGTAAAAATCCTGGCAGGCCCATATCCTTTCTCCTTGATTTTAAACTTCAGTGTTATAGATTAGAAATTATTTTTTAAAATTATGAAGTCAATGTATTATTAAAAAAAATCCATCCTTTTTCACAGGAGTGAAATCAGGCAGCACTCCTCCTCCTCCCTTGTATTTCTGTGTCCTCAGACAGGGGTGCTGAGGAGAACTCAAGCATTGCCACCCCCTCCCCCCAAAATAATTGAGCGTGGCCTCAGCTCCCATAAAGTCAGCCTGCACAATCCCGAGGGAGGCAGAAATTCCCATAAAAGGATCATTCCAAATCCCCGGGATAAGTTTATTTGGCATGCTATTCAAGCAAAAGGAGCCTCGCAATTGTTTTCCTTGACCTTTTAACCCGCTTTTCTTATCTAAACAGAGGTCAAAGGACAAGAACCAGGCTCCCCTCCCCCAGCCTCTCCCTGCCCCCCGGCCCCCGAGCACACACAGGCTCAAAGGGAAGAGTTTAACCCAGGCAGCCAGAAACAGATGTCTGCAACGAGAGGGCTGGGGGAGGGAAGTGTAGGAAAGGTGACACGAAGCTGGTATTTATTTAATTGATCATTAAGCCTGGGAAGGAGAGAAAAATCGAAGAAAGTTTTCCTGCAGGCAAGGAAAGTAATGGGGATTAGGGCACTTTGTGTATCGATGCTGATAAAAAAAATGGTATTTTTTTCTCTAGTAGTTTCAGTGGGGCAAATCTTAGCAGCGCTTCTAGAGATTACATCTGACTCGTTGCTGCTCTCCAGGAGGCAGAGGAGAGGGAATTTCATCACATTTGCATTCCCATGCAAAACCCAGAAGTAATCCTGCGCCCTTATTACGTTTTGGAACACCCTCAGTTTCATCTCTCAATCGAGCTGCAAGCCCCTAAAAACAGGAAGGAGGAAGCCTACACCGAAAAGGGGGAAAACCCCCCAAATGTGGCTGTTGTTGCCCACCCTAAGGGCTGGCCACGATGGCTACTCCTCATGTATGCAAGGCCAAACCTGCTATGCCTCATGAACACAAGTGCCTTGTGTTGCACCTCCTCTGGTGCTGGTGGACAAAATGGAGGCACCAGATGGAGGCTGGCGGGGGGAGCAAAGGCTCCCAAGCACTGAATGGATGGGGGCAGTAAGGCTGCCAGGGCTACTTGCTGGTGCAAGATGTACCCACCACAACCTGGTGCTGGTGTGCGGTCCGGCTCGTCTGTCGCAGATGGAGGGCTGGTGTCCCAGCACCTGCCTGTAGCGTGACTTGAGCGGCATGAGGGTTAGGCTGTGGGGGCCACACTTGCCCTGTCTGGGGCTAACCTCTCAGCTAAGGCCCAACTCCAAGCCCAGCCTCAGTTCCAAGCCTAGGCTCGGGTCCAGAAATAGGCCGTGGCCCACGCACAGAGCCAGGCCCAGGGCAGCCCCCGGGTCAGCACCCAGAAGCCCGACACCCCCCCCAATTCTTGCCGACCCCTCGGGCCCACACCACGTACCCCCCACC